>CM035409.1:14598910-15026410 GCA_020310875.1 Ceratopteris richardii
CTCACACACACACAAATGAGGGAAAGAGAAGATAAAGAAAGAATATGACAGACTTTTTGGTGATTTTTTGGAGTTTGAGATAATGATAGGGAATGATACTAGAGGAAAAGTAGAGTAAAAGTGTGTAAAAACTAACTACAAACAACAAAACAACAAAGAAATTTTACCTTCCAATGATTTTCTCCAAGACGCTTACCATCACACGCTCAATCTAGAGCTCTTTCCTAGAGGTTAGGCCGATATGAAGATCAAGAACAAGTGATGCGCATGAAGATGATGTGAAATGCAATTTGCATACACACACATGCATACACACACATGCATACACACACACAAGGAAAGTAGTGATGGAGATCAAACGTAGGCAAGGAAAGAACTCATACTCATATTCATCATCCACTAATTACAATAGCTCTTCTAAGTACTAGCTCATAAGGTCTATAGTAACAACAACAACAACAAAATGAGCTCTCTAGCTCTATTTATAGTTTTTGCCTAGTTTTGACCGGTTTCACATCTAGTGACCGACATAGTTAAAAAATAGGTCCTAGCTCTGATTTGAACTATCTAACGGCTTCCAAAAATTACAAAAATTGGCATGAGCTTTCTGCTTAGACCCCTCAAGCTCAAGGACTCCTCGGCTTGCACAAAATGGAGTCTCACCTGTGGTAATCGGATACATATACATATATTACATTGTTTTAGTGATAAATTGTTGACATAATGAAGTAATCTAAGAGTAATTTATGTGATTCCTCTTCTTTTATGACGAGATTCGGCGCTCCATCCTTTGCCTTGAACAATCACTCATCTCTACATTGTTGAAAGGATTGCCAAAATCTTTTCAAAGCTTCACCACTACACTCCATTTGGTTGCAAAAGGGAATCCCAATAGGTATGAATTTGATGAGGTTTGTCTCTTCTTTTTCAAGAAGAGTAATCTAGAGTGAATAGGAGTGGTTTGATTGAGGGAACACAAGCACTTGCTATCTCCCAAAAAGGGAAAAGCAAGTATGGTTTAGATTTGGGTTCATCAAAACCGAAGCCTCAACATTCCTCTTCCACTCATTCCTCTTCCACTCATTCCTCTTCCACTCATTCCTCTTCCACTTATTCCTCTAATGATGCTTATTTGCAAAAGAAGAAGAGATGGAAATATTGTCGGAAGACTGGACATACTATTGATGAGTGTAGAAAGCTTGCTAAGCACAATGAAAAGAAGAAGGAATCTGACATGCCTATTGCTGAAAATTCACCAAATGCAAAGAAGGATGAAGCCAACATGGCTCAAGATTTTTGGGCATGTGTTGTTACAGGTCATTATGGTGCATCTTTGCATTCTAAATGTATGGTTATGAGTGAGGCTGATTCGGATTGGTTCTTTGATAGTGGTGCTTCAAAGCACATAACTTCATGCAAAAGGTTTCCTGCATCTTTGAACGATGCACCCAAAGGAGGACATGTGGTGTCTGCAAACAATGCCTCTTATCCTATCATTCAAGTAGGAGAAATTGAGCTTATGACTACAAATGGAGGTGTGATTCCCTTGAAAAATGCATTGTATGTGCCCGGTATCAAGAAGAACTTAATTTCAGTTTTGTTGATTGCCAAAGCTAGACTTCATGTACACTTTGTTGATGATAAGTGTATAGTTTATGATTTTAGCAATGGTGATATTATCGTGATATCCAGTACATTATGTAATGGTTTGTATCGCATGGATACATACAAGAGGGCTGCCTTGAATGCCTTGGTTGCTCATACTTCTTCCATGGCTGAAATGAAGTTTTTGCATGCCCGTTTTGTCGAGCGTAAAAATAGAACTCTGCTTGAAATGGCACAATGTATGGTTAAATGAAAGCACCTTCCTGATAAGTTTTGGATGTAAGCGGTCATGTGTGCAAACCATGTGTTGAATCGCTACCCTACAAAAGCATTGAGAGTCATTAATCCTTATGAGGCTTGGAATGGATGTAAGCCTATGGTTAGTCATATGCGTGTGTTTGGTCGTTTGGCATATGCTCTTGTGCCATCACAACAACGTCACAAACTTGATGACAAGGCAAAGAAATGTATATTTGTTGGTTATAGTGTGCTAAAAGTAAGAGATATCCTTTGTATCATCCATTGACAAACACAATTATTGTGAGTCAAGATGTAGTATTTTCTCAAAATTTAGTTTTCCCTCTATTTGAATGCAAAAAATAGCCAACAATTAGCTCACAAGATGTGTTCGATACACTCTCATGCCTTTGTTCCAAAATGGTGCACTTGACTATGGCCATGTAGACTAGCCAACTGAGGCTCAAAGGGCTGAAAAATTCCAACAAAATAGAGCTGAAAATATAGAGAATTTCCAATCAAACATGGCTAAAATTTTTCAGCCAAAAATTGTCAGAACTACTGGAAATTTCCAGCCACATATGTTTGAACATTTGCATCAAAATATGGCTGAAAACGAGCATGAAATTTAGCCCACACATGATATACATGTTGATGATGTATTACATAATGTATGCATGTCTATCAAGAGTGCACAAGCTATGCCAAAGTGGCCGAAACAAAGTTTATAGGACAGCAAATTGAGTGCACTTGGTAGAACAAGATCAAGCTCTCACCATGTATCAAGTAATTTTGTGGATTATTCTCTCATTGCAACAACATGTAATGGAGAGCCACTAACTTTTGAAGATGCATGTGATGATTCACAATGGATGAGTGTTGTGCAATCAGAAATGGATTCCATACATAGGAAGATTTTCATTACATCCAAAGATAGAAGTTACAATGAGGGTGGTCACTTTGCAAATTAGGCATGTGAGAAAAAAGTTTTTCAGTTTATGGTGAGTGTTAGCTTTATTTACAAAAATCACTTTCTATAGCGATCCTTGTCTTCAACCACTTCTTTCTTTTACCTTATAGAATTCTTTCTTTTACCTTATAGAATCAACCCTCTATGTTGGTCTTTTATTTACAATAGATATATGGAAAAAATAATATTTCTAGTCACTGCCAATGCATCCGAATATATCCACACCCTCACCCTCTAATTCAAAGCACAAATCACATTAAAACTTTAATAGAATAAACTCCGATAATTCAAAATTTCATAAGTAATAACATGTTCAACTTTCTCTTGAACTTTCAGTGCATATCACTTTCTCAATGATTAAGGCCTAGCACTTTTCACTTATCCTAGGCTAGAATTTGACAAATGCATAGTGTTCCAACTTCACACTTAAAGCTCTCATGTGGATTGTCGTAGCACTTTGAAGTTATGATATAAGTGCATGAAATCCAAAAGCTGCCACAACTTCACAATCTCTACTGTGTTTAATCTCAAGCATGTGTCCCCTTCCTTTGTCAAGGCCACAAAACACACTACGATCACAAAAATTAGGTCAAAATTAAGCAAAAAAAATCACAAAGAAACCTAATTTGAAGAATCATAATAGATAGGAATGTTGTGATAGTCTACTATGCACATCGGTCTAGATCGTCACGATAGATTGAAGTACCATGATAGGGTGAGACTGTCCCAATAAGTAGACAACTGTGCTAGACTGAATTGTCATGATAGGCTCAATTATGGCAATAGACAAGCGCTACAATAGACAATCGAGGGGGTTTCATGATAGGTTCGACTTGGGAAATAGCTAGGATAGTCACGATAGACTGATGGATCATCAAGATGACGAACTAGTCAGTTATGATAGAGGGGTCGATCATGATGGTGCAAACTATTGCAATGGAGTTAACCATCGTGAGAGTGTGGCAAGTCGTAATAGCCAAGATTGTCGCATTAGTTCTTGGTCATGATAGAGTGGGTAATTGGTTACGATGAAGTGGGCCAGCTTTTCGAGATGGCCCGGGATAGACCAGCTTACTACGATAGAGTGAAAACCAACACTTTTTTCATAACTATCTTTACCATTGTATTTGGTATGTCGTGATAGGACCAGCTTACTACGATTTTGTGCTCTATCATGACATAACAAATCTGATGCCTCGAGACCTGTATAGAGCAAAAGCTCATCTCTCTCTCTCTCTCTCTCTCTCTCTCTCTCTCTCTCTCTCTCTCTCTCTCTCTCTCTCTCTCTCTCTCTCTCTCTCAAATGAGGGAAACGAGGAATGAGGGGAGCTTTACGCCCCTCGGTGAGATTGTTGGTGAAGAAGAAGATGGAAGGGGAAGGTGAGAGAGGATAAAAGGTGGTGCTAGGAGTGCAGGTGAAGCCTTTTATAAACTAAAAATGGAGAAAAACCTAACATTCTACTAAACAAAACCCTCCAGCATCACTTCTCAGCGAGCTCTTATCATCAAGCACTCTTCCTAAGAGTAACTCCACAATAACAATGCCGAAAACATGTTGGGGATCTCGAGCACGAACAATGGTGAACACACCAACAACGAGGAGAGAACCCTTACCTTGAATTATCAACCGTGCAAACAAGGGAATGGTATGAAAACCATGAGCACCCAATGAGAGGTGTACACACACGAGAGTATGAATGAAACAAATGCATATACGCACACACAAGGAAGAGTAGCAATGAGTGGAATGATGGAAGCTTGAATTATCTCAAAAAAAGAGTACAAGAGTTTACAATAGCTTTATTTCTCTAGCTTTCTAACATCTAAAAATGATCCTAAGGCTCTATTTATAGATTTTTTATTAGTTTTGTCTACATTCAAACCTAATGTCTGGGATTGTTAAAAATTAGGTTCCTTATCTAATTTGAGGGTCCAAATGAGCTCCAAAATATATGAAAAAAATATGCATAGGCTCTTCTAGTGCTCCCCAAGTTGGAGGATTGCTTGGCTTTCACAAAATGGGATGTTATATACAAAATTTAGTGATAAAATCATTGCTTTGGGAAATAGAATGATAAAATGAAATTTATAGGACACTTCAAGTGCTCCCTCACCTTCGATTGGGGCTTGTGCTCGGGTCCTCTTGATCACTCCCACTAACAAGATCTTGAAGCATGCAAGGTGAAGGGCACATCTTGAATGTACGTTCCAACCAACCCAAACAAAATATTAGTAAAGACTTGTGATTTGAGGGCTAAGCAAGTACAATTACCATACTTGTTTGTTATCCTTTTCATGCCCTACATATCTACTTACTCAAAACTCTCTACCAATAAAAATTTAGATAAAAAATGAAATTGCTGCCAAAAAAGAATCACTGAATTTGGAAATGATCTCCTAAGATCATCAAACGATTGCCACCAACATCCATTACTTTCCACTAAAATGCCCATTGATGAAGAAGAAAAGGAGAGTTGGATGCTGAGAACTCTTAGAGCAAGAGGATCATTAAAAAAAGCAGTATCTTCAAAGAGATGAGAGCCAACATTAAGTTGGAGAAAATGCGACTTAAACCAACCACAAAGTAGGATGTCCTGCAATATAGAAAGTGCATATGCAGAAGTGGGAAGAGAAACACAATGGAAATGTGGAGCATAACATTAAATAGGCCATGAGATGTGAAAAATCGCAAATGGATTATATTTAGCTTACTTTACCAAAACCCCGAATGTGCATAAGGTTGAAAAGTCTCCTTATATTAAAAGTGGGTGTTTCTTCCCCATGTTCTAAAAGGACATCAGGTATGGAATAAATCTCTGAGAGGAGAAAACAAAGGAGAGTACAGAAATATATATTTGGCTTACAAATACCTTTACCAAAATTCCGACTATACATAAGGTTGATCATCTCCTTATGTTAAAGTTGGCTGTTTCTTTCCAGACTCTAAGAAGTCATCAGGTATGGAAAAAATCTCTCAGAGGAGAATACACAGGAGAGCGCACAAAGAGCTAACAAGGAAATAGAGTGATACAAAATAAAAGTACACTCGAATACAAAAAGTAAATAGATTTATGATATCGAACATAATTTATCCATCCACAAACACTCTGTGTAGTACATATTGCAGCACGTTTGAGATTTTTATTGAGTGATAATAGATTGATTAATATATCAAAAGTCAGCTTATATTAAAAGAAAAATAATTATTCACATTAATAATGACATTATGTAAGACAAGTAAACCCAAATCATCCATTTCCTTCTTTTGAGAGAAATCTCTGACCACTGTATTTTTCAGTGGATATACGTGCCAAGATCTAGGGTTATCATCAACCTGCATGTAATATGTAGATGCCTCCTGAGAACTATCTGAGATACTCTGCTGACAAGGTGCATTCTGTTGTCTCCTTTCAAATGCCCTCCTCACAATTGAATTGCTTGTGAAATCACTAATTTTGCAATCACCATGCAATGAATACTCAAAAGCATGTTGTTCAAACAGAAGGCTTCCCCAATGCCGACTTGCACACAATAATGAATGCCAGGCAGAGAACCTTTGACCACCTTCCAGCCCCTTAATCATTACTGCTGCTTCATATAGCTGGCCACTACGTCCAAAAACATCAATTATATATAATAAGTGCTCATGATCTGGAATAAGACCATAGTCTTTGCTCATTGCCTCATAATATGATTTGCTTTTGGCAGCAAGACCTTCACGAGAACATGCTTTAAGAACTACACTAAAAGTAACCACATCTGGTTCCACAAGATCTTTCACCATGTTACCAAGGCAAGTAAATACATTTCCACTTGGGCCTACCCTAGCAAAACCTGCCATCAACGTGTTCCAAGAAACAACATCGCGAAATGGAAGTCTGTATAACAAACTCTGTGCATCTATTAAACAGCCAAAACTGGCATATGCATCAATCAAGGCATTGCCTACAACAAGGTTGTTTTCCACCAGACCATGCTTTTCAATCTCTGAATGGATTGTGTAGCCCATTTCTTTGGCTCCAATTGTGCTACAGGATTTCAAGGCATGAATGAACACTGCTGCATCCAAAGAGACTCCCTTGCATTGCATCAGCTTAAAATGCTCCAGTGCTTCCTCGAAATGTTTATGTTCAGCATATGCTGAAACTATTGCAGCCCATGAAGCCACATTCTTTGTGGGGAGTAAGCCAAAGATGTCTTTAGCCTTCCCAAGTAGGCCACATCCAGCATACATGTTTATCAAACTGTTGCAAATGGCCAGGCTACTTCCTAATGATTCGTAGCTTTCTATTTCACGATGTATCTTTTCAC
Source organism: Ceratopteris richardii (assembly GCA_020310875.1). NCBI lineage: Eukaryota > Viridiplantae > Streptophyta > Polypodiopsida > Polypodiales > Pteridaceae > Ceratopteris > Ceratopteris richardii. The sequence goes on from CM035409.1 coordinate 14,606,034, forward strand.
CTTTGCGTATATCCCCTAAACTGGTGCAAGCTTTTAAAATGCAGATGAAGGTTATTGCAGTTGGTCGAAAACCCAAGGCTTTCATTTTATCAAATAAAATTAATGCTTTTTCATTACGACCTTGCTCAATATAACCAACCATGAGGGTGGTCCATGAAACTGAATCACGAGAAGGAAGCCTCTTGAAAACCTCTTCTGCTTTGACGGATGACCCAGTCTTAACATAAAGCTCAATCAATGCATTCCCGAGGATGATATCGACCTCTAAAAGGCCCTGTCTTTCAATTTCAGCATGCAATTGTTGCCCAGTCTCTGGATCTATCCCCCTGACACATGCTTTTAAGCAAGAAAGAAGAGTGATGCAATTAGGCAAAACACCTTCTGCTTGCATCTTTCTGAAGCAAGTAAGTGCCTCTTCATAATAGCCATGATCAACGTACCCTGTGATAAGGGCAGTCCATATGACTTCATCACAATCCTCAACTGTAATAAAAACTCGATGGGCCATATCTAATTCACCACACTTTGCATACATATCAACCAAGGCACTGGAAAGCAAAAGATCTCCTTCCATGAATCCCCAAATTACTACCTCCGTATGCACTCTCTGTCCAGCAGCCAAAGCTTTTTCCTTGGCACAAGCTTCCAAAAAATGCACATAAGTTGTAGCATCTGGAGAGATCCCTCTTTGTTGCATTAACTCAAAAGAGATAATTACTTTCTCACTATCACTGTGTTTTAAATATCCCGAAATTAAGGCATTCCAAGACACAACATCAGAAGCTTGAAATCTATCCAAGCACTCCTTTGCACATGAAAGTAAACCACAGTTAGCATACATATCAATGATTGCATTTACAATTATCAGATCGCCTTTAAGCAAACCTTGACGTTCTACTTCACAATACAGTTCCAATCCTCTCCATACATTATTTGTCATGCTACAAGCACGTAAACCAGATGTAAATATGACAGCATCAAACATTTCCCCTTTACCACGCATTTCATCAAGACAACAAAGAGCCTCCTTCCCACATTGGTTTTCAATATAACCTGCAATTAGTGTTGTCCATGTATCCACAGTATGTAAGGGTAAGTTATTGAAAACATGATGTGCAGTGGTAGGTGAGCTGCATTTGGCATACATTTCAACTAGAGCAATGCCAACAGCAAGCTCTCGTTCCAACATACCACATTGCACAAGACCCATGTGTAAATCTTTCGCCTTGTTGAAAGCTCCTAAGCTGCCACATGCTTTCATCACACAAACATATGTGGATGCAGTGGGAGAAACGCCCTCTGACTGCATCTTCTCAAAAAGCACAATTGCCTTTTCATCATAGCCCTCTTCAGAATATGCACCAATGAGTGCAGTCCAAGAAGAAACATCCTTGGACAAGATCCTGGAAAACACTGATTGTGCACTTTGAAGACACTTGCATTTAGCATAAACATCAACTAATGTGCTTCCAAACATGGAATCTTCTTCAAAAAAACCCATCTTTTCAATTTCCAAATGTATCTCTTGGCATTCATGTATGCTACCTAACCCTCCACATGCCTTTAAGCTAAATAGATGTGTCAGTGCATTTGGAGAGACCCCTTCCAATCGCATCAATGCCAAACAATCTAGTGCTTCCCTCCTTCCACATTCACTGTAGCCTGTGATCAACACATTCCAGGAGACTGTAGTTCTAACTGGTAACTTATCAAACACCTCTTCTGCCTTTGAAAGGAGGCCACATTTTATATACATATCTACTAAAGAGTTACCAATGGCAGTATCTCTTTCCAATAAACCTTTACTCTCAATTTCTGCATGTAATTCACAACCTTCATTGAGAGCACCAATAATGCCAAATGCTTTCAAGCAACAAATAATTGTAACATTATCTGAAAAAAAACCCTCATGTTTCATTTGGCTGAAGAATTTCAGTGTTTCCTCACAAGATCCATGTTCGGCATATCCTATAAGCAAAGCTGTCTGTGTGACAATATCTCTCACTGGAAGCCTCTCAAAGATCTCTTTTGCTATTGAAATCCAACCACATTTTGCATACATATGCACCAAACTGTTGCTAATGATTGGATTACATTCCGTAAGCCCTTGTCTTTCAATCTCAGCATGAAACCCTTGGCCAATATGTGGAGATTGTATGATGGCACATGCCTTCAAGCATGTTACCAAAGTAACACAATTTGGATAAATATCCTCCATTTGCATCTGGGCAAGACAATCGAAAGCCTTTAGACCATGTCCATGCTCTACATATGCTGATATCAGTGCTGTCCAAGACACAACATCTCTGCAAGGAAGCTTCCTAAACACTTGTTTTGCCTTGATGAGTGAGCCACATTTTGAATACATGTCAACCAAGCTACTGCCAATAAAAGGATTGCATTCAAAAAGGCCATATGCAGCAATACTCGTATGTAATTGTAGTCCTCTTTCAAGGTCCTGGTTCTTTGTGCACGCCTTAAGTTGCTTAACAATCGAATGCCCCCAAAATGGCCATAAATAACACTTATGCATCCTTTGTAATGAATGGAGGGCAAAAGAAATCGAAGCACATTCAACACCGATTGGAAAGAGAGTGTGGAAAGAGAAAGAATAACAAACTGAAGATGCACGGCAATAACACAATCTGTTGATACCATGAGTTGATATCGGTTGATATGTTGGGTTCTACCCCCTTCTGTGTTTACGTCCATATTTCTATACATATTGGCACTGTGGCTCTGCGCAAGAGTAACAAGCGAACTCATCACACTTGACCTCAAATTTTATCATTGATTACGTTGCCATGTAAGTTCAACAATGCCATGTGCATATCAGTTTCATCTATAGATAAGCACATGCATGAAGCCCCGCCAATATTTATGACAAACAATAGCAGCCATTTCAACCATCGTTGTGTCTTTAAAAGCATCCCGCTACACCCAATTTAACATCACACCGAGTGTCCGTGTATGCTCAGAGATTTCCTCCCAAAATCTCAGAGTCAGATTCGATCAGTTCTTTTCCCCACTACCAAGTTTTTGTGTCGAGCTAAGATTGTAACGACCACTGAAGATCGTCAATAGCTGTTAATATTCGTCAACAGCTGTTAGTAGTGCTGTACAAAACAGGACATTGCAGTGTGCTTTCTTGCATAAACCCAAAAAGCTAATATTTTTTATTCAAAAAGTCTTTTCTGTCCAAAAGTGTGTGGTGTAGTGGTTTAAGTTGAAAATAAAGCGTGTGGTGTAGTGATTTGAGTTGAAAATCGTGGGGCAGAGTGCTTGGGTTCAATTCCCACCCGGCTGAACATTTCAAATTCCTTGTACTATCAAAAAAATATTTATTTATTTTTTTTTGCTTCTTAATAGAATTAGATCTTAAGGTCTACATCTCCCTAACCTTGAATCAATTGAAAGTGTGGATGTGGTGGGAGAAGCCACCACAAGTTTATGAAGGTTTCTCGAGCCTAAAGAACAGAGTTGACATACACTTGCAGGAGTTGTTGGCTAGTGTCTAGGCTATGAATTTAACCTTTCAGTGCCGTTTCAATGCATATATTAAGCACATACACAGTACGTACGCTTGTGTGGATACTGCTTATGTACGTCCATGTGGTCATTGATATAGTGGTTACGTCTTTGCATAATGCCTTTGACGTTGATAAAAAGGGTCATGGTGAGGTTTTATTAACTAGAAGACACCCAAATGTCGGGGTCTCTTCGATGATGCAGGTGGAAGACTTACCCAACCTCACCATAGGAGATGTATGGTAGTTGTTCATAAGTGCTAGATAAGCCTAGTTGGCTTCTTTCAATTAACTGATTATATGTAGTCAAGTCAATGATTCATTATGCAAGTTTACATGTAAGTACTTGTAGTTTTATGAGATTTTGACACACATCATATGCTCATTTTAGAGAGAGGACTCTAGCAAAAATTTTCCAAATTTTTTATTTTATCAACTATAGAGTGGTCGATTTACTCCTTGATACACTTATTGGTGTGAGAACATTTATTCTCACATAATCCTTTTGGTTGGTCATTACTATTCATTAATGCATTTTTTTGTGGAGACTCTGTTGAATTTTTCCCATGGTCATCCTTTTTTGAGCCTTAGTGGTGTTTGGAGTCTTCTAGCTCCATTATCATTTCTAGTCAATTCTCTATCATCATGGCATCAGAGATCTCAGGCACATCTGGTGGATCAGGGTCTAGTGCCAATGTTCGTAAGAGGAGCTATAACTTGTAGGGAAAAGACCATTTTAAGGTCCGAAAATTTGATGGCACAAACTTTGCTCTATGGAAGAATTGGATTAAAGATGTGTTGATTTAGAAGAGGCAATGGAAGCCAGCAAATGGAATCTCAAAGAAGCCTATTGACATGGATGAAGATGATTGGGATGAGTTGAATGAAATGGCTAGGTCTACCATTTGATTGCACCTGGAAGATAATGTTTACTTTATAATATTGGACTTGAAAGTGCAAAGGATCTTTGAAAGAAGTTATGCAATAAATATGAAAAAGAAATGGCATCAAGTAAAGTGTACTTGATGAGAAATTTATATGACCTTCGCATGAAGGACAGAGATAGTATTGTTGCTCATATAAATTAGTTTGATGCTATATTCCCTCAATTATAGGCTCAAAAGATGGAGATGGATAATGAAATGAAAGCAGTCTTGTTGTTATGCACCTTGCCATCATAATGGGATACATTTTGCACAACTATTAGCAATAGTGCACCTGGTGGTAAACTGGTTTATGATGCCATATGTGGAGCACTCTTGAGTGAGGAGATTCATAAAAAATGTATGGTTGGCACTCAAAGTGGAGATGCATATAATGTTTGTGATTCTTACCAAGGAAAGAATAAGCAACATGGCAGGAGCAAGAACAAGGAAAAGAATGGTCAACGGAATAAGAGTAGAAGTAAATAAAGGAAGAGGGATATCGAATGCCATTATTGTCATAAGAAAGAACACATGAAGAAAGATTGATATGCATAAAAAAATGCTAAAGGTAAAGGACAAAATGTTGATGGGCATGTTAAACATTTACTTGCACCATCTTCTCTGACTATGAAGATTAAAGAAATTGATGTTATTTCTTATGATGTTGATGTGTTAATACTTGACAGTAATGTTCCCACTGAGGCTCTTATAGCTGATTCTCTTTCCAGCATGTGGTTGCTAGATTTTGGTGCTTGTTTCCATGTGAGACCACATAGAGAATGGTTCTCTACATATGCAGCAAAGTCTCTTATTATCGTGAGACTTTGTGACCCTTACTAGTGTGACATTCTCAAGATTGGAGATGTGGTTGTGTAGTTCATTCATGATTCAAAATCTACTATGCATAATGTACACCATGTATCTCAGTTATCATGTAGTTTGATGTCATTTTGTCAACTTGATGAACTTGGTTACAAGGTGGTTTTCTATGCTCAATACTTTTGCATATCAAAGCGCAATATGGTTATTGCAAAAGGAAGCAGAGTTGGCTCACTTTTCACTATTATTGAAAAGTGCAAAGTTGTTCACTTTTCACTTTTCACTTTTCACTATTCTATGCACTTGTTCACTATTAGTGAAAAGTGAAAAGTTGTTCACTTTTCACTTTTCACTATTCTATGCACTTGTTCACTATTACTGAACAACCTATGGCTTGTATTTGGTATGTCCATTTGGGCCACATATCTCATAGTGAAATGGAAAATCTTTCTCGCTCACTAGTTACCTATGTTATGTTTCTCTGATTTTTCATTTTGTGAGCATTTTCAATGGAAAGAAAACTAGGAATGTGCATAAGATGCACATTGACTCTTTTCAATTCAGCCTTTAGATCTCATTCATACAGATGTGTGTGGTCCTATGCCCACAAGGTCATCAAGTGGTTCTCTTTACTTTGTCACTTTCATAGATGATGCTACTAGAAACCAAAATTTTGATGCCTTTATGAAGTCTCAAAGCTATTCTTGAAGCAATGAGGATCATTGTCTTTACACAAAGAAATGCTTAGATGGCAGCTTGATACTTTATGTCCATGATATGTTGATTGCTAGGAAGTCCTCTTATGACTTGTCAATTCTCAAAAAGAAGTTGAGTGAGACATTTGATATGAAGGATTTGGGGGATGCCAAACATATTATTTGCATATGCATTACTCATGATAGGAGTAAAAGATGCATATACTTGTCTCAAAGTGATTACATATCGAAAGTACTTCAAAGTTTCAATATGCAAGGTGGAAAGTCATTGAGTACACCTTTACCCACATATGTGAAATTGAGCAAGGGTGAATGCCCCAAATCAGATGAGGAAAAGGAATTCACGACCAAAATTCCTTACCAATCTATTGTTGGTAGTCTCATGTATGCTATGGTAGCTATGAGACTAGAAATCGCATTTGTAGTGGGAGTTGTGAACAAATATATGTCTAATCTTAGAAAGAAGCATTGTGAAGCAATCAAGATGATTTTGAGATATTTGAGTGGCACTAAGGACCAGTGTCTATGCTTGGGTATAGGGAAGGCATCGATTCTAATTATGTTGGTAGACATACATTTTTCATTCTATTGGAGGTGCTATCTCTTGGAGATCTTGTCTTCAAGAATGTACGTTTGTTTCCACTACAAACGTAGAGTATGTTGCAGCAAGTGAGGCATGTAAAGATGCATTGTGGCTTTCTCCTCTTGCTTGTGATATGGGTCTCATCATGTACCTCGTTTTCTTAGTGATAGTGAGAGTGCCATTGCTTTGGCTATGAATACAGTTTATCATGCAAAGACCAAGCACATTGAGGTGCTATCTCTTGGAGATCTTGTCTTCAAGAATGTATAGTTGTTTCCACTACAAAAGCATTGTATGTTGTAGCAAGTGAGGCATGTAAAGATGCATTGTGGCTTTCTCTTCTTGCTTGTGATATTGGTCTATCTAAGCATGTACCTCGTTTTCTTAGTGATAGTCAAAGTACCATTGCTTTGGCTATGAATATAGTCCATCATGCAAAGACCAAGCACGTTGAGGTGAGGTATCACTTCATTAGAGACTACTTAGCCATTGAGCGCATTATTCTTGAGAAGGTTCGTACTCAAGATAATGGTGCAGATGCTTTGACTAAAGCTCTACCATAGGATGGCTTTTGACACTTTTGTCACTTGATGGGGGTTACTTTATTCATGATCTTACAAAGTTACTTCTATACTATGTAACATGCCCATCAGGTAGGAGCTATACTTTGTATACTTACACTCAATTATTCTTTATCATTCTTCGTTTCTTCCCCCATAGTTACTTTGGCCATATTGGCCTTTAGTGGGAGATTGTTATCATTAGTGTCCATGTGAAAGGCCAAATGGTTGCCGAAAACTTTTTTATATGTTCTTTAATATAACATATAACGACTTGGTCAGCCACAGACTATAAGTTCGACCACATTTGTAACACCTAAGAAATCTGTGTTTGTATTCTTTGTGTATCGTGTGTTTTCTGCATATTCTATAGGCCCTGTTCAGAATATGGTGTGTGATATCTGAAGCTCAATTTTCTACAGCAAGAGTATCTTCATGGATCACTCGAGAAGGAGATTCCATCCTAGTGCATTGTCATCTTATCATTTCAATCCCTTTTCCAACGTCTTGAGACTCTTTAATGCTAGAAGGCCAATCTAGTATATAACTTTAAGTCAAAGGATTCATTCATCTAGTTGTACTATCAACAAGGTGCTTTGGACTAACTATCTAGCTTCGACTAACTATCTAGCTTCAACTATGTCGATTACTAAGTCAATCTTTCACAATTCTTAACACACCTTTATACTAAAAGGCATAACTTTGAGTCAAGATACTGATTTTCTTAGTTGTAATGTTAGCTAAGTGCTTCATCCTAGATTGACTTAGTCAAACTCACCTTACTAAAAAGGATCTTTCCAAGTTCTTTCTCTTCAAAAATTTGTATAACATTTTTTATAAAGAACTATAAAGTCCTTACTTGGAATTCTCATAACTTAAATGAGACTATACTAGTCTTACTCTATAACTTTATCAAGATCTAGAAAGTGCTTTTCAACTTCATGATCTTCAAACTTTCAAGTTACTTGATACTTGAAGTGCTTCTTGGTCATATTCTTGACCATCCTCTACTTCATCTTTATCTATGAAGTTTCAGTTCCCATTGGGATTGAGTCTTATTTCAAGTCATGAGCCCAAGACTAAAAGATACCTACCATCTCAAGGTTTGATGTACCATACCATCATTCCTACATTAATGTGAGTATAAAGTGTAGTATCCCATACCACCATAATTTATATCCAACACTGATGTGTGGATGATATTTATCTTAAAGTCTGGAAGTTTTATCAAAACTATTGTTGGAGTCCGAGGTTTGCGGAAGCACGTGAACAACACAGGGAAGAAGAAGAAGCTTGGAGCACAACACACAATACTGAATGAATTACCACTAGAATGTACAAAGATGAGTAACCCATTAGGGCTATAGATGTATATACAAGACCGTGGAAAAAACCTCCTAAAGAGGGAAAAAAGTGGCCCAGCCGTCCTAGTGTGTTCACACACATCACTACCTAAATATATCAACAAGTTCACCCTGGGAGTGATGCAGTGAACAAGGAGTTGGCACTCATGTATAAGGAAGTGCCAAGCTATGTGGAATCAATCCACAAAAGGAAGTAAGCCCAAAGCTTTGCTTAAAGCTTCAAACTTCTCCCTAGGTAGAGCCTTCGTAAAAAGGTCTGCAATGTTCTTTTGTGTGGGCACATATGCCAAGCTAATCTCTCCAGTAGAGAACCTATCCCTGACATAATGATAATGCACATCAATGTGCTTAGTGCGACGACATAAAATGCAAGAAGCAATAATCATGTCACCATTCGACAGATCATGAATTGTACATATGTCATCAACAAATTTCACAACCAAGCCAAACTTGGCTAATGCAAAAACTGATAACATATTTTTCTTGATTCCTAGCACAAATAAAGCATCTGACAATGTAAAAGAACTACCATCACCAATAGTCAAAATGATATTACGAACTCCTATAACAAGATAAGAGGAGTTGTTGGCACACATGATAGTATTCCCTCTAGGGGCAGGCTCAAGTGAAGTGAAGAAACTGCACTGTGAGGTAATATGTTTGGTTGTGCCACTGTCAAAGTACCAAACATCTAAGTCTACTGTAGACATACATTATTCATGTGAAGATGGGTCAAAACTGCAACAGTAGTAAACACCCATTCTTCATTCTACACAAGATGCGGACTTTATTTTCGGTGTAGAGGCTCTGTTTTCTGCAACAACCATTCCAGCATGTTCTTTCTTTGCCTCTTTTGCAACCAATTTTGGACATTTCTTTATGACATGATTGTTTCCTTTACAATACTTACAAAAGAATTTTTGCTTTTCTGATTTCTTCTCATCTGTGTCTTCCTTCTTCAAATGTGCAACATTTGGAGATTTCTGCTTACTAATCGATGAGCTCCATTTACCTTTGCCCTTCTGAGTAGCCAAGAAAGCTTGATCTGCAACATGCATAATAGACCTATTCTACCTAGATTGATTTTCCTACAACATAATAAAGACTAACTCCTCAAATGTCAATGCATTTGGATTTCCATTCATCATCAAACAAAGAGTAGACGCAAAACTCTGAGATGAATCAGGAAGACCATTCAAAACAGTCTGCACAAGTGAGCTATCTGGTATAACTTCATCAACAGAAATCAACTGTTCCTTCAAGTCTTTGATCTTTGTCAGAAAACTGTCCATACAATCACCTTCATTCATATGCTCACTCTCCAACTGTTTTCGGAGGTATGCAACAGAAGCCTCATTCCTAGCCTAGTACAATGTGATAAGTGTATCCCAAGCATCCTTAGCTGTTCTGCAAGAGTGGATGTGAGGAATAATGGCACGTTTGACACACAAGGCTATCAATGCATGTGTCTCAGCATCTTTGCCATCCCAACAAATTTGCTCTACAGTAGGTGCAGCAGAAACTACAGCATGAACAGGAACATGAAGAATATCATCATCTTCAACATCGTTTGCATCAACTTGAGTGCCTGTATTTGTAGGTGTAATAGGACGTTTTTCAACGCCGTGCACAATATTCCACAATCTTTTGCGACCAATACATGATGCATCATATAAGCCCACAATGGGTAATTCGTACCATCCAACTTATCCTCAACAGCCAACATACGAAATACATCATTGCTTTCAACCATGGCCATTGACTAAAATACCCTGGTGCAAAAAAAATGATTGTATCTGAAAAAGTTGAATAGAACTACCTGACGAGTTCTGCTAAACCTGTAGCAAACTTCGAGATGCTTATACTGGCGAACCAAAACCTGTATATATCTTTGGCACAAAAAGATGAAATAGCCTACACAAGCACTGTGATAGTGTGTTGGAGGCCAAAACGAGCTCAGATTTTGCGTGATTCTGAGATTGTGACCAGAGGCATGCTGACGATGCCCTAGATGAAGCGGCGACCTGCTCTGATACCAATTGTTGGAGTTCGAGGTTTGCGGAAGCACGTGAACAACACAAGGAAGAAGAAGAAGCTTGGAGCACAACACACAATACTGAATGAATCACACTAGAATGTAGAAAGATGAGTAACATATTAGGGCTATAGGCGTATATACAAGGGGGGAACCTCCTAAAGAGGGAAAAAAGTGCCCTGGTGCTCCTAGTGTGTTCACACACATCACTACCTAAATATAACAACAACTATAGAGTACATTTTACTCAAATTCTTTTTTGCTAGAAAATGAAGTCAAGGAATTACTACTATGTTTTCCATTCTACTTAGTTTTCTAGGGCTTCCAACACAAGATCATTCTATAATCTTATGTTTTCTAATCGTTGCATGCTTGCCTTTGGAAGCTCTAAACCCTTTTGATGGAATAAACATTCATCAAGATATTCCAAGTATCTTGAATTGTATTCAAGCTCTGGTTAGTTCTTGTATCCTTCAACCCTCTTAGTAAGACCTTTTATTTACTTGGAAGAGTTTTATAAAGCTCCAAATAGTTCTTGGTTCTCACAAAGAGAGAACTTCTTTAAAAGGGGAATTGTTAATTCAAAAAATCTTTATCATCTTTTTTTTTCATCAATTGAAAGAATGTTAAAATATTTGCAAGTTGAAATTCTCATATTCCTTATTTCTTCTTCCTTAGAGTTTGATAATAGTTTACCACTCTTGCATTGTGGCCCACAAAGAGAAATTCGACCTATTATTTAAGTTCTTGGCGTTGTTGGTCTACATGCCATGGGTTTTATGGAATTTTGAATTCTGTAAGATGGACTTTAATCTTAATGTATTCCATTACGGTGGAGTCTATTTAGTTTAATGCAAGAAAATAGGAATTTAATGGGTTATTGTGGCCAATTGGCCCCATCACATTATTCCTATGTTCTTATGAAGTCAAATCGTACTTAATAAACTTAGTATCCCTCTTATTCTAAGAATACGTAGTATATGCCAACAATGTTCACATCTTCATGGGAATAGGTATAGCATGCATAAGGTTGAAAAATCGAACTTTCTTCATTTGAGAGATGGTGCAAATTTTCATGCATTTTTCCAAAATGTATCAAATGCATTCATCCACAACCATGCTTATGCACAATCCAATCTTTTCTTTTCCTAAACCATATACATGAATTCAATGCATAAATCCAACATTTTCATGACTAGATATATGTGTAGATTAACAAATATGGTTATGCACCAATTTCCAAATTCATGTCCATGCATTGCATGCATTATGGTTTTGCACAGAAACGAAGGTGGCATAAAACTTATCTGAGAATTATGCTTTGTCAATCTCTTGACTTTGTTTGAGTGCTTCCATGGTGATTATGTTGATTTGGCCCATCTCACCTCTTCTATTTTGAAGTCCTTCTTGGGCCGTTTTACAGTTACTTGTGTGTTCAAAACGTGTATCAACTTGAAAAATGTGCATCTTATCTATGCACGTATAGCAAATAGATATGGAATTCAAGCATAACTTAAAAAAATAATTAGCTCACTGTCCAGCTTCATCGTTCCTTTGCCTTGGAATAGAGCATCTTCCATTTGGTTTCCAATCGCTTCATCAATGCGCAGTCCATTGGTAGCCCTATTGTTTTGAAAGCAGAAGACTAAATTCCCTCTTTAAGCATGAAATAATGCACTATTTCTTCAATTCCTCACTTTTAATGAGAAATGGAGTTAATTATGTATTTCAATGAGTTGAAAGGAGGCTATATGCCTTTCAAAAAGGTTTGGTCGAAGTTATTAGTAGAGAAATAGACCTAAGAGTGCTTTAAAATCTCATGGATTTAGTTTTTCTATAGCAAAAAGAAACTCTCAGGTTACAAATATATGCAACAATCAAATTCAAGCCTTACAAAATGAGGCATGAAAGAGTGGGCAATATGGAACATCGAGTAGAGGCATAAAACTTATGTCAATAATCCCCGTGTAATGGTCTTAATTCTATAATGTGTTATATACAAAACAAAAGAGCATTCTTTGAAATGCCCTCATGAGAAGAGAAATCCAAGCCATTTTGCAAGTGCACCTCTAATGAGGTAATTTCCATGCATGTGCAGCCATAGGAATGTCTCTAAGTGGACCAAAACTGATATTTTTGTGAGGGGAAGGAGGAGAAAAATTTCATGAACCTCTATAGGGTTCAAGTTTGCACTAATTGTCCCATAAGTGAAGTCAAACTAAGCTTTGTACGCCATAAGAAGAGTATGCAAAAGTTATATCTCCTATATCCCAAGAGAGGAGGCACATCCATGGGCTGGATGGTGATGTTCAGATTGAGAATGCACACATCCGGGCTAGAATCTGGCCTATGCACGAGAGTGCTTATGGCACCTTCCTTTATAGGGGAAGGTTCCTATGTGGTTCTTTTTGTGGATCAAAGTCATGAAACCTCACGAGGTAGGCTAGAGCATCATAAATACTCGTGAAAAAATTTCAAAGCCTCCAATATCAAAAAAGGGCTTTGAATACCACTGTTGTATTTCCATACAACATGAGCTAAAGTCTAATCTAGCTAGCAAGATGATCTAGCTACTCTAGAAATATAATCTACACCCACAAGGGGTGAGAGATGCACATATCCACCCAACCAACTCCACCCATATATACCTCTAGGCCATGGGGGGAATGTGAGGAGAGGTTGCCAAGTGTCTGACCTTCTAACCTTGGAAGTCACATGAAATTGCATGGTCCTCAAATGGTGTTGTATTTCCATACAACATGAACTAACGTCTAATCTATCTAGCAAGATGATCTAGCTACTCTAGAAATATAATCTACATCCACAAGGAGTACGAGGTGCATGTATCCACGCAACCAAACTCCACCCATATATATACCTCTAGGCCAAGGGGGGAATGTGAGGAGAGCTTGCCAAGTATCCGGCCTTCTAACCTTGGAAGTCGCATGAAATCGCATGGTCCTTAAATGGCTCTATGCACAATTCCAAAGGCTTGAGAGGTCTCCCTAAATACCGAACCTTAGGAAATATCAATCCTAAAGGTCAAAACTCTTCAATTGGGAGTAAATAAATCCAAGAAGCTCAAGGGTCCAAACCATAGTCTTGGATACATGTTCCCAAGGGTTTCTCGTATGGAAGATCTGCTGAACTTGTGTGGGCCTATCTAATTCCAACAAAAGAGGAGGGGATAAGCTTACCTTGCTATCCAACACTAGCTTGCATATGCACTCCTTGTTCTCTTCTATTACTAGAAGTGTTCCATACCATGATCCATCCCATGTGGGGGATGGGAAGCATGTCGGGCTGAGCTATCTAACCCTCATGAGCTCTAATGGATTTGTGCACATCGTCGTGCCTTATTCCTTTTGCAGGTTGAGGCTGTATATAATGGAAAGCAACATTTTTGCAATGGCAATAGTAACAGGTTAGCAACGAGGTAACATTTGAAGCTTGTAGTTTGATAAAGTGACTTATTTTTTAGAATTTATATACATACTTTTTTTTTATAATTTTGGTTTTTTTATATACGTATTAGGTGGGTTATGACTAAATATACAATAATATATTGTTTAGGATTCATATAATATAGATTATTGAGTCTAGACTAGTCACTTCATGATTCACCATTTGCGATGATGTCAATGGTCAAATCAATCATCCTAGAAGAGTGCACTTGGCTTTGAAGGCCAAGGATGAAACTTTTGTCGATTTTAATGCAAGGAGAAAAAGGGAATCCAAAATATCAATCTATCTCAAGATGATAAGATCCAAAAAGAAAATTGTACATAAATGAATCTCTATGCTTTTATAGCTTTTTATGTCTCCCTCATTCTCCATATTTTTTGTATTGCATGGATTGGGTATTTTGGATAAGATTTGAGATAATTTCTTATCCTTCTTAGGGGAAATATATTTTTGGGTTTTTTTGCATTTAAGAAAAATTGAAGGCAAATCAATGTGTTGCAAACATGGCAACATTGTGAAGTTGCAGTTGTGAAATTGTGAACGTTCTGAGCATGTTGTGAACCATTCTGAGCATGTTGTGAATCGTTTGGAGCACGTTGCGATGCAACTATGAGGATGTGATACCAATGTTAGATCTCTCTAGGAACAGTCCTATAACAAAAGTTAGCATAAGCCATATACATAACATATAGTGAATTAGACATTAGACTTACCTCCCATCCGTAGGGTCCACAAAGAATCTTTACCTAGCCTTGGAGCTTGCAGCCATATACAGAAGCCACTACCTCAGGGGCATGGTGTCCCATACCACCATGCCCACACCATATAAGTGTGTGGGTGGCTGTGACCAAGAGTGATGAGTCCAAACATGCTACACATGTGAATATTTTAAATAAGGTCCAAGAGTCTTTGTTTATAGGACTCTTGACTAATTTTTCCAATTCACACTAGGTAGAGACATGCTCATAAATGACTACAAGTGCACATCACCATGTTTGATTAGGCTAAAGACCTAACAGATTTACTCCTTTTAAGGAGCAACACCTATTCCACTATATGTGGGAAGGGATCATCATGTCTAATGAGTTTGGAGACGTAAAACATTGGCTCCTTGCAAGGAGCAATACCTAACCCATTATATTTGGCAAGGTAGGCCTTAACCATGTAGGTTTCACCATGTCCTTTGTAACCACAAAGGTCACAAGACTATTTTTCACTTCCACCCAAACTAAACTTCCTTTGGTTTTTAGCATCGTGACCAATGAAAGTAAATGAGGCTTACAAGATGGGAGGAGTTGGAAAAAACTAAAGGGAGGTGGGGAAGGATGAATAGTAGATGGTGGGATACTAGTATGTGGAATAAAGTTGAGGGAAAGATGAGGGGGAGGTGGAAGGCCAAGGGTGGAGGGTAGCATGTGTGCTTTTTTTGCTCCTTGCTTTATCCTTGTAGGAATTGTGCACAAAGTGCTATTGGCTTTGACCTCAAATGAGGTCATTTCATCAAAACAACTTCTTTTAAAGGAAAAGAAATACATTCTTCATTGCAATGTTATGTGTGTTTGCAATGATTTGTAATGTAACACTGCTTGGTCTACATGTCTACAGTATTAAGCTCTCTAAGAGCTTGGCAAATCATAAATGTTCTAAATGCCATCAACTAGAGTTGAAGGTTCAATAATCAATCATAGTTTAGAAATTGGGTTATCCTTTATTTATGCACCATTTTACAAGTTCAACTCAGTGTAGACCAAGGGAATTTGGGCATGTTTTCTATTATGCATGAGGGATGTTTGGTTGATGTTGTGGGAATTTTGAAGTTTGTATGACATGCTTCTAATTGCAGTCATGCTCATAGGATTTGTGAATGAGCATCCATGGGTTGTATTACTTGATTTTGTTTGGTGAATTATAACCATAGATGTAAGATATTCTTTTGCCTCATCAGTATTATGATACCTTGCCTCTTGGAGGCAAACCTTTTGATTCAAGTCAAGATTCTTTGTGCGGTTACTGGTTAGACAACCATGAGTGTCACCTACTGATTAGAACCATCACAATGATCCATCATGATGAGATCCTATGACGAGTGGTTCTAGACAAAATCAACTGATGTCTAAGAGTCTATATAATTAGATTCGAATATGTTATTTCCATAGTTGCAATGCAATGTGTTATGAACCTTTCCCGATGTGCTACTAGCCCACAATGCGAACATGTTTGCAATCCCTTGTGTATGGGAAAAAAAAAATCTCCTTGTCAAGGATGCTATTTGTTACTATGGAAGTAGTATATTTACAATATAAATGTTATATGGATTTGGAATTGTTGGAAGTGAAGCAAGCCCAAATAATAATCGAGGGTAACCTTTCCAACACTTAGAACCTTAGCATAAATTGATCAAATAATGAGAGATGAATGGCAAGAGAATAGATAAGAGACAATTCGAAAAGTGCACCAATTGAATGCTAACTACACACTAAACAAATACTTTATGAGAATGTACAATGTGAATAATGTTACAAAATTGAAATAGGCTAAAACAGAAGGGTTCTAAGTACAAATGTATATGAGAAGAGTGTGGGAGAGTTATAAGAAGATGTGAATGTGCTAGAAATAAAAAGATAATTGGACTATATGTAGGCAATATAGCCTATGTGCTTGATTATGATGAAAATCTGCAACCCTAATAGATTTTAGGATTTCTCCCATGGGTTGTATTACTTGATTTTGATTGGTGAATTATAACCATAGATGTAATATATTCTTTTGCCTCATCAGTATTATGATACCTTGCCTCTTGGAGGCAAACCTTTTGATTCAAGTCAAGATTCTTTGTGCGGTTACTGGTTAGACAACCATGAGTGTCACCTACTGATTAGAACCATCACAATGATCCATCATGATGAGATCCTATGACGAGTGGTTCTAGACAAAATCAACTGATGTCTAAGAGTCTATATAATTAGATTCGAATATGTTATTTCCATAGTTGCAATGCAATGTGTTATGAACCTTTCCCGATGTGCTACTAGCCCACAATGCGAACATGTTTGCAATCCCTTGTGTATGGGAAAAAAAAATCTCCTTGTCAAGGATGCTATTTGTTACTATGGAAGTAGTATATTTACAATATAAATGTTATATGGATTTGGAATTGTTGGAAGTGAAGCAAGCCCAAATAATAATCGAGGGTAACCTTTCCAACACTTAGAACCTTAGCATAAAATTGATCAAATAATGAGAGATGAATGGCAAGAGAATAGATAAGAGACAATTCGAAAAGTGCACCAAGTGAATGCTAACTACACACTAAACAAATACTTTATGAGAATGTACAATGTGAATAATGTTACAAAATTGAAATATGCTAAAACAGAAGGGTTCTAAGTACAAATGTATATGAGAAGAGTGTGGGAGAGCTATAAGAAGATGTGAATGTGCTAGAAATAAAAAGATAATTGGACTATATGTAGGCAATATAGCCTATGTGCTTGATTATGATGAAAATCTGCAACCCTAATAGATTTTAGGATTTCTCCCTTGAAATAACTAGCAACCAGACTTCTCTCCTTGTCATAAAAACTTAGTTCAACAACAAGAATGGAAGAAAAATTGAATATATGTAGCCTCTGATAAGATTCTCATGCACAAACTCCAAAGTGTGTAGGAAAAGAGGGCAGCAATAATCACCAAGAAAGATTAACAAAAACACCTCCAATCTACTCCTAGGATAGCTCCAAGAATTAGATCAATCTTGGGGATGCTCAAGTGTGAGTATAAAATATGCTAAAAGTGACCCAAGCAGGTCTTTTTCTGGGATCTTAAGACATCCACAAAATTTTTAACTAAAAGGAAGTTTTTTTTTGCAGTTTTTTAATGTGTTTTTTGTGAGTTTGTACGAAACTAACCTTCATTTGAAGTTAAAAAAAAAAGTGAATTTATAAAATCTCTTGGAAAAGGATAGGATACACATAAGATATGGTGCTTTCTTTGATCTAGAGACTGAGAACTACAAGATAATATATTTCATTTCTAAAAAGATCAAAATTCAAAATTAGGGTCAGGATTTTGATGTCATGAATGATCTTTGATGTTAAGGTGCTATATATCATTATACTTGATGAGAACTATATGTTCTCCCTCTTTAAGTCCTTTGTCTTTTATATGTGCATCATAATATGCCTTTTGTCTTCTCTTGGCTGCATAGATTCCTGCCACTGCTTGTAACCTAGTTTCATGTAACTTCTCGATTTGGTCGAGTTGTTGGGATAACTCATGTCCGTTCCATTCATATTGTTGGGCTACTCTCAATGTTGGGATTAAAAAATCAATTGGCAAAATTGCATTCTGCCCATACACTAAATTGAATGGGGTAGTTCCAATGGCAGTCTTGTATGCCACTCGGAAGGCCCAAATTGCATGATGCAATTGTTTGTCCCAATCAGACCTCCCATTATTGACAATCTTTGTCAATACTGTACATAATACCTTGTTGGAGCTTTCCGCTTGACCATTGGCTTGGGGATGGAATGGGGCTGATTTTTTGTGAATCACTAAAAACTCATTCATTAGAGACTCTATTACTTCATTAAGGAAGTGCGTTCCTCGGTCACTCACAATCTCAATTGGTAATCTGAAACGGGTGAATATATGCTCAAAAAGGAACTTAGCAATGGTTTGAGCATCGTTCTTTCTCGTAGCTTTTGCTTCTACCCATTTGGTCAAGTAATCTGTGGCTACTATGATGTACTCAGCATGTGATCCTTTGGCTGGTGGGTTGATGGGTCCTATGAAGTCAATACCCCATTTGGAGAATGCTCTCACACACACCATAGGTCTTAATGGCATGTCATCTCTCCGAATTGGGTATTTAGCCCTTTGGCACGTTTCACAGCTTCGTACATACGTCTCCGCATCCATGTGTAAAGTTGGCCACCACAAGCCGGCGAAGAGGATCATTTTGATGGTTCTCTCAGCTGAAAAATGACCTCCCGCAGCACCCGCATGTGCCATCTCTAATATGGGTAGATATTCTCCTTCATGCATGCATAATCGTAATTGGTTATCTTTTCCTCTCCTAAACAATTGTTTTCCCATAAGTACGTAATCCTTGCTCATTTCTTCTAGGGATCGTTTTCTTGTTAAGCTAATTCCTTCCTCACGCTCTCTGATCTTTAGGAATTTAACCAATGTTTTACTCCAATTGGGTGCTATGGTGGAGAAAGGTATGGACATATGATCCTCTGGGATTGTCTCCTAGCATTCTGCACAATTACTTACATACTCATGGACATCCTTGGGTATGTCAGGCCAGTCCACTCCTAATCTTTTTAATTCTCGGATGGTTCCTTGAATCCCTTGATGTGTTCTCCATTTGTTCACATGTGCTTGTTCGATTAGCTTCTTTTGTTCATCCTCCTCGACACATCTTAGCAAGACTCCATTGGGTTCCTTATAGTACACGCTCCCAGCAATAATGTGCAAATTTCTTGATTGGAGAATTTCCTTTTTGCTATCCTTATTGATTGAGTGTTGTGGGCCATGGGTGAGTATAGGAATTAGTTTCTCTGCCCACCTTGGACAGACTTCTAGATTAAACAAATAAGTGTCAGGTAGATCATCGGGTACTCCACTTGGCGGTTCTCCGTGGGTTAACCTAGAAAGGTGGTCTGCTCTTACATGCGTATTTCCTTTTTTTACTACCACTTCAAAGTCGAACTCCATTAATAGTAAGAACCATCTTACTAATCTTCCCGTGTTACAAGGTTTATTGACTAAGTACAGTAAAGCCTGATGGTCTATGAAGAACTTGAATTTGTTGGCTAACAGATAGTGTCTAAATTTCTTCACTGCGTAGACCATTCCTAATCCTTCTCGTTCGGTAGTGGTATAATTCCTTTCAGCTTGATTCGGTTGTCTACTCGCATAGGCAATTGGATGATCTAGCTTTCCTTCATCAGTTGGTTGGGCTAAGATACATCCTATTGCATAATTAGAGGCATCAACATGAATATGAAAAGGCTTGTTCCAATTTGGCGTTTTCAGAATTGGGGCTGTGCTAAGTCTCTTTTTTAACTCATTGAATGCTTTCTCGCACTCTTCTATCCAATTGAATTGAGTTAAGAGACCATACAAGGGTTTGGCTATTATGGCATACATGTGGATAAACCGACGGTAATATCCACAATGTCCCATAAATGCTTGTACCTCCTTCGCATTCTTAGGTCTTGGCAATTCTAAGATGACCTTAATCTTGTCCTCATCCGTGGATATTCCATTTCTGGAGACTATGTGTCCTAGGATCTTTCCTTGTCTCACCATGAAGACACATTTTTCTAGGTTTAGGCAGACTCGATACTGGCGGCATTTATTAAATATTTTTCTCAACTCGGGAATATGATCTCGTCTTTGATTCGAGTATGTACATAGGTCATCTACATACACTTCCATGCTCTTTTTCAGGAATTCCTTGAAAACATGACACATCAATCGTTGGAAAGTAGCAAGTGCATTAGTGAGTCCAAAAGGCATCACCCTGAAAGCATAGACTCCCCATTCGGTCGCGAACGCGGTCTTATGTTGATCCTCAGTAGCAATAGCTACTTGGTTGTATCCGGAGAATCCATCCAAGAAGCTATAGACTTCCTTTCTTGCTACCCTTTCCAATAGATGGTCCGTGATGGGTAACGGGTAGCTATCACGTATGGTGGCTGCATTGACTTTTTTCAAGTTAATGCACACCCTCAATTTTCCATTTTTCTTAGGCACAACTACTAATGGCGATACCCACTCGGTGTGTTCTATCTCGTATATGAATCCTGCTGCTAATAGTTTGTCTATTTCTTCCTTAATTTTAGCAGTGTAGACCTCGTTATATGTATATGGGCGTTGTTTTGATGGTTCTACATCTGCCGTCATTGGTATCCTATGAGAACAAATCGAAGGTTCCACACCCTTGAGATCCTTATATGTCCATGCGAACACGTCTCAATATTCTTGGATCAGTTGTATGAGTTCCTCTTCTTCCTCTACTGATACATCTTTGCCTAGGTATGTGCATCGTTCTTCTCCGTCTTCCACTGTTACTACAATTTTTTTTGTTTGTTCTTTGTTGTCGTATGCTTCTCCATCTCTGGCCTCTCGTTTGGGCATTTGAATGGCTACCCTTCTCTCTTCTACTTCATATCTTTTGAAATGTTCAGGAACTTCAAAAAGATTTGGATCCGGTTCTGTCTTATTCATGTCTTCCGCTTGCTTTTGTACCATGAAGGAAGCTTCGATTGCTAAGATCTTTGTTGGTTCTTGTCCCTCTTTGCTTTGAATGGTGTCCAGGTAATTCTCTTCGGAGTCAAATTCTGGTTCCATTTCTATACTCTCATATTCCTCTTTCCATTCTTTTTCCAAGATTTCCCCTTCTTCTACTTCTTGAAGGACAACCATATAAAGATTTACATCATAGCCTTCCTCCTCTATGCACTCGTTCATTGTCAAGACTTCCTCATTCACACACACATCTAAGGTGGCTAAGATTTCCATCCATCCATGTGGTTCAATGTCTCATCCGGAAAGATTTGAGGCATGTACCTTGGGTCCTCTACTGGTCGGTAGTTAGGATGTCCTATAGGCCACATTTGTCCTTTACTGTCCTCTTTCTTGGCTTCTTTGCACATCCATAACTGAGCGTCCTCGTGCATCCATGATTGATCACTCGATCCAGCACTATGAATGGATAGGTCATCTTCCTCCTTGTGTATGGGATTCCATTGTAGTGGAGGGACGTCTCTGTAGGAAAAGGTGTGCAATTTTATCTTGGTTGTATTTCCTTGATGTTGTAGGTACAATGAATCTCTTCCCCAGTCTTGCACTACCCGCATTTGTCTCATAAAGGGCCGTCCTAATATCATCTCATAATTGTTAGCCTTTTCAAATTTACAAATGGCTAGTGTGTGCTCAAATTCAACTCCACAGGTCGTTAACTTGATTCTTTCCAGTATTCCTAGGGGTTTCTCCACATGACCATTTGCTAATTGGAGCTTCATGCGTGTGGGTCGTAAGGCAGGTTTTCCCCATTTCTCCCAAATCTCCTTGGTAGCAATTCCTACCCCGGCTCCCGTGTCTAGGATAGCCTTGGTCATGTACCCATTTGTAGCTCTATGATGAGTAGCACCTCCTTTAATGTCAATCCGGGAAGACGTGAGGATGGTATGAAGACCTCGAGCAAGTGGCGGCACAAGTGCGTGAGTGAGAAGCACACTAGCATGCACACACATACACACACACGCGCACACACGGTAAGACAAAGAGTGAGAATCAATGGAGCTTTTAGATTACTTTCAAAATGCTCTTACAAGTTCGTTTCAATTACAATCTAACCCCAAAAATGAGCTCTCTAGCTCTTTTTATAGTTTTTGACTAGCTTTTGGCCCTGTCCAGACCTAGTGTCCGGCCTAGTTAAAAATTAGGTTCCAGGGCTTATTTGGGGGCTCAAACGAGATCTAAAAATTACGAAAATTGGTACGCAACTACTTCTAAGGCTCCTCAAGCTCAAGGACTCCTTGGCTTGCACAAAATGGAGCTACAAAAATGTGAAATGAGATTTACACTGATTGTTAGTGATAAAAATCACTGTTGTTGTAGGAATTTCTTCTAGTGATCTGCCATACATATCTTCAAGCTTCCCACTTGCTCTTCCTCCCTGCATGTCCCTCTCTTTGATTTGCATTAATGTCTTGAAAAAATATTGGCCTACTTGCCAGATCTTCTTTGACTGCCCTGTTTGCTTGTGCTGTCCCTTCGCTCTGACTCCCTTCTTTGACTTTCACGTCTTGTAAGTCCTGGTGTACCAAGGCTACTGCCAACACCCCCCCCACTCTCGCGTCTGTCGCCCCTGACAGACCCTTGTCTAGCTGCTTTTTGGACGTAGTATTGTACAACATCGGCGGCGAGGTGGTGTTCTTCTAACCTGAGTCCCCTTGCTAGATCTGTCAGCAATGCATCCCAATTGACTGGCCCTGGGACATCTGGATGTGGCACCCGTAACTGCTCTGAGTGAATGGTTCGCTCCACAGCAAATAAATGTAGGAGATGTGAGGGTCTGGGTACAAATATTTCTGAGTGGTATTCCCAGAACCCTGTTATGAACATCTCTTCGAATGTTTGTTTAAAGCAGGCTGGGAGGTATTTTATTCTGGCGTGCCAAGCGTATATCACCTCTATGGAAGGGGTGGTGCTCATGTCATAAACTAAATCTTGGTTTCCTGTAAGGAATCCGACGCCTGAGAAGTGTGGGTCCTTGATATTCTTGAATGTCCTGAATGTAATAAGCATTAACTCAAAAATTTTCATGCACATCTGGGCCATTACATCAGGGGTATTCCTTAATCGGATGCTCCAGTGCCGTATAGTGGAAATCATGTAATTGACGGTGGGAGGCCCTTGAGGGGGTGCTAGATAGACGTAGTTTAACCATTTGGCGCATCCCTTGATATTCTTGACTGCAATGGTAAACTCTGGCCATGTGCGTCTGCGGAGTACAGGAACATAACAAGGGTTATATTTAATAAAAAGAGGCATATTCGTCCAGGTGCGAACCATCTCCGGGTAGGTTTCGAGGAGTCGGATCCTCCAAGTGGGTTGATGAATGGATCCTTTTTTGGCGCTCTCTGGGATATCATCTGGCCCAAATTGTGTAGCAAACGTTGGAGGTTTGCCACATCTATGTTGGATTTCTGCATTGTAGTCCGCTAGGAGTATACAATAGGGCACGTATTGATCATCATTGGTTCCGATCCATCGATGTTGGGACATGCTGTGGAAGTATTCTGATTTAATAATAGTGTCCTCTATCTTTGCCATGGATTGGATTTGAACTGCCACTCGATCTTCATGAGTTGATGCCGTTTTCTCGAGTGTTTGGAGCCACTCAGGTACTTCGATTTCTAACGTATCCATTCCTTCTGCGGTTTGCTCACCACCTGGCATTGGCATAGGAACGTAAGGTTCCTCATACGTCTCATCTACCTCGATGGGTACCAAATCCTCGGGTTCTGGTTCGACAACTGGAGAGGGTTGCCTTTCATGTGTGAGTAATCTTGCCTGTAATTCGGCCACCTGCTCTTTCAATGCCTTGACTTCCTCTGAAGTCGTGGTCGTTTCTGTGACTTTGGGTGCTGTCTGTTGCTCTTGGAGTTGATTGCGCAGCGCATCACGTTCCCTTTCCAAGTCATCATGAGCTTCTAATAGATCTGCATAGCTGTCCAAGATGGTCTTCATTGTCTCTGAGGGCACAGCTTTAAACTGCTCTGGATCAATTTCGTGTGGAGAGCCTTCCATTGCTGCTTCTAGATTTGCTTCATTTTGCTGCTGCAGTCTCTTCTTTTCTTCTAGGGCGGCCGCCATGTGTTTTCTGAGAAGTGCCAGGTTACGCCGGACTTTGAGATTATCGGCTTGGTATACCTCGAGCAATGCTTCTAGTTGTTTGACACCTGATTCTGTCGATGGTTGGGGTGCCGCCAATAATGTTTGGTGAGCCTGCTCAAGCGTCGTGTAGCGCTGATTCAGTTCTGCATTTTCTGTTTGTAGAATGTGAAACTGTCTTTGTAAGTTCTGATGGTGCGTTTCCAGTTGCTGATACCGGTTGTCCAGAGCTTTGTACTCATTCTGGAGCTGGTATACACATTGGTTTAATGCTAAAAATATGTTATTTACATTAAATAATGCTGGGAGGGGTGAAGATGCAGGGGGAATGGGGGCGGGAATGGGAGAGGTGAATGATGTGGATGTAAGTGGAGATGTGGGTGGAGGGGGTATGGGTGATGAAGGTGGCATGGGGGGAGGGAGCGGTGCTGTGGCTGGTGATGTTTCCATCGTGTCAACTGTTTGAGTGACGGTGTAGATGGGAATCGTGGGTGGAGTGGATGTGACATCGGTGAACAGGGTGGTGAAGGTGGGCATGGTGACTCCCCCGTATTGGATTCCCGGAGAGAGTGGGATGCCCATGACAATGGTAGTGGTAGTGGATGTGGTGGTGCTAGTGTCCTGTGGTGGAGTGAATTGTGTAGTGTGAGGTGGGGATGGTGGTGACAACGGTGCTTCCTGATATTCTTCTGCTTGCGTTGCCTCGCCTGGTGCTGATGTATTGATGTGAATTTGCTTGCCGGACCTCCTGGGATGAACGGGAACCCTTTTTTCAAACCTGTGAATGTAGGCCATTGCCTCATGAATGGCCTCGTCCAGTCCTACGGCATCGGCATGAAGGTTCATGGACTCAATGAACAACTCGTCCACACCTTCCTCAGCTAGCAAGTCGTTCATGAGTCTTTTGCCCTGTTCTAGAGACATCTGATGCTGTTCCTGAACCAGTCGCATGGTTCGATATAGTCTCTTGATTTGTGCCGAATATGCTGGGGCACTTGCTAACTCGGAGAGTTCGTCATATTCTTGATGTTGTTCTTCGTCGGCTTCTTCTTCGTCTCCTCTTGCCTCTTGTTCGTCTACATCGACTTCTACCCCTTGTGGTTGGGTGGGGGCCGATGTTGTTTGGGGTTGTGGTTCCTGAGCTCGCGCTGCTTCAGCTTCGAGGTTAGAGTCATAGATTAATCGGGCAATTTCTTCATCAGTGAGGTCCTCAAGAGTAAATCCCTGCGGAAATTCCAAATCGGATGGAATGGGTGGAAACACCAGATTAGGCCCCTCTGTGCTTGGTCTTGGTAGCCGGATTGTGAATGGCCTAACTCGTCGTGTCTGGGGAGGGGTGATTTCAGGTGTAGCGGTAGCTCCCCTTGGTTGAGCACAGGGTAGTTGGACTCCCCCCCTCATCTTCTTTGATGGGGGACCTGCTGCTGATAATCTTCTCTGGAATTCTTGGACTCGGGACCATACGAGTGCCCGCTGAACAGGCACGTCATAAGCCAAGCATCTATAGATTATTCTGGTCAGAGCACAACACCCGTGGAGCACATTCTTCTGTTTCTTGTTCCACCTTTGATGCGCTAGGTGGATCTGATCGATGATCCAGTGGGGCACATTGATGGGAAGGCTTTCTGTTTCTGCTAGATATAAACTGAACCATATTTTTTTCGGGGGCATTGTGAATCGCTCCTGGGCGGGGAAAGCAAAGTGTTGCATGATGGTTCGCAGGTGAAGCGCAATGGTAGGTGTCATCGCTACCATATCCTTCAACTTATTAAGCTCCTTGTGCTTCATTCGACCTGGAACCATGGTTTCCTTTTCTGTTGGGATGTGCATGCCATACATACCCAATGCTTCTCTTACCAGATTGAGGTTCAACTTGAACCTTTTAAGCTCATTACCCGGCAGCAGTGATGGCAACACAAAGGTGCTGTCGCCTCCCTTGGCCCTGCTTGGCGTGATGGTACTGATCAGATATGAACATCGTAAAAAATCCGGCTTTGGTAAGTGAGTCCTGAAATAACTTTCCACACCTGCCTTGATCCAAACGGATCTCATGACTTCGGCATTTTGGTAGCTTTCAAACTCGCGTGTGAAAAAGTGGTATCGACCCCATTTGCCATTGAACTCCAATTCTGCTTCCCAGAAATAGGTCCCATCGCCCAGTGGTCCAGCAACATCACTGAACCAATGCGCATGCTTACCTACTTGAGAAGTGTGCCCTTGAGGAGGATCCTGAATGGGGAGTACATGCACTGCTTGAAGCTCTTGCGGTCTTGCGGTGAGTCGTGGCTCAAGGAGAAGTGTTTCTATGTCCACAATCTGGGCACCAGATCCGGCTTGAGAACTAGTACCTGCTTCTGCCATGGCCCTGTTCGCTGGTTGGTTCTGTGAGAATATAGAACCAAGTGTTAACATCGTAATGGACAGAATAAATCCGTTGTTGTCCCCGTTACAACATTAACATGAGGTGGATGATGAGTTAGTGGTTAGTAAGTGCATGAAGACAGTGTGTGTATTTAGTGCTTGTGTTGTCCTAGGAGACTACTGCAGTTAGTAAGTGGGTATGGATTTACAAATTGGGGTCGGGGGGTTTATTACAGGCCCTAGGCTGCCAAATGCAGTGAGTGGGCTTTGCCTTCGGTTTCGGAGAGTCTCTACAGAGCCTTCTCGGTGTCGTGGTTTGAAAATGAGGCCTTTTTGGGACCCATTTACAATTGATTACATTTACGCTCTTGGGTTTTGGTGTGTACATGAGTGTCGAGAACGAGTGAAATCTGGCAGTATGCGTCGCTGCGTTATGCTGTTTAAGTTGTGGCCTCAGCGTAGCTACTTGTGCCATCAAGCAAGCCTTAGGCACCCAAATTTGTCTTGATTGTGGGCTTGCCTTCATCGACTTCTTGGGCACCCAAATAGATTTTACTTTAGCAGAAGAATTTCTGAAAGACTTCTTATTAGCGTTGCGTTGTTGGTCACTAATAAGAGGCTTTGCCCCTGTAGTTGACGGTAGTGCAACCGGTTGTTCGCCTTTCCGCACCCACACCTGGTTTATTTTCTGGGCCATTCTGCTGCGCCGGTACTTTTGTTCTCGGACATAGGTAGTACTCTGCTTCTTCTGCCTGTGATCTACCTTGGGTTGCTGCTTCCTTCTAGCCTTTGGAAAAGAAGGGAGTTCCGTTGCATTCCTGACTCCTTTTTTGCGAATATCATTCCTCTGCAACACATAGTTTTGGACAAGAACAACATGGTCATCTTCATGTGTACCCCTGGAAGGACCAGGAGTCTGTGCCTTTCCTAGTTCCTTGAGTGCTCCATTGTCTAATTCTACTGTAACTCGACTATGATTGATCCAAACCTGGAGAAGTCCACTTCTTAGGTTTAAATTGACTGCTTGGTCATAAATCCAATCTTGACCCAAGACAAGAGGTTCAGTGAGATCCTCATCCTGACACACTAGTACCTTAACTGTCATTGCTTCATCATGAATGTAGAGGGGAAGTTCCACCTCGCCCATACAAGGGGTTTCCACGCCTCCCAATCCTATAAGATATGCCTCCACAGGATTGACAGTTAACTGTAACTCTTGACAGTAAGACATTCTAACAGCACTCGTGGCTGCACCTGAGTCAATCAAGGCTCTTACAGTCCTTGCACTTTTTCCTTGTCCTATATCTAGGGTTACGAAAGGACGTCGATCAGTTATCCTAGGTGAGCTGGTTCCTGCGACTTCACACATTGCCATATGATATCCTTGATCTGCATAGTCATTTGTCCTAGGCTGCTCTCTACCTTGCCTACGTAATTTCATCCTTCTAATGCGTTCTAAAGCTTCTGCTTGAGCTTCTTCTCGCACTCGCTTTTCTTCCTCTTTGCGTTTCTTAGCAGTGTTGAGTCGGCTAAGCATTTCCTCTGTGAGGGGTTCCTGATACAACTTGACTCTGCAACCGCTAATATAATTTGGGAGAACATCACCCTCTAATGTGGCCAATTGTACCGCTCCGCTTGTGGAGATCCTATTGATGATCATAGGTCCGTAGCCTCTCTTTTCTAGCTTCCTCGCGTGTTGTTTGAGTGTATAGACTAGGACTAGATCTCCTGCTTTCAAGCCTTTATCCTTCACGTGGGCATCGAAATATGCCTTCTGTCTCTTCTTGGCGGCATATATTCCTGCAGCGGCTCTTAGTCTTGTTTCCCCTAATAGTTCAAGGTCAAAGATCCTAGAAGAGAGTTCATGACCTGTCCATTCATACTCTTGTGCTACTCTCAATGTAGGAATCAAGAAGTCCAACGGTAGCACAGCGTTTTGGCCGAATACCATCTGAAAGGGAGTGGCTTGGAGTACCGTTTTGTAGGCAACTCGGTATGCCCAAACAGCATGGTGTAGCTGTTTGTCCCAATCAGAGCGTTTAGTGTTCACTAATTTCGTCAATACATTGCATAAAATCTTATTAGTGCTCTCAGCTTGTCCATTAGCTTGAGGGTGATAAGGGGCAGACTTCTTGTGTATTACCAAGAATTCTTGGAGTAGATTTTCAATTACTTCATTCAAGAAATGAGTGCCTCTATCACTTACAAGCTCTATAGGTAGTCCATATCTCGTGAATACATTCTCAAACAAGAATTTGGCAGTTGTTTGAGGATCGTTCTTGGTTGTAGCCTTTACCTCTACCCACTTGGTGAGATAATCTGTTGCCACAATGATGTATTCCGCATGAGAACCCTTAGCTGGGGGATTAATAGGACCTACAAAGTCTATTCCCCACTTAGAGAATGCACGTCCACCCATCATAGGTTTCAGTGGCATCTCGTCTTTGCGTATAGGATACTGAGTCCTTTGACAGACATCACACCGTTTCACATAGGTATGTGCATCCATGTGAAGGGTAGGCCACCAGAAGCCTGCAAACAATATTGCCTTGATCACCCGATCTGGTCCAAAGTGTCCTCCTGCTACACCTTGGTGAGCAGTTTCCAAGATCTTAAGATATTCACTCTCATGGACACACAGTCTCAGGTAACCATCCTTACCGCGTTTGTTCCAAACTCCTTTTTCTAGCTAGAGTCATGTCTGGAGGGAATGTGTTTGTCCTAAAAAATGATACTAGAGGTTCACTCCAATCTGGCACAATGGATACTTGATAGAGAGTGGCATGTTCCACAGGTGGTTTAGTGCAACAGATTGGGCATTCCTTGCACAACTTTTGGACATCCGCTTCCATAGTTGGCCAGTGCACTCCGAATCTCTTTAAGGTCTGTAAAGTTCGTTGTTTTGAATGGTGTTGCTCTAGTGCACCTACATGTGCTAGTTGCAACCATTTAGCGTACTCATCCTCTTCTACGCAGCAAGCCAAGATCCCTTGATCTGTGTGCTTGTACATGCTTCCTGCCATGATGTGATACTTTTGGGCTTTTACGATCTCTCTATTCCGTGTGTTTACCACTGGATGGTTGGGCCCGTATGTCAATACTGGTACCAATGGCTTAGCCCACTGCGGTACCACTTCCAAATTAAACAAGTAAGCATCAGGAAGGTCATCTGGCACTCCTTGTGGGGCTTCTCCCGATGTGAGCCTAGAGAGATGATCTGCTCTCAAGTGAGTCCTACCTTTTCTTACCACAACCTCAAAGTCATATTCCATTAGCAAGAGAAACCATCTTACTAATCTTCCTGTATTGCATGGCTTATTTACAAGATATAACAAAGCTTGATGATCAGTAAAAAATTTAAACTTATTTGCAAGCAAATAGTGTCTAAATTTCTTAACTGCATATACCATGCCTAATCCTTCTCGTTCAGTAGTGGTATAATTTCGTTCAGCCGCATTCAATTGTCTACTGGCATAGGCAATTGGAAGATCCATATTACCTTCACCAGTGGGTTGTGCAAGCACACATCCAATAGCATAATTGGATGCATCAACATGAACATGGAATGGCTTATTCCAATCTGGTGTGGTCAAGATTGGTGCTGAACATAATCTTCGTTTAAGTTCCTGGAAGGAATTCTCACATTCATCCGTCCACTCAAAGTTAGTCAGAAGTCCGTACATGGGCTTTGCAATGACAGCATACATGTGTATAAATCGTCGATAATAACCACAATGCCCCATGAAAGCTTGTACTTCCTTGACATTCTTTGGCCTAGGTAGCTCTGCTATGGCTCTCACTTTTTCTTCGTCGGTAGATATGCCATTCTTTGACACTATGTGTCCTAGAATCTTTCCTTGCCTGACCATAAAAACACACTTTTCTGGGTTCAGGCAGACCTGGTATTCTCTACATTTGTCAAAGATTTGCCTGAGTTCAGGAATATGGGTTTGTCTAACATTGGAATGAGCACAAAGATCATCAACATAGACTTCTAAACTCTTCCTCAGAAACTCCTTAAACACGTGGCACATCAGCCTTTGGAAGGTAGCTGGTGCATTGGTAAGCCCAAATGGCATTACTCTAAAAGCAAAGATGCCCCATTCTGTGGCAAAGGCTATCTTATGCTGATCCTCTGGAGCTATGGCTACTTGATTGTAGCCCGAAAATCCATCAAGGAAGCTGTACACTTCCTTGCCTGCCACTCTTTCTAAGAGATGTTCTGTGATGGGAAGCGGATAGTTATCTCGAATCGTGGCGGCATTAACCTTTTTCAAGTTAATGCACACACGCAGTTTGCCATTCTTCTTGGGCACCACTACGATGGGGGATACCCATTCAGTGTGCTCAATTTCATAGATAAATCCAGCTTCGACCAGTCTATCTATCTCTTCCTTGATCTTAGCAGCATAGTTATCGTTATATGTATAAGGCTTTTGCTTAGAGGGTTTGGCATCTGAGGTCATGGGGATGGTGTGTGAGCATATGTCAGGGTCAACACCTTTCAAATCCTTGTAACTCCAAGCGAATACATCTCTGTATTCTCTTAGCAAGGTAATCAATTCGTACTCTTCTTCTTCTGTCAGGTCATGGCCTATATACGTGCATCTCTCCTCTCCTTCTTCTATGGCCACTACTATTTTCTTGGTGGTTTCTTTGTTATCATAGGCCTCTCCTGATTGTGCCTCTCGTTTAGGCATTCTTATCATGACTCTCCTGTCATCTATCTCGTACTTCTTAAAATTTTCTGGGACCTCAAACAAAGATTCTTCCTCTTCTGGTAAGGCTTCTCTCTTCTTTCGTTTCTTTCCTTCTTCCTTAGGGGTCATATGCGTTGCTAATCTTACATCATTTGTAACCTCTCCATGCCTCTGGGGTTGAAATTCTATTTCATGGAAGTATTCTTCATCTGATGCAAATGGTGGGTCCATAATGATTGACTCTAGATCGGAGTCACTTGCATCCTCAAATGCATCAGGGCTAGGTTCGCATTCTTCTAAAACTGCCTCTCCCATGATTGGCTCTATGGAGAAGACTGAAATGTCATAGCCATCCTCATCACAGTGAGGTGTCCATTGTTCTTCATTGATGGCTACGTCCATTGTTGCTAAAATTTCCGCCCAGCCATGGGGTTCAAACTCCTCATCTGGAAAGACTATAGGTGCATAGGCTGGGTCTTGAATGGGTCTATGAGTTTCGTTCGCACCTACCTCTCTGGCTTTCTCTCTCTTCTCTTCTTCTACTGCTACCTTGCACATCCATAAGTGAGTATCTTCATGCATCCATGAGGATCCCGACCCTATGGAATGCACCGATTCTGTATCATCTTTGGCTCTATGGATGGGATTCCATTGGATAGGAGGGACATCTCTATGGGAATAATCCTTGAGATTGACTTTGGTTGTAACACCTAAGTGCTGCAGGTACAAAGAATTGGTCCCCCAATCCTGTACCACTTGCAACTGTCGCATGAATGGTCTTCCTAAAATCATCTCATAGGCATGATTTTTGCTGAGTCACATATGGCAAAGGTATGTTCAAACTCGACACCACAAGTGGTGAGAGTTATTCCTTCTAGCAATCCTAGGGGTCTCTCTATGTGACCATCGGCCATTTGCAATTTCATTCTCGTCGGCCTGAGTGCCGGCTTGCCCCAACGCTTCCATAAGGAGGTAGTGGCAATTGCAACTCCTGCACCTGAGTCCAAAATTGCCTTCGTGGTGTAGTCCTGGTAGGTGATGGGAAGGTAGGTGTTCCCTTCTTCACCTTCACACATATCTCCTATCTTATCCAAGGGAATTTCCGGTACTGTCCTATGGGATCCTACCCGGGAACGAGGTTTTGCAGTTTCAGTTACTTGACTAGCTACATATTTCCGCGCGTTTGGTCTATCCTCAGGCAGCTCTTCCCAAGTGAGATCGCGTTGCACCTTGGTGTCCGTTACTACCTCCGTGTTCCTCGGTATGACTGAGTCGTCGTTCCTTACCATGACTGTGGGTGCTCTCATACATGTGGACTTTGCTTCCCATGGGCCTGTGAAGTGGGGTAGCTCCTGTATGGAATTAGACTCAAAGTCCAATCTCTCATGAGATTGAGCACTCTCATGTTCCCCGTAAATTGATGGGATGTCTTGTGGGAATTGGTCGTGTGCATCGTCCACAAGTTCAAAAGGAGGGGCGACCTCACTTTCGTTATCCCATTTGTCTTCTTGAATCTCTCGTAGGAAGTCTGGTGCAAACCGATTCATCGAAGAAGAAGTATCTGGCTCCGTAGAATTAGGTACATCTGCTATCTGGGAAGGAGGGCTTATTCTATCGTTGGCTCTTTCCTCGGTGTCATAGATAGCTGAGGCACAAGCTTCTTGGGGAGGATTACTTATGCTATTACTTTTCCGAACAGGCTCATACGCTCTCTGGGAAGGGATGTGGGTTACCTGTGGGGGTACATAAGCTTTCGAGGGAGGCTCCTGTGACCTTTGGGGAGGAAGATAGGCTCCTTGAAAAGGCATGTGGGCTTCCTGAAGAGGCTGGCTTTTCCGTTCTCTTACCCTTTCCTTTCTTTGAGGGGTAGGCTCCTTTTCTGGCTGTGCAACTAGCCTCTCTAATCTTTCTAAGGAGGGAAAGGAGTCTGGTTTAGTGGAATTGGCCACATACACTTCTGACTGGGAATGCTTCATGTTTCCGCTTGCTTTATCTTTTTCTTGATTTTTTTCTTCCTTGGCAGATCTTGCAATTATTTCCTCTAACTTCTCTATGAATCCATCCAAGTGTAATTGCATTTTGGCTGAGCCCGAGTAATTGAAAAGGCGACTGGCTTCGAACATAGTCTGAGCCAATGCGACCATTTTCGCGCACAGTTTGGTTCTTTCTATCTCTAGGTCAGCTCTAGGATAGCACTTGGCATGATCCGTGACGTTTGGCCCTTCTTGGATTCTGGCCTGATATGCTTTGAGCATCATGTCTATGTCTTCAGGAGTGGGATCAGCTAACACTGATCCTACCCTAGGAGGTGGTGGAATCGTATGACGTGGTGGGGAAGGTGGTGGGTCAGATGGAGATGGTAGGGGTGGCGGCGGGGTATTGTGAGAGGGGATTTGAGAGGTGATTTCAGTTATCCTAGCTTTGGTTTCTCTTATGCTTTCCTCAAGTTCACTCATCTTTTTAGCCCATTGTCTTTTCATTCTTTCCCGACTATCTTTCCATGCTCTAGTCCTTTTCTTAGTTATGCTCTCGGTTTCACTAGCCTCTGAGTTCTTATCCTGGTTTGTCTCTTGGTTTTGCTGCAATGCCTGAGCTCTAGTGACTACCTGCACTGGTGCAGTGGAAGTGACGCTTCCTGAGGAATCTACAACCAAACCAATCACATTGATCGGAGTGATTTTTGGCATATTATTGGGGTTCTTTGGGCAATCTCGTAAAAGATGCTCCTTTCCACAATCTTGGCAAAAACCTTGGATAGTCACTGACTGGGGTTGTGTAGGTGGGGGCAAGGGACAATCACGAACGAGATGATCTCCTTGGCATCTGTAGCACGGTCCTCTTGGGAATGGAGGTCTTACTTGCCTAGGTTGAGGCTTGGGGTTGGGGTTTGCATACATGACGTTCGTGTAATCTGACTCCCAACTAGGTTCACTTGGTTCTTCACTATAGTAAGACTCACCATGTTCTGGAGACTGCATGTAGTAAGCCTGGGGACTATCGACATGTGTAGAATCAAAGCTATGGTCACTTGGGTCACTTTCCGAGATCAATGGGGTTACTGGTACTATGGCCCTATTCAGGTTTTCTTCTGCAACAGCATACTTTACTGGAATCACGTTAGCGGGGTTTGGGGGCTGTTGAGCTAGTACCGGTTGGGGTCTCTGTTGGGCCTGATATTGTGGTTGGTAGGTTTGTTGGGGTCTAGCATATTGTGGTGGTGGATTTTGGTTCTGGTATCGGCCTTGTTGGTAGGGCTGCGGATAGGGTTGCCTAACTGCCTGCTTGTTGTATGGGCAATCTTGTGCGGTGTGATTGGTGTATCTCCGTTCTATGGTGCAGTACTGGCTACTAGGGTTTACTTGGGGTTGAGCCATAATAGGGCAGACATTCGCCATATGGTCACCACCGCATGTATAGCATCTTTTCACAGGGGCAAACCTTGGGATTTGTTTGCTCGATACACCTAATTTCTGAGCTACCTTTTCGGCAAGTTCCTCAATTGATGTGGACTGCGTGGAAGAGTGACTAGATGCACTTTCTGAATCTTTGTAGATTTTGGAAAGCTCTAGTTCTTCCCCTAGGTTATCTTCAATGTCAATGCACATGCGTACACACTCTTCTATAGTCCTAGGGTCCTTCAGATACACATAGGATCTCAATTTCGTACTCAGCAATCCATCAAGGAATAAGGCTACTTGTTTAGCAGATGTGGGTAGCTCCGAAATAGGGCACCTTTCAAGATATTGTCTAAATCTTCTTCCGGCCAATCTGACAGTCTCTTGGGCGGTCTGTTTGAAGCTGTGAATCAATGAGGAGGTATTGTGTCTTATGCCGCTCTTAGAGAACTCTACGATAAATGCCTCTAGGAGTTGGTCTATGCTCCTGAACTGACGCTCATCTAATGGCTGAAACCATGTAAGTGCTGTGTTCCTAAGGGTTAGACCGAAGGCATTGTACTGCGTGAACAGATCTTCCACTTGTTCAGCTCTCAAGACTTGCTTGAACTCCGCCACATGATCATAGGGATCTCCTGTGCCGTCAAAGTAATTCTTCATGGACTTAACTAGCTGGGTGGGTCTCAAAGTTCTTGTGTGCTCTCTAGGCCTCGGCAGAGGGAATCCATCTACATTTCTTTGGTTCCTGTGGGCTCTATGCATCTCAGGTTCTACCCTATTCGTCTCTGTTCTCGTTCTTTCTCTGCCCACTGGGTTGGCAAAACTTACTTCTGGTCTATCTCTACTTCTGTCTCTTTGCGTACCATGAGCTTGGGAAGTTCCAGCCCCAGGGTGACCATAGGATACATTTGATCTTGGTTGGGGGAAAATAAATTCACCCTTCCAAGTGTAGGCATGCCTATCATTTTCTGTCACCACGAAGATCCGTTCTGAAGCATGATCTAAGTAGGTCACTCTGCCTGGGCTATCTGGATCCTTAAACTCATAGATCATGATATTTCCTATGTCTGTTGGCTGATTAGACTTATACCTCCAAAAGGCTTCATCAGTTTCTCGATTGAGGAGCAACTCTATGCTCTTGTTGTCTTGGGGGACCCATTCAGGTGTGATAATCCTAGTTAGAACTGATTTACCTCGAGGGGTTCTAGGTTTCGCACCCATGTTCCCTTGTTCTAGGTCACCTAAGTCCGCTTCTGAGATTACATTCCCGAAGTCATCTGTCCTATCAGGGTGACTAGTGACAACATATATAGTTCCTTCTTTGTCCAGGTATGCACCATTTTCAAACTTGACAGCTGGGTGTTCTAGTCCTATGGATTGGTCAGGGTTTTTAATCTGGACAACGGATCTTCCTAGGCCGTCCTCATAGATGCTAGCACCTAGTCGGTTGGTCCTAAGATATTCCAGCTGTGTTTTGTAAGGGCCTTCTACCCTGTACAAATAAGGCACTCCCGAACTTCCCGTATGTCTGTCCATGCCTTGAGACATTTCTGACTCACTGGTCTCAGAGCTAGGGTAGTATGAGTGGTGGCTCAACTGTTGGGCCCAAGACCTTGCAGTGTGATTGACACTAGCCTCTGAAGACCTAAGGCTTTGTCTCTCTCTTGCTAGGTGTCGTCCTGATCTAAGGTTCATATGCCTAACTGATTAGCCCAATTTTTTCCAGAGTACAACCTCATTGCCAATCAATTGGTACCAGTCACTTGATTCTTTTTAGTTAATTATGGTGTTTATGGTCTTGTCTGATATCACGTCGTCAGGAACACTTGAATGTTCTTCGTACTTTAGGTTGATCGTTCCACGTTAGGTTCTTTTCCTTTAGGTTATCGATAGTACAGAGATTATGTTTTTAACTTGAACTTGAGTTTTTAGGTAGTCTTCACTTGATAACTGCCTATCGTCAATCTGACTTACTCCTACCTCTACTCGTTCTTAGCTTGAGCTAGGAAATGACAGAGGGAGTTGAGAATATTCCAACCTTACTTGTTGATCCCTTGCTTTATGGTGCTCAAGAACCCGGTTCTCAAGCTTGCAAAGAAACCTTGCTTTGTATGCTCTCAGTTGCTCTCAATGGACCTATAAAAGTCCCACGGTTAGCTCAATGCTTATATTCAAAGGACAAAACCAACCACTTGCATTCATGTAACATAAACACACATGTGCATTCTGACTTTTAGGAGAATAATTCTAAAGACCCCTGACTTTGATCCCCCTGGGTATGGCCAACTTCAAAATACCCTCTCTGAAAATCAATGCATTATCTTTATAAAAAACAGTTGAGGGCGTGTAGTATATGCCACGAGCTTTCCAACAAGCCCAAGAGCTCAAGAATTGGAGTTCGTATGAAAAAGTTATGACTGTTCAGGGTTTAGGGAGTTAAATCAAGATTCAATACAAGCTAACAGTCAAACAGGAATACTCTAGTAGCTTGTGGCACGGCCTTGCGATGCAATACTACACCCTAGTGTTTGTCCCACACTTAATCAAAATTTAGACCAATAATTTTGCCTTGAAAATTTGACCTAATTTGCCCTTCTAACGCGTTCGCAAAGTCTGTCAGTCGCGATTGACAGGTCAGTCGCGATCGACGTGTCGATCGCGATTGACAGGTCCGTCGTGGCTGTCAGTCGCGATTGACTGGTCAGTCGCGATTGACACGTGGCCGAAAAGTCAATCAATCGTGGTCAAAGCGGCGTTGACTGTCGGTCGCGATTGATGAGTCGATCGCGATTGACAGGTCGGTCGCGAGGGTCTGTCGATCGTGGTCAAACAGTCGTTGACTGTGTCGATCGCGATTGACAGAGCCGTCGTGGTCTGTCCGTCGTGGTCAAACAGTCGTTGACTGTGTCGGTCGCGATTGATGAGTCGATCGCGATTGATGACTCGATCGCGATTGACACGTGTCACGCGTATGGTCAGTCGGTCGTGGTCAATCGGTCGTTGACTCTGTCGGTCGCGATTGACAGAGCCGTCGTGGGCTGTCGGTCGCGATTGACGTGTCGATCGCGATTGACAGATCTGTCCGTCGTGGTTTGTCGATCGCGATTGACAGAGCGATCGCGATTGACAGAAATCTGTGGAATTTCAAAAAACTAAACACATTTTTGGGAAGCTCTTGGCTTGTAGGTCATGGATATGCACTTTGTTTAGCAATTAGAGCAAGTTTTCAGTCGGTCGCGATTGACAGAGCTCGGAGACACACAGACAGTTACTCGGATTTCCGTACCTGCGCAAAGTGCTGGGGACGATGATGCGGCCTGTACCTGCAGAATGCTCACAAAACATGCAAAAAACAGCACATGCAAATTCGCTCTCTCGCTCTCTCTCACAAGTGAAATGAGGGAAATGAGGTGGAAATGGGGATATAGTCAAAAAACTGAAATTTTCGCGATGATGGAGATGGACGTGGGAGATGGTGATGATGATGATGGTGATGAAAGTAAAAGAAAATCGATGAGAGTGAAGAAAATACCTACAACTCCAACGCGTCAACTCTACGTCTTACCATCACACGCTCGTCCTCAAAGCTCGATCCCCGGCAACGGCGCCAAAATTTGGTGTAGCTCTATGATGAGTAGCACCTCCTTTAATGTCAATCCGGGAAGACGTGAGGATGGTATGAAGACCTCGAGCAAGTGGCGGCACAAGTGCGTGAGTGAGAAGCACACTAGCATGCACACACATACACACACACACGCGCACACATGGTAAGACAAAGAGTGAGAATCAATGGAGCTTTTAGATTACTTTCAAAATGCTCTTACAAGTTCGTTTCAATTACAATCTAACCCCAAAAATGAGCTCTCTAGCTCTTTTTATAGTTTTTGACTAGCTTTTGGCCCTGTCCAGACCTAGTGTCCGGCCTAGTTAAAAATTAGGTTCCAGGGCTTATTTGGGGGCTCAAACGAGATCTAAAAATTACGAAAATTGGTACGCAACTACTTCTAAGGCTCCTCAAGCTCAAGGACTCCTTGGCTTGCACAAAATGGAGCTAC
Source organism: Ceratopteris richardii (assembly GCA_020310875.1). NCBI lineage: Eukaryota > Viridiplantae > Streptophyta > Polypodiopsida > Polypodiales > Pteridaceae > Ceratopteris > Ceratopteris richardii. The sequence continues at coordinate 14,644,956 of CM035409.1, forward strand.
AAAAATGTGAAATGAGATTTACACTGATTGTTAGTGATAAAAATCACTGTTGTTGTAGGAATTTCTTCTAGTGATCTGCCATACATATCTTCAAGCTTCCCACTTGCTCTTCCTCCCTGCATGTCCCTCTCTTTGATTTGCATTAATGTCTTGAAAAAATATTGGCCTACTTGCCAGATCTTCTTTGACTGCCCTGTTTGCTTGTGCTGTCCCTTCGCTCTGACTCCCTTCTTTGACTTTCACGTCTTGTAAGTCCTGGTGTACCAAGGCTACTGCCAACACCATTGTAAGTGACAGGTAGACACGTATTACCTTCGTCTCCTTCACTAAACTCTCCCACTTTATCAACTGGGATTTGTATTTTAGAAGTGTTTTCTTTTCCCCTTCCTTCCTTTTCTTCCTTCTCTGGCTCTAATTCTAATTGACTCGCTAATTGTCTCCATAATTGTGGCTTAAGTTGAAGTCACTCTTCCACAATCAATTTGCATTGTACTTTTGTTTTCTTTAGTTCCGTTAGATTGTGTGAACTTTTTTCTGAGTTTCCTTTTCCTTTTCCTTGTACTGTGGGTGCTCGTATTATTATATTCTCCCATGTAATTAGGTAAGGTTGAAACACTCAGGGTTTCCTCTCTATTTCTATCGAGTCTTGATACTTCCTCCAGGTTGGGATTTGGTTGATAAACTTCCACATCTATTTCCTCAAAAGGAGGCTTCGATACTCCATTTTTCTTCCATTGTTCTTCTCGGAGTCTATTCCATAATTCCTTCGGCCATTCTGCCTCTAAGTCCGGTATTATTGACACAGGTTCATCTGGAATTTTCACTTGTTCACCTCTTTCGTCCTTCCTTCTAAGTTCTTTACCTTTGGATTTGACACATTCTTCGTATTGATCATCTGCTATCCTTGTCTCTAGCAGAGCTGGGATAGCCTTTTCTAGGGTTGCTTGTGCCACCTCTATAAGCTTTCTACATATCGCTACTCTTTCTTTTTCTAATTCCCCTTGTGGTTAAAGTTTTTCATGTTGCTCTACATTCGGACCCATCTTAATTCTAGCTTGGTAAGCTTTCAGCCACATGTCTAAGTCGTCTGGTTTTGGGTCAGTTAGAATCGATCCTGGTTTCTCTATCTCTTGGATAAGTGGTGGCACTGGAATCTCCTCTCGAATCCTTTTTTCTTTATGCTCATTCTTGTTTCGGATTGTTTTTTATTATTTTTTTTACTCTCATTTTTCGCCCATTTGTCTTTGAGTTTTTCTCTTCTTTCCTTCCATTTTTGTGCTTTTGTGTTCTGGGTACTCTCTCGCGGGTCCTCAGAATCCTCAACTACCTGAACTTTAGGGCTTACCGTTTTATCGCTCTCTTGTTCCTGTTCTGGTTGTTTTCCTTTTTTTTGCCTTATCTGAGCTCTCGTAATGGCTTTTAATGGCACTGTATACTCCTTATCACTTCCAGATCCCTCTATTACTTCAATTACATTGATTGGTGCAGTATCTTGGACTTTGGTTGGATTCTTAGGACAGTCCCTGAAAGTATGTTCCTTTCCGCAATCATTGCAATATCTTTCCCAAGTCCTAGGTGGTGGTGGATTGTAAGGTCGAGGGCACTCTCTAATAAAATGGTCTCCTCCGCATCTATAACACGGTCCTCTTGGCACAGGTGGTCTAATGGTTGGTCTCATGGGTGGTTGTGCTTTAGGAGCGGTATACATTAGAGTTGCGACCTCTATTCCATAGCTCTAGTCATAGTTTTCATATCCATAATAGGCCGAATCATAGGTTGGTTCGTAATCTAACATGTTGGCTTCATATGGGTAGTAATCTCCTGGTGGCAGCTCATATCCAGGGTTAGCTGATTCCATATTGATTGTTGATGATGCTGGCACTATGGCTCTTTCCAAATTTTCTTCTGGCTAGGCATACTTCACAGGTACTACCTGTTGAGGTTGTGACAGTTGAGGTCCTAACACTGGTTGTGGTGGTGGATACGGTGCCTGTTCATATGGTCTTGGTGCTCCTGCTAGTGTTGGATAGGGATTGTATCTGGGCATCTCTTTGCCTTGCTCTCTAGGTGGATATCCATATGGTCGGTACTGTGGTGGTTGGAATGGTCGTGCCTGCCTATTGAATGGACAATTTTCAGTGGTGTGATTAGTGTATTTTTGTTCTATATGGCAATACAAAGCAGTTCCTTGTTGGTGCTATCTGGTGTATGGGTATGTTTGATGTGCACCGGTCCCTCCTCGCACACACATGTGCGTGGGGTGATCTCCTCCACACAGACTACATCTTCGTAGCATAGGCACTCTTTGGGCTGGATGTTGGTACATTCTTTGTCCCTGGACTCCTAGTTTCTTTGCTAATAGCTCCGCTAATTCTTCCATATTATTGGAGTTGGAAGTAATGGTACTTCGCGAGTCTTCTGATTTAGTGGGGCTGAGTGTGCTCTTGAGGTCCTCAGCTAGGTTATCTTCCAGATCAATGCATTCCTGAAGACATTCACTCAGGGTTTGTAACCTCTTCACGTAAACTAAGGTTCTTAGGGTTCCATTCGTGAGTCCATCCAAAAATAATGAAATCATTTTTTGCTGAGTGGGTCTCTCAGCCACTGGGCATCTATCCACATACTAATTGAATCTTTGGGCAGCTGTTTTCACTGTTTCATTAGGGTTCTGTTTAAAACTGTGGATTAAAGACGCAGAATTGTGTTTAATCCCCCTCTTCGTGAATTCCCCAATGAATTCTTGAAAGAATTGCTCCATGTTTCCAAATTGATTAGGGTCTAATGGCTGGAACCAAGTTAGAGCCGTTCCTGTGAGGGTGAGTCCAAAAGACTCATACTGCACAAAGAAGTCGTCTACTTGTTTTGCCCTTAGAACTTGTTTAAATTCAGCAATGTGATCATAGGGTTCTCCCAATCCATCATAATGATTTCTTACACACTTGGCCACTTGGATAGGTCTCAGTCTTCTCATTGGTTCTGGCCGTCTAGGCATTACAGGGAAGACAGGAACTGCTGGTCTAACTGGGGGCATTCCCGGTTGTCCTCCTACTGGTGGTCGGTACTGATTACCTACCCTTGCGGGGGCCTGATTGTGTGTTTGCACTCATGGAGTCGCAAATTGTACATGGGTACGGTTTGGCATGCTTCGTTGGTTGGTTTGTCCTGACGTGGTGTGTTCTATCTCTTGTTGATTTCCAAAGGGGTTCTGCGACGTAGTTGCCTGATCTCTCTTAGGGAATACAGACACACCCATGTATTTCAGTCGAGCCCTGTCCAAGGCACTAACCAACCAGTATCTTCCCTGATTTTTGTCTAGGTATGTGATTCTGGTTTCATCTTCCGGATCCTTGAGCTCATAAAATGTCATAGGGGTTTCTTCTCTCCCTGGAGCCGGTAAGTCTGTTTGAAGCAATAAGTCTAATCCATGGATCATATAGACTTCCAATAGGTAGTCGTCTTGAGGTATCAAGTCTCCTCTCAAGACTCGTGTTACTTGGGATCTACCTCTAGGAGTCATCACTAACTCTTCAAGGTTTGGTCTTCCTGAATTTTCTGGTTCCACTAAATCTCCCCTTTCATTGATCAATTCCGGAAATTTGGTCACTATGTAGATGTGACCCATTTTGTCTATGTATGCTCCTCCCTCATACTTGACAGCAGGTCTAGGCACAATCATGGCGTCCATGGAGGTTGCCATCCTAGCCATTGATCTGTTTAAGCCATCTAGGTAGATGGGGATCTCTTGGGCATTAGTAGATACATACGTAAGGAAGTACGGTAATCTCCTTCTACAGCAGTCATGAAATTTCTACTTGGAGCGGGACCCTGCATGTCTTCCGAAGCCATGGGTATCTCCTCTTCTGATTCACTAGAGGTATCTGAATAGACAGAGTGGTGACTAACCTGGCAGCACTTCCCACATAAGATATGACACTTCTTCGGCTACTTAGCACTCTCCCTGACCTCAAGTTCATTCACCCTCATGAAGCTCTCTAGGTCTCTAAAACTCTCCTTGAGTGGCTCTTCAAGTGCCTCAAGTTTGTCCTGCACAATGCTACAAAATTCTGGACGATACCACTTCTAGGCGATACTGCTCTGGGCGATACGAAGCTGGCCACGATACGATACCTGAAACCTACACGATACGATACTTGTCGTGTAAATGATACGATACTGCTGCTGATCACGATACGATACTTGATGCTTGGCCGATACGATACTTGATGCACCCGACGATACGATACTGAACTAATTCAACGATACGATACCAGAGTTTCCTACGATACGATACCAAGATCTGGGGCGATACAATATCAACGGTCCTCACGATACGATACTTGAGAACCGAAACGATACGATACTGATTCCCTCACAGGATACGATACCACCGCAACTCACGATACGATACCTAATAGTCAGGTGATACGATACTGCTGTGTGGTCACGATATGATACTGGTATGGTATCACGATACTAAACTAGGACCTGGCATGATACGATACTTCAGGGGTTGGCGATAAGATACCTTAGGATCGAGGCGATACGATATCAACGGTCCTTATGATATGACACTGAAAATCCAGGCGATACGATACTAGGGTGGGGTGCGATACGATACTCATGCAAGTGGCGATACGATACCACCAACTTGCACGATACGACACTGGAATGGTATCGCGATACTAAACTGGGAAGAGGGCGATACGATACCAAAAGTGGACCGCGATACGATACCACTTTGGCAAGGAAAGATCGCGATACTAACCCGGCGATACGATACCACGAGTGGTATCGTGATACCAAGGCTGGTGACCGGCGATACGATACTTCGGCGAGTATCGCGATACTAGGGAATTTTTGGTATCGCGATACCAAAAACTCAACCGATCACGATACTCAAGCCAAAATACCTCCAAATGCAAAATTTTTTACACCCCCTTGCTTCTCTCTCAACCCTCCTCACTCCTAGCCTAGTGTCTCTTTCAAGAAAGCTCAAAAAACCAAATGTTCCCCTCCCCCCCCTGCGATACTGAATGCGCACTTAATCACGTGTTTGTGCACTTTTAGTGTGTTTTTGACAAGGAATTCTTGTTGACTCTTACCTTTGTGGTGTCTTGATTGCAGCTTGAGCTCAATGCCTAGCCTTGTTAGCCTGTAGCGTGTGATACCACACTCACGATACCGGTCGCTGCTCGCACACGATACCAAGATGCAGGAAAGTGTCAAATGAGTCAATTTTTTTTTGTTTTTATACCTTTTGTGACAAAAACTGAACTTCACTAATTTTGGCAAATTTTTGGGCTTTTTCTTGGTCTTGACCTACTCCTACTTCACTCCTCTCCTTCTCCCCTCTCCTTCTAACCTAACCCTAATTCCTCTTACTCTCCCTTTTTACTAACCCTAAACCTAAAAACTCCTTACAAACACCTCCGGGATGTGAAGTAACAAGTGCTAAGGTGATTGACTACTTGCCACGGAACGAGTTCACTTCTACAAGTACGATTTCATCACACTCAATCTATAACCATCACGAAGGCACCTTGGCTGAGTGTTCCCCGGCAACAACGCCAAAAACGTGTGTACCTAAGTCAAGAAGACTCAAGGACTTGTGCCAAAGAGACTATACCTCATTTGCAACACAAGTGCATATAGTGGGAGATTGACACACGCTTATATATCAATCCGATCAAACGACCTAACCAAGTGTATGAAGACATGTGCACACATGATGGAAAATGAAGTGGTTCAGCTGATATGCATGAGAAAAGACTAATCCAGCTCTCAAACTCACTGAAAGACTGAAAGTGTCTGCCGAGATACCTCTTACAACAGTTTTCAGTAAATCAAGGATTTCTCCCAGCTCCAAGCTTCGAATATAGTCAATAGGGTAGTCATTTCGAAGCTCTCGATGAGAGCATCTATTGAAAGTGGTTTCACTCGATTTTGACAACCCTGCTTCAAGTTATGACCAAAATAGTGAATGGCGGGAAGCACCCACACTCACACCACAACTCCTACAAGCTCACACACACACTACAGTAGCTCAAAAACAGTGGGGAGGGGTAGACAACAGTCCTACACACACATTCCAAGCATTACACACACATACAAGATCAAAGAGAAGATGGAAATCTGTAAGAAAGAGGAAAATTCGAAATTTTGGAGAGCTCCTTCTTCACAATGGCAAAAAGTCTCTAAAAAGAGTCACAAAGTGACTTATATACATGTGCCCTAAGTTTGGTCCTTTCACATAAGAGACCGGCACTTTATTCCAAAAAAGTGAATTTCCTACTAATTTACAAGGGGTATTTTACAACAAGTTGGGATTATGCAACTTAGAGGACTCCTCTAGTGCATTTACATGGTTTTGAGGGGATTCTCTAAGACCTCGAAGAAGAAAAATTATGCCCATTAATTTGGGGCTCTTCTCTTGTGCTTCTTTTCTCTGCAACATGTCAAAAGTCTTTAAGTCTTTTTTTTGAAGACAAAGGTATTTCTCATCAACTCAATATTCTTATATGCAAGAATAGAATGGTGTTGCAGACAAAAAGAATATGATACTTGTTGAAATGATGCATAGTATGATTGTTGGAGTTAGACATCTGCGGAAGCACACAAACAACATAAGGAAGAAGAAGAAGCTTGGAGCACAACACACAATACTGAATGTATTACCATTAGAATGTACAAAGATAAGTAACCCATTAGGGCTATAGGCATATATACAAGTTGGGGGAAAAACCCTCCTAAAGAGGGAAAAAAGTGCCCTGGTGATCCTAGTGTGTTCACACACATCACTACCTAAAATATATCAACAAATCCCCCCTAGGAGTAATGAGGTGAACAAGGAGCTCACACCCATGTATAAGACAGTGCCAAGCTATGTGGAATCAATCCACAAAAGGAAGTAAGCCCAAAGCTTTGCGGAAAGCTTCAAACTTCTCCCTAGACAGACCCTTCATGAAAAGGTCTGCAATGTTCTCCTTTATGGGAACATATGCCAAGCTGATATCTCCAGTAGAGAACCTCTCCTTGACATAATGATGATGCACCTCAATGTGCTTAGTGCGAGCATGGAACATAGGGTTCCTCGCAACTGCCCAATGCACTCTAACTGTCAATGAAGATGGTGGTGGCAGAACACTGACCAACGCCCAAATCAACCATAAGGCATCTGAGCCACACACACTCAACAGTCGCTGTGAAAGTTGCCCTATACTCATCCTCACAACTGGAAGTGGCCATAGTAGGCTACTTCTTGCTCAGCCAAGATATGCATGAGCTACCAAGCATGAAGCAAAAGTCACTAGTGGACACACGAGTGTCATTACAACTAGCCGAGACAGAGTCAAAAAAGCATGCAAATATGGTGGTAGTGATCCCCCCTTGGGATAAAACAACCCAAGTAGTCGGGTACCACTCAAGTAGTGAAAGATGCGCTTAACCGTTTGCCAATGTGTGACACCTGAGCAATGTATAAACCTACTCATATGTGAGACAACAAACTGAATATCTGGCTGAGTAATGCATAAGTAAATCGAGCATCCAACAGCGTGTTGATAGAGAACAACATCAAATGCATCCCTAGCATCATGAAGACTCAATCGTAAACCTGTCTCCATAGGAGTGTCAATAGGTTTACAATCTTGAAGGCCAAATGCTACAATAATGTGTCAATATATTTCGTTTGACACAAAGCCATTCCACCATCAACGTGCATAAATTGAATGCCCAAATAATGATGCAAATGCCCCAAATCAGACATCTCAAACGAGGCATGTAAATCAGCCTTGAAATCAGCAATATGCTTCTCCAGAGGACCAGTGAGCAGCATGTCATCAACATAAACAACAATGATCAGAATCACATCAATAGCACACTTAACATATAAGGTTCTGTTGGACTGTTCTCAAAACCATGTGCAATCAGATAAGCATGTATCTTTTCATACCAAGCATGTGGTGCTTGCTTTAAACCATATAATGCTTTCTTTAATCTGCACACCTGGTTTTCATGCCCTTTCTGCACAAAGCCACAGAGCTGAAAAACATACACTTCTTCATGCAAGTCACCATTTGGAAATATTGTTTTAATGTCCAACTAATGTACATTTGACCCATGATGAGCTACAAGTGCACAAATGCTATGAACAATAGTCATTTAGCAAGTAGGAGCAAAGGTTTCATCAAAATCAATGCCTCTTTCCTGCACATAACCCTTTGCAACAAGCCTAGCCTTATACCTATCAACTGTTCCATCAGGTTTATGCTTCAAATTGTATACCCACTTAGTGCCAATGGCCTTCTTTCCAGGAAGCAAGTCACATAAAGGCCAAGTACCATTTTTCATGATATCATCATATTCAGATTGCATTGCAACCATCCAATGTTCATAATTTTATGCTTCATCAAACAAAACATGCTTAGTCTCATCATAGAGACTAGACACAACCATAACATAACAATCTGATGCAAAAGAGGCACTATGAGAGCCTGAACAAGTATGATATGATAGAGGTGCATTGAATTTGCTATCACGCAAAGTCTACACCAGCCATTTTGGCATAGTTTTTGCCTCCTCAATATCAGCTCTTTCATCAACAAATGCATCATGTAAATATGCATCAGAAATAGAATGATCTACATTATCACATGAAACTTGTAAAGGTTGAGAAGTTGCCTCATTAGGACCAGCACTAGACTATCCAACTAAAAAAAGAGGCAACAAATGCATCATGTAAATATGCATCAGAAATAGAATGATCTACATTATCACATGAAACTTGTAAAGGCTGAGAAGTTGCCTCATTAGGACCAACACTAGACTATCCAACTAAAAAAAGAGCTAAGAGATGTCTCCTTCGTACATCTTCCACAAAAACAACATCACAGCTAACCAAAATGCCTTTAGTCTATGGACGATACAGACAATAGTCTTTGCTTTCAGAATTGTAGCCAACAAAAGTACATTTTACTGCTTTATCATCCAATTTCTTGCGATGTTGTTCAGGCACTAATGCATATGCTAGACAACCAAAAACATGCAGGTCAGAAAAAGATGGCTTGCGACCATGCCAAGCCTCATATGGAGTGATAGAGTGTAGTGCTTTAGTGGGACACCTGTTAAGTATATATGTTGCACACATAATGGCTATGCACAAAAAAAGGTATTGACTATGATGAAACTTTTGCTCCTACTTCTTAATGGCGATCTTCATGAAGATGTTTACATTTAGCAACCAAAAGGTTTTGAAGGGACAAGTAAAGAGCATTTAGCCTGCAAGCTTATTAAAGCTTTGTATGGACTAAAGCAAGCACCAAGAGCTTGGTACAAGAAGATACATCTCTATCTTCTATCTATTGGTTTTGAAAACTTAGATGCAGCTCCCACTCTTTATGTTAAAGCTAACAAAGATGTTTTGATTATTATTATCATATATGTTGATGAATGATCATGACAAGATCCAAGGATTCAAATTTTCAGTATTTTGAAGCATAGGTTAAGCATACATTTGATGTGAATGTTTTCCATATGATTGATCATGAACTGTACATTTGTCATCAACAAAGTTCACAACCAAGCCGATCTCCACTAATGCGAAAACTAATAATAGATTCTTCTTGATTCCCCACACAAACAAAACATCCAACAATGTGAAAGAACTACCATCAAGTGTAGTCAGAATGATCTTACCAAATCCCATTACAATATAAGAGGAGTTGTTAGCGCATATGATAGTATTCCCTGTATGGGAAGGCTCAAGTGAACTAAAGAAACTACACTACAAGGTAATATGTTTGGTTTCACCACTATCAAAGCACCAAACATCTGAGTCTACTGCAAACATACACTATTCATGAGAAGATGGGTCATAACTAAAAACAATAGTTAATGCCCATTCTTCATTTTGCACAAGATTAGCTAGCTCTATTTTAGGTATAGAGGCCTTTGCAACAACCATCCCAACCTCTTTTTTCTTTGCCTCTTTTGCAACCAGCTTTGGGCAACTCTTTATGACATGATCATTTCCTTTACAATATTTGCAAAACAATTTCTGCTTCTCTTTTTTCTTCTTGTCTTTTTCTTCCTTTTTCGATTGTGCAGAATTAGTAGATTTTTGCTTACTAGTAGATGATCTCCATTTACCTTTGCCCTTCTTACTAGCTAAGAAAGCTTGATCTACTACACGCATGATGGACCTATTCTGCCTAGACTTATCTTCCTACAACAATATAGAGACCAACTCCTCAAATGTTAAGGCATTTGGATTGCCTTTCATCATCAAATGAAGAGTAGAAGCAAAACTCTTATATGAATCTAGAAGGCCATTCAGAATAGTCTGCTGAAGTGAACTGTCTAGCAAGACTTCATCAACAGAAATTAATTGCTCCTTCAAATCTTTGATCTTTGTCAAAAAACTCTCCATAGAATCTCCTTCATTCATATGCTCACTCTCCAACTGTTTTTGGAGGTAAACAACACGAGCTTTATTTGTTTCCTGGTAGAAAGTTGTAAGTGTATCCCAAGCATCCTTTGTTGTTTTGCAAGAGTAAATATGAGGGATAATGGCATGTTTGATAGACAAGGATATCAATGCATGTGCACGAGCATCTCTGCCATCCTAACAAAGTTGCTCTATAGTAGGTGCAGTAGGATCTATAACATGAACAACAACCTGAAGATCATCATCTTCAACACCATCTACATTACCTTCAATAACTATATATTTGCAGGTGTAGTAGGTCTTTTTTCAACACCTTGCATAATATTCCACAATCCTTTTGCTATCAATACAAGACACATCATATATTCCCATAATGAGCAATTAGTACCACCCAATCTATCCTCAATAACCAATATATGGAATACATTATTGCTTTCAACCATGGCCACGGACTAAAATACCCTGATGCAAAAAAATGACTGTATCTCAAAAAGTTGATCAAAACTACCGTGTCAAAAAGTTGAACAAAACTACCCTGTCAACCTTTGCTAAACCTATAGGGGACTTTGAGACTCTTGTATTGGCGAACAGAAATTTGTGTATATGTTTGGCACAAAAGGATGAAATTGCCCGCACATGCACTGTGATAGTGCATTCAAAGATTGAAATGAGCTCATATCAAAATTTTGGCACCACAAAGTGAAGCAGTTTTGAACTCCCTTGCCCTAAGTATGCTCACCAATATTCGTGCGATTCTGGGAATATGATTGGAGGGGTATCGAAGACACCCTAGGCAAAGCGGTGATCTACTCTGATACCAATTGTTGGAGTTTAAGGCCTGCGAAAGCACGAGAACAACACAAGGAAGAAGAAGAAGCTTGGAGCACAACACACAATACTGAATCTATTACCAATTGACTGTACAAATATAAGTAACCCGTTAGGGTTATAAGTGCCCCGGTGGTCTTAAGTTTGTTCACACACATCACTATCGAAATATATCAACATCCATTAGTTGTAGATGCTAGTGGCTCATATATAGGTGCATTATTAATTAAAAATGATAATCCCATTGCATTTGAGAGGAGGAAACTTTAAACCTTTTGAAAAAGAATTATAACATATATGATAAGGAAATTTTAGTTGTTGTGTATTCATTAAAAATTTGGAAACATTATCTTATGGATTCAAAATTTTTAATTAAAATTGACCAATAGGTTATTAAATATTTATTAAGTCAACCAATTTCCAATAGACACATTAAATGGGCTTCTTTTATTCAAAATTTTCAGCCTGTGATTTAGTATCAACTAGGAAAAACTAATATAGTTGTCGATGATCTTCATCGTTTTCCATCACACAATCATATTTTGTTTTTTTCCAATTTTTTTTTTACTATTAGTATTCATCCATTTCATGTCATGATTCCTAACTATGCTTTATATTTGTACTTTTCACGTGCATGGAATGCTTTCCAAAATTATGCACTATCATTGTTTTCATAATGGTTTCTTGTATTTGAAATGGAAATTAATTATTACTTAGTATTTTAAAGAATTTGTTATGAAAGAGATGCATGAACCACCTTATATGGGTCATCAAGGCATATAAATCATTGTTTCTACTTGTAAAGATTTCTTATTCTAGACGAATATGGATAAGGATAATGCACATTATGTTTCACAATGCATTGTGTGTCATTGTGTTGAAGGACATCATGATAAAGTATTTGGATTTCTAATTCTATTGCCTATTCCCAATGAACCATATGAATATATTTCTACGGATTTTATTACTCTTCTTCCTATGAATTCATCTCCTAATGATATGATTTGGACAATTTTTTATAGATTTAGTAAGCATGCATATTTCCTTCCCTAAAAAAAATAACTATGTGCACCTCAAGCTTCTAATTTGTTTATTAAAGTATTTTGCACATCATGGTTTCCCTAAAGTTATTTTATCTAATCATGATGTTTATTTTTGTTATCATTTTTGGGTCACATTATTTTAGAATTTAGGTTAAAAAATGGATTTCAATTCTACATTTCATGCTAAAAATAATAGGCAAAGTGAAGCCACAAATAGCATGATTCTTGATTTATTGCATTGTTATTCACGGGATAATCCAAATAACTGGTATGAAAAATTACTACTTAAAATTTCTTTATAGTAACACAACATATACTACTACTGATTGTGCACCTTTTGAAATTATCTATGGTAAAAATCCTTCCATTCCCATGTCACTCCTCGAATTTATAATCATATGTTAATTCTATTGCTCAAGTTCACATTTCTGTACTTCACAAAGTATTACGGGAGTCAAGAATGTTACACTCATAATATTAATAAGAAAAGAGTAGCTAAAAGATTCAATGAACATGATTTGGTATGGTTGTGCATCATTAAATGACAATTGAAAAACATTCTACAACATCCTAGAGCTAAACTTGGACCACGATATTATGGACCGTTTCACATTCTTCAAAAGATCAGTAAAACTCTTTTAAATTAGACATACCATCTAATTTGAATTTACATAACTCTTTTCATATTATTCTATTAAAACTATTTAAAGGCACTATACCACTCATTGGTATTCTTGACAATCCTCCTTTGCTTGAAGAAGATTCTCAAATCTTGATTCTCAAGAAATTAATCGATCATGATGTGACCACTATACACATTGGTACACAATATCATCGATATTTGGTAATATATAAACATTGTTCCATTGAAGAATCTCAGTGGATCCATACGATTTCAATGAATCCACATTACGATCATTTAATTTTTTCATATAATTCACAATCACATTACATGGATTTACTCTCAAATCTTCCATTCCATACATATTTTCCTACATGGAACATGATTATTATTCTTTAGCTATGGAATATGTGACTAGCCATCCATGTTATTTTCTTCCTTATCAATTGAGGCCAATTGCTTTTTCAATCAGAAGGGCATGTTATCACTTATGGAATCTTGAATTATTGGAGTTTATTTTATTGAGTTTTTGATGTGATTTGTGCTTTGATTTAGCAGATGAAGGTTCATGAGAGCATGGACACATTTAGATAGGTTAGGCATTATTAGAAAGATTATATTTTTTTGTATATTTATTGTAAATAAAAGACCCACATACATGGTTGATTTTATAAAGGTATAAAAAATAGTGGTTGAAGATAAGGACCATTATAGAAAGAAAATTTTGTAAAAAAAGTGAAGTTTCATCATAAAAGTAGCAACTTTTTTCTCACACTCGCTTTTCTAAGCACCCCCCTCCACCATTGTAACTTCTATCTTTGGATGTAATGACATCTAGAATTACACACACTCTAGAGACTCGTTTGAGAGAGTGCATTGTTGGTGCAAGACAATCACCAATTGATGATTTGGACAAGTTTTGAAGTCAAAAAGTAAAGCAAAGATCAAAACTTGAGCCTCGAAGATGAGGGCATAATCAGAAGATGAAGACTTGTATATACATGTATATTAATCTTGTAATTAGTCCATAAAAACTTTGTATCCATGATGAGTCAGGATGTAAATATCTATATATGCTTGAATATAGATGTAATATAAGAGAGAGATGATGAATGATGAGAATGAGAAGTCATTAGAAGCCTTATGGAATGAGAAGAGAACTGAATAGAAGAGAATTAAGAAAATTGCACCTCGATCTTTTGCTCAGTGCTCCTTCTGTGTTTATCTTCTTGAGGAATGCTTTTGTACAAGTCTAATTCTATAGACTATTGACCTCTGTACAAGTTTATAGAGGCTAATTATAATCAGGCTGAGAGAATTGAAGATAGGAACATTTACATGTGTAAATGTGAAGAAGTGAAGACAAGAACAAGCACAATCCTGGTGATCAAAGTTTTGATCAAATCTCAATCCATAGTTTAACGTTTTGAGCAAATAAGCACTTAATCTTTAACTTGAAAGGTAAGCTACTTGTGGCTAAAAGCATTTGAATAAACGAGGTCTACTTTGGGAGAATCATGCATTAGAAGTTGAAGGTGTCAAAGTTGACTACACAGAAGAACATTGTTTGAAGGAAATCTCAATATCTACTAATTCTTTTGAAGAACTTTAACTTGGATAAGGTGCAAAAACATTAGGCGTCACCTTGTATAAAGCTTTATTGAAAATTTTACATATTTGATAAGTCAATGAGTGAATTAAGTGTTTCCCAAATTGGTTGTATTTATGAGTTGTTCTTGATATAGAGGTGCTCTAACATCAAGGATAACTTGTTCTCTTGGAGATTAATAATCTCTATCAGTGGTATCCGAGCAGGAATCATCAGATTTGAAGAAAAGGAGGAACTCAACTATTGCAGATATACAAAAATCAATCTTTGAATATTCAAAAGGTGAAAGTTTGAAGTGAAAGCTAGAGAAGGAGGCCTGAAAGCTATCAAGAGGATCAAAAGGAATTGTATTCGAATTAAAGGTACATTCATTATTCACAATGCTTGAAGAATCTATTACACAGGTGAAGAAAGGATGGGAGATTCTCTTTAGATAGAAAAATTGGATAGGGAAAACTATAATGCTTGGTCAATGAGGATGGAAGCTCATCTTATGAGCAAAGATCTGATAGGATACATCACAGGTGAAGAAGAAAAACCAGAATTTAAGGATCCTAGTGTTCCAACTAGGGAAGAGCTCTCACATTTGAAGACATGGATGAAGAAGGATGCTCAAGTAAGGAGCATTATCTACATGGGAGTCAATGATTACTTGCTACCTCACATTAGAGGACTCAAAAGTGCAAGTGACATATGGAATACTTTGGAGGAGCATTTCCAAAACACTACAAAGTCAAGGAAGGCATCTTTATGGACATAATTCACCACATTCAAGAAGAAGGCTTCTCAATCTATTTCTGATTATGTAGCAAGGATGAAGGATATTGCAGATTCATTAGGAGAAGTTGATGAAGACATTGAAGAGGAAAAATTGGTAAGACAAAGTCTCACAGGTTTGAGAGGAGATTAAGAATGGTGGAGGATATAATCAAAACTCTAATTCAAGAGGAAGAGGTGGTAGAAATCAGAGAAGTAACTTCAGAGGTAGAGGTAGTAGAGGCTTTGGAAGAAATGTAGGAAGAGGCTTTCAAAGTCAATCCTACAATAATACCTACTACAATTATGCTTCAGATCAAAAAGAGGATTCAACCTTAATTATGAATGCAACATGTGGTGAAGATCAAAAAGTTTTCTACATTGACTTAGGGTGTAGCAATCACCTGAGCGGTAACATAGCTTTGATGACTGATTTAGAGAATAAGGTGAGTAATCATATAGTCCAAATAGGTGATAACACAAAGCACAATGTGAAGTCCATTGGATCAGTAAAGGCCAAGGATGGAAGCACTCTTATGAGTAAGGTTTTGTATGTCCCTACAATTCCAAAGAATTTGATAAGTGTAGGGCAAATTGTAGAGAAAGGATATGAAGTAAGGTTCACTAATGATGGAGTTTATGTTGAAGACCCTAGCCATGGGTATAAACAAATTGTTTTAGGGAAGAAAGAAGGAAGGCTTTTCACATTGAAGATTCAAGGCAATGTTGGTCATGCGTTGTTCACTTATGGAGAACATAAGATCTCTGAGTTAGATCTTTGGCAAAAAAGGCTTGGAAATTTCAATGAAAGAGGTATTAAGGATATGATTAACAATGGTTCAGTGCTTGGATTGCCTGATATTGTAGGTCAACACATGGCATACAAGTGTGAAGCATGTCAATTGGGTAAAGCTCACAAGAAGACTTATGGGAAGAAAGGGTTTATGTATTCAGAGAAGCTTGAATTGGTGCATCCAGATGTGTGGGGTCCATCAAAGGACTTTAGCATTAATGGTTCGAGATATTATGTGATTTACGTTGATGATGCTACCAGGTGGATCACTATATATGTGATTAAAGATAAATCAGAGATGTTCAATACATTTAAACATTATCATGTGTATGTAGAGAGAATCACAGGGCAAAAATTGAAGAGACTAAGGTCAGATGGAGGGGGAGAGTATTTCTCTAATGAGTTCAGTGATTACTTATTGAATGCGAGCATAAAAAGGGAAGTTACTTGCAGGTACTCTCCTCAACAAAATGGTGTAGCAGAAAGGAAAAATAGAACTCTTGTTGAGTTTGCAAGGTCAATGATGAAGGAGAAAAATTGCCCTAATTATTTGTGGGCTGAGGCTATGAATACAACTACTTATTTGGTTAATAGGCTTCCACGTAAGGCTTTGAATGGTATGACACCATATGAGGCATGGTGGGTTAAGAGACCTACCTTAGATCATTGCAAAGTGTTTGGATGTTTGGCTTATGCATATGTACCATCTCAATTAAGGCATAAATTGGAACCTAAAGCTGAAAAGTATGTGTTCATTGGTTATGATGATAAGCATATGGGTTATAGATTGTGGAGTCCATCCACAAAGCAATTAATTGTGTCAAAGGATGTTACATTTGATGAGCAAGGTACTTGGTATGCAGGTATAATTAATGTTCATGCACGTGATGAAGAAGTCATGACCCAAAGAAAAGGGAAATCAAAGATTCAAGTTCTTGATGATGAAGAGATTGTTGATGCTCAAATTGATAATGAAGAGTTGCCAAGGTTTGATCTAGAATATGAAGAACCAGAGACATCAAAGAGTGGAGAAGTTAGAAGGTCAACAAGGAACAGAAATCAACCCATAAAGTATAGTTATGATACTTCATTTTTTACCACTAAAGAATATGCTTACATAGTGACAACAGAAGAAGATCCTTCTACATATGATGAGGCAAAAGGTAAGGAAAATTGGGAGAAAGCTCTGCAGGAGGAGTATGATGCATTCATGGATAATGAGACATGGGATTTGGTTCCTAAACCAAATAATCAGAAAATCATTGGATGCAAATGGGTCTACAAGACAAAGAGGTATGCAGATAGAAGTGTGTCTAGGTATAAAGCTAGACTTGTTGTGAAAGGGTATGCTCAAACATATGGTGTAGATTATGATGAGACTTATAGTCCTGTGGCAAAGATGACAACTATAAGGACTCTCATAGCTATTGCTGCATGTAAAGGTTGGAAGCTATATCAATTAGATGTGAAGAATGTTTTTCTAAATGGTTACATTTCACATGAAGTTTTCATGGAGCAACTATATGGTTTCAAGAATAAATGTTATCCAGAGTATGTATGTAAGCTCAAGCTTTGTATGGTTTGAAGCAGGCCCCAAGGGCATGGAATTACAGACTTGTGAAGTTCTTGAAGGAGCTTGGTTTTCAAGTATCTAAGGCAGATAGTAGCCAGCTTGTTAAAGCAAGTGATGATGGGCTTATTTACATTTGCATATATGTTGATGACATAATTCTTAGAAGTACAGATGAGAAGGGCATACAAAGTCTTAAGAAGCAGATGGAGAAAGAATTCAAGATTAGTGACTTGGGAGACGTCATATTTCTTGGGAATGGATATTTCATATACTCAACATGGAGTGTATGTGACTCAAGAAAGGTATTTGAATAATTTGCTAATCAAGTTTAAAATGGAAGATTGCAGGGTAGCACCTACTCTGTTAAACGCGCGATGCCGTCACAGGCACGTTTAAACTCTTTCGGGTTCTTGGGAGTGGTAGGGGTCTGCTAATCAGAGGCCCTAAAACTTGATTTTCCCAATTAACTCATTCACATCGCAGTACACTAATGTTCAAAAAACTCTATTAATACGAATTACTATCAATCCTCTGGTTCGTTCTATCACAGACTTACTGTCCATACTCAGGTTAATACTTTCTCAGTACGTAGCGCCGAGGTTATTCATTACTGTAACACAGACTTCATTATCGTAACTTAATGGAACTGGATTAACCGCAAGTTAATGTAATAAAAAACAAAGACGAAAAGACAGTACTACTCAAATTTCTCAAACACAACACCGCGATAACTCCACAGAATGTAATCGCGCAGACAGACAGTCTGGATATTCTGTTGGTCGTCACCGGAGCATCCTTTCATTAATTTATAAACAGCTACATCACTTTGCAACAATCTTTCGGTTCGTGCGGAATACGAAAAGTAGAGAATTACAATATGCCAATCCGGCGGCTTACACTGGCACGCACGGTGGGACTTGAACCCGCAATGATACAAAACTTAGGGCTCTTCTACTATACCCTGAATATACATGGTTCGGGCTAACTTAAAGGTTCTGGCAATTTTCTGCTTCAGGCTATCCAGCATTTTCTTTAAAGTATCTAGTTTGACTAACTGTGCGTCAGTACGAACAGAACTGGTGGCAATTACTTGAGTCATCAAAATGTCAGCCTGTGTCTGCAAAAAGGCCTCCTGTAGGTAAAAATCATTTGCCAGTGCCGCATCCCGGCTCAATTTCATGTCTTCGATCCATTTATCTATTCGGGATAGATGTTCTGCTTGAATACCTAACTGTTTCTCTCTTCTTTCCAGTTCCTGAGTCTGATATTGAATTGTTCGGTAATATGCATCTCTTTCTTTTCTGATCCCTGCTATCTCCTTCTACAGTTGATTGGTTGAGTTCATCTGAATTTTAAGAGCAGAATTTTCTTCAAACAAGTTGGTATTTGCTCTCTGGAGTTCTTCATTAGTTTGTTTTGCTAAATCTGCCATTTCCTGTCCTTTCTGCACAACTTCATCTAGTTGAACTCGCGTTTCTTCCAATAAATTTCCAAGTGCTATGCGAGCATCCTCTTTATCATGAACTAACTATTTTAACTGATGAATTTCCGCATCAGCAGCACTTAATAATTCATCTTTGGCTTGTATCTCAGCTAACGTAGCATCTCTTTGGATGATCAACGATTCCTGTTCAGCAAGTCAAGCTTGGAGCTGTTGAATCTGTTCATGCAGAGCATGATTTTCGGCCTTTACTACATCTACCTCTTCCTGGAGTGGAGTAATATCCGCTTCAAGAACATCGACTTTGTGTTGTAATTCATGTCGGATATTATCAGTAACCTCCTTCATCTACTTTGGTAGTTGCTGCGACAGTTGGATTAACATATGACCCATGGATGCTAACTCGGTAAACATAGGAATCGGAGGAAACAGGAGAGGAGGAAGTGGTTGGGATGAAGAAGCTGACAAGAGGTGATGGGAAGAGGGTGGAGAATAATTAGGGGAAGAAGAAGAAGTAGTAGGTTCTTCAGGGACAATGGGCTTGAAAGGTGCAATGGAATCGACCGGAGGCATGGGTGGAGGAGTGGGTAGAAGAGTGTTGGGTACCAACACTATTCTGGTAAGTTGCTTGTAGTTGCTTCAGTTTGGGCAACTGCAGAATCTACTGCCGCAATCAATTCCTCGAAAATTTTAGCAACAATAACTTGCGCATCTTCTTGCACATCTTGTTTGGACTGTTGCTGAGAATTTTCCCGAGAAGAGTTTTCCGTAGTACTGGTAGAAGATGCACTGTGGTCTTGTTGCCGAATGGGAGAAGATTGGGTGGACGAATCAAGGTGAATCGAGGTTGCAGTATCATGGAAAATCTCTTCTTCATGCCCGGCGGACGAACCTTGTACTTGACTTTCAGAGGGGCTTATCCATCTTCGCTTCCGGTGGAGAAGCTGGAAGAGATCTTCATCATCCTCTTCGGTATCTTCGAGTACTTGGGCAGATTCTTCATGGTATAACATTGGAGCGTTTGGAGGCAGTTGCGCTGCTTGGAGGGCCGGAAACAAAAAAGTAAGGATGTGCGGAAGACAGGAACGCGGCAGATCTCCTTTGTTGACATGCTTAATGATCGTAACACATTCACGGTGAATGCGCCAGAAATAATAGGAAGCAAAATTAACAGGCTCTCGAGAAGCCATGTCAATCATCGAGTAGAATGGGCGTGAAATCCCGTAAGTGCGTTTTTGTAGATTCAATATGGCCACTAAGAATTGCAAAGCTGTTCGTTCAGGATCAGGGCGACACAAGATGGCATACTCATTCGATGAGTGCCTTGGGAATAATTCCATCATGGTAGCTACCAGAAGGAGAAGAAAGTAAATAACACGAAGAACACGTGAGAGGAAAGTAAATAACACGAAGAACACGTCAGCGAGAATCAGGTGCTTGGTGATACGGCCGCAACATTGAACCATTGATTACTTTAGGAAGAGAAATTCCGGTCAAGGTAGTCAACCAAAAAGTAGCTGGCCCCACTTGTTCACTAATTCGGTAAGGACCGAACCACCGTAATTTGAATTTTCTAGCTGCACGATTTGATTTTGCATTATAAAACAACACAAGTTTCCCCACCATAAAAACTGGAGTTTTGAGATACCGATCATGAGTACGTGCTTGTCGCAACTGCATTTCTTGAAGGACCAACAAACTTTCCCAGCGATGTTCATCTAAATTTGTGAGTGCTTCCAATCGAAAAGGCAAAGAGTCTTCGGATAACAATTTCTGAGTTATGGCCACATGTAGGCCTGGCACTACAATTTCGATTGGCGCAATTGCTTCCAGCCCATAAGCAAGCTTGAAAGGGATCATTCCGGTTGCAACTTTGTATGTAGTCCGGTATGCCCATAAGACTGCTGGTAGTAACTGATCCCATCTTTCTGGTGATTCCACAACCAATTTGTGCAGCATACTTAACAAGGTCTTATTAGTGCTTTCCGCCAATCCATTGGCACGAGGATAGTACGGTGAACTGAATTTATGCAGAATCTGAAAAGTGTGTGTGAGCACTCGCATTAAATTATTAGCAAAGTGTGTTCCTTGGTCTGTCACAAGCTCCAGAGGTAATCCATAACACGGGAAAACATCCTTCATCAGGCATTTTGCCACCGAAACAGTTGTGGCAGACCGTAAGGCCCAAGCTTCTTCCCACCTGGTAGCATAATCTGTACATGTCAGAATGTAGCGATTGTTGCTAAGGATTGCTGGAGGTGTGATTGGTCCAATAAAATCAAGACCCCATTTTTGAAAAGGTTCCAAAGGTAATATAGGTTCTAGAGGAAATAAGTGGCATTGTAAAGGCTGCCCAGATCGCTGACAAGTGTCACACTGCTGCACAAACTGAGTCACATCTTTATACATGGTAGGCCACCAAAGCCCACTTTGCAGAATTTTCCAGTGCGTAAGTTCTACGGCAAAATGTCCACTGGAGGGTATTGAATGTGTCATAGTAATAACCGAGTTTACTTCATGTGGGGGAATACAGCGAAGTAAGACACTAGTATGATCCATGTAGTACAACTGTCCTACAATCAACCGGAATCTGCGACTGTAAACTGCAATTTTTTGCCTCATCGCAGGAGAAGTTTGAGGGGGAAGACATCCATCAGTAAGAAAGGTTAATAACTGATCATAGTAGGTAGGTGGCATAGGAGGTTCTGCAGATTTGTCACTAGTCGTTTCAATAATGTAAATTGCTGGTGTGGTGTCATCAATGCCTATCGGAGCTTCACCGGAATCCAATCGAGAGAAGAAATCTGCTAATGCATGTGCAGTGTTGGGTCGATGAATCACTTCATAATCGAATTCTTGTAACAATAAAACCCAATGCGCCAAGCGACCACCTAAATGCTGCTGCCGGACCGGATACACCAGCGCAGCATGATCTACATGAAAGGTGAATTTTCGGCCTAACAAATAATGCCGGAATTTCTTTACAGAATACACCAAACCGAGACATTCTCTTTCAGTCACTGAATAATTCCTTTCAACAGGAGCGAGTCGACGACTTGCATAGTAGACAGGCCGAAACCATTTGTCCGTTTGCTGCATTAAAAAACTTCCAATTGCTATGTCTGAGGCATCGATGAAGACGTGGAACGGGCGTTCCCAATCAGGAGGTTGCAGAATTGGAGCCTGCGTCAATAATTCTTTTAATCGATCGAAGGCAGTTTGACATTCTAGAGTCCAATCGAACTATCGTGGAGTGCTCTTCATGAGCCGATTAAGTGGTGTGGCGAGATGAGCTAACCACCATAAATGTCGAACATGCCACCGGATTTGACCCAGGAAGCGCATCACTACTTTCAGCGTAGTAGGTACAGGTGCTTCCAACACAGCTGCAACTTTATCTGGATCAACTTGTATGCCTTGTGCAGAAATAATATGGCCAAGGAGTTTACCACATGAAACCGCAAATACAGATTTAGTCGGGTTCAAGCAGAGTCGGTATTCTCGGCATTTCTCAAAACAACACCGTAAATGATATAGGTGTGCCACAATCTTGCCGAATAAGGAGAAGTCATCTAAGTAAACTTGCATAAAAGAAGTAAGGTAGGGTAAAAAATTTCTTGCATACAACGCTGAAAGGTGCTAGGAGCATTTCTTAACCCAAACCACATGACCGTACAAGCGTAAACACCCCAATTCGTAATAAACGCTGTTTTTGGTATATCTTGCTCAGCCATTCGGACCTCGTTATAACCACTGTAACCGTCCAAAAAGGAGTACATCTCATGTCCAACCACTCTGTCTAACATTGTGTCGATAAAGGGGAGAGGAAATGAATCAGGTACCGTAGCCGCATTCAATTTCTGGTAATCCACACAGATTCGGAGCTGCTTGTTTTTCTTTGGGATAATCACGATCGGAGAGATCCATTCAGCGTGTTCAATTGGGACAATGAATCCAACCTTTAATAATCGATTGAGTTCTGCTTTAACCTGTGCTGCATAATTGGGGTTCATTCGGTAACTGGACTGTTTAATTGGCTTCGCTTCTGGCTTCAGCACAACCCGATGCTGATATATCCGTGGATCCATACCTTTCATATCGCGGTGATCCCAGGCAAAAACATCAGAAAACTCACGTAAGAGTCGGATTAAATCTTCTTGAAATTCCTCGGACAATCCAGCCTTAATCCTAACAGGTCGTGAGTGCACTTCATCACCCAAATTGTAGGTTATTAACTGGTCTTTCGGGACATAGAATTGACGAGGTTTCCCCGGAGTGTCAGATGCCTGTAAGAATTGTTGCAAAGTGGCTCCATCCATAACATCGTTATCATCTGCATCCGCCTCTCCTGTCACGGGAATAACTGTACATGCGGCCGGACTCCAAGTGTCCGCTACTGATTGCACGTCTATAGTACCTAAGGAAATCAGATACATGGGGACCAGCTCTGCTACATATGGTCGGGCATGAAGTTCGCAAGGCTGAATGGCATCGAGTTTGACAACATATTTACGGTGATTGTCTTTGAAAGTCAGTTCCTATGCTGACCAATCCTGTATAACTTTAGCCTGTTTCAACCATGGTTGACCGAAAAGGAGATTGTAATCGAGACTAGATTCTGGTAGTTCTAAGACTACAAAAGTCGTTTTAAACGTGGTACCCTGCAAAGTGATAGGGATATTCCTTACGAGTCCCACTGGATGAACTCGAGATTGATCTGCCATTCTGACAAAGAATTGCACGGGCTCGATTTGGGTCCACCCTAACTTCTTGCAGAGGGCTGCAGTTGCTATGTTCACACCGAAACCACCATCAATTAGCACTTGCGTAATCTTGTGATTTTTATGCCAGACAGTGATTAAGGGAACAGAATGATCCACCGTAGAATCAGTTTCCGGTTGGATTGTTGCAGTCACCGGAGTACTGGGAGATACTGGACTAACCTGTTGTTGAAACTGCTGCCTCACTCTGGCACTAAAGCGAGTAGCTGTCCCAAGGGGAGTGTAATTGAGGCCTTAGAGAGAATATCCCATACCTGCTCTGTTTGAATTGTACTCTTTACCGATTCTGATGATGATGCACCTGTTACTGGGGTAGAATCTTGTTCATGCGTTCCTGCCTGGGGTAGGGGAACCTATGTCACTGGAACTGGGTCGGGGAACACCGTAAGCTCTTTGGTGGTCCATTGGCTAGCTTTAGTATACATTTGATGCTGTTCACGGATGCCAGGTTCAAACACCTTAGCTGCTGGTTGCAATTGTTTACCGGATCTTGTCTGGACCACTGCGGCTTGTGTTTCTACTGGTGAAATATAGACCATGTTGGTCATTGGGTTCTGATGCTCTTTCTTCCTTTGATCAGATTCGGCTGCATCCTTGCAGAATCTTTGGATGTGACCAAGCTCACCGCAAAAGTGACATCGAGGTGGTGGTAGAGAAGTATTCTCTACTGATGTACTGGCTTGCCATCGATTTGCATTGAAGTTGGTATTCCGCTGTCCCCGATAATTCCTGTATCCTTGTGACTCATTGTTTCGCATCTGTGGCGGCACATAGTGGCTGGCTGCCCTGGTTCCTGTATGATGGCATTCATAGCTGCTTGTCCCTGCACTTTGGCGTTATACACACAATTTTCGGTGGAATGTCCGGTGGTATTGCAGATAGCACAATACATCTGATTAAGGGCACATGTAGCACTGGTGTGTCCAGGATTTTTGCACTTAGTGCAGTACATCTGTTTAACCGATCCTCTGCAACGTTTCTACTGGCTTTTAGCCACTCCAAGTCTTCGGTGAATCCCCCAACCTTATGCTCTAGTTGCAGGGCCATCGCTATAACAACATCCAGTGTCATAGCTCCCACACAGCGAATGATCATGATTTGTTTAAGCTGTGGGGTCAAACCATTAATGAACCACTGGGTTATGACATCATCCGGTAAATTAGCATGTGCCGGAGGTAATTGTCTTAAATGAGTTCTAAATAATGTGGCATATTCTTGAACTGTTTGGTGCGGCTTTTGTCTATTGTTCTGCAAGTAATCAAAAATTTCGGCAGGGTTCTTCTTCAGCAGGAACCTCTACAAAAACACATCCCTTACCGCCTCATAGGTGCCGAAATGGTTGATATCATACTCTGTTAACCACCTCACTGCTTCATTGACTAATGTAGACTGGAATCCGATGGCCTTGTATGCCGGATCGGATGGATGGTTTAGCACTGCATAACTTATTTCAAAGGTGCGTACATGGGCATCAGGATCGTCACCTGGAAATCCTCCGAACTTGGTGTATGTTACTCCTGTTGGAACTGGTCGAAGTGGAAGTGGCTGTTGCTGTTGCTGCTGCTGCTGTTGTTGTTGTTGTTGTTACTGTTGTTGTCCACTCATGGTGCTAGTAGTGGTACTGTTACTATCTCCTGAGTTCTAAGGAGGTGTTTCCGGTCCTTCGGAGTCTGTATGGTCAGACTGCTCACCTTCCGGTCCGAAAATAGCGTTCAGCCTCTTATGGATCTCCAATTCGAATAGCCTATCCTCTTCTTTGGTATCAAACGTAAGCACACTTACCCCGAACAATGGTGTCCGGAATGAAGATTCACCAGGAAGTATCACACTGTCACCGAAAAATTATAAATTCCCCTGCAACTGGGACCGAACTGTCATCGGAATTAGTCAAACTTTTCCCAAACCAGGGTATTCTTTCACCAGCAATGGTCTCTCTGGATAACACACCTCTATCCTTAGAGAGGTTCGAATCCTGACCAGATGGTGTCAGGTCAACTGCACACTGCGTTCCTGTATACTCTGAAGTTACTGTATCTTCTGCAGACTGCACCGAAATTACACCGGAATCTACCGGAATTGCAGTATGTTCCACCGGAATGCTACCAGAATCACTGCTAATGCGCTTCGTTTCTTCGACGACCGGGTTTAACCGATCTGTGCTTCTGCCTCTTGGGGGTGTCCCTAACAAATTTGGTACCGCCCAAGGCTGTCAGTCTCTCCTGTACTTTGGATACGACTCGCCGGACCGAGTAACCGGCATATATCACCTTTACAACACTTGCGTACTGCTTCACCTAACTGTTGATTCACAATCCGTGGCCACCTTCCCACAATCAATTTGCAACACTCTGTTGCCACCTTCCCACAGATGGCGCCAGTGTTAAACGCGCGTTGCCGTCACAGGCACGTTTAAACTCTTTCGGGTTCTTGGGAGTGGTAGGGGTCTGCTAATCAGAGGCCCTAAAACTTGATTTTCCCAATTAACTCATTCACATCACAGTACACTAATGTTCAAAAAACTCTATTAATACGAATTACTATCAATCCTCTGGTTCGTTCTATCACAGACTTACTGTCCGTACTCAGGTTAATACTTTCTCAGTACGTAGCACCGAGGTTATTCATTACCGTAACACAGACTTCATTACCGTAACTTAATGGAACTGGATTAACCGCAAGTTAATGTAAAAAAGAAAAAGAAAGACGAAAAGATAGTACCACTCAAATTTCTCAAACACAAGACCGCGATAACTCCACAGAACGTAATTGCCCAGACAGACAGTCTGGCAATTCTGCTGGTCGTCACCAGAGCGTCCTTTCATTAATTTATAAACAGCTACATCACTTCGCAACGACCTTTCGGTTCGTGCAGAATACAAAAAGTAGAGAATTACAATATGCCAATCCAGCGGCTTACATACTCCAATGGAGGTGAATCATAAACTAAGCAGATATGGAGGAGAAGAATTCAAGGACATGAAGCTATATCAAATTTTGGTTGGTAGTCTAATCTATGCTACATTGACTAGACCTGATTTTTCATATGCAGTTGGAGTATTGTCTCATTTCATGCATTGTCCTAGGAAAGAACATTGGATTGTAGAACAAAGGGTGCTAAGATACATTAAGGGTACACTCAAAGAAGGTTTGTATTATGGATTCACATCAGATACAAAAATCAATATATATAGTGATGCAGATTGGGCAAGTAAATCTGATGATAAGAGGTCAATATATGGATATCTATGTTATGTGGGAGATAAATTAATTTCTTGGTGTTCTAAGAAGCAACATACAATTGCTTTATCATCTACAAAAGCAGAATATAAAGGTATGGTTGAAGCTGCAAAGGAGGTTATATGGTTGAAAACTCTCATGAAGAGTTTTAACATCAATCAGAGTACACCCACCATTCATGGAGATAATATGAGTTCATTGTATCCAGCTTCTAACCCTGTGTTTCATGCCAAGACTAAACGTATTGAGATCCAATATCATTTATTGAGAGAGAATGTGGTTGATAAAGAAATTGAAGTCATACACACTTCTACAAAAGATCAGATTGTAGACATGTTAACCAAAAGCTTGGATGGACCTAAGTTGTAGAGGTTCAAAGACATGGCAGGTATAAAGAAGATGGAGAAAATCACAATTGATGATTGAGAGGGAGCTGTTGGTGCAAGAAAATCACCAATTGATGATTTTGACAAGTTTTGAAGTCAAAAAGTAAAGCAAAGATCAAAACTTGAGCCTTGAAGATGAGGGCATAATCAGAAGATGAAGACTTGTACATACATGTATATTACTCTTGTAATTAGTCCATAAAAACTTTGTATCCATGATGAGTCAAGATGTAAATATCTATGTATGCTTGAATATAGATGTAATTATAAGAGAGAGATGATGAATGACGAGAATGAGAATTCATTAGAAGCCTTAGAGAATGAGAAGAATGTAATCCATCCATGAGATGTACATTTTCTCTGAATAGAAGAGAATTAAGAAAATTGCACCTCGATCTTTTGCTCAGTGCTCCTTCTGTGTTTATCTTCTTGAGGAATGCTTGTGTACAAGTCTAATTGTATAATTGATTGACCTCTTGTTGGGCATAAAAGTCATAAGAAGAGCATATAGGCGCAACGGAGAAGTCATGCACAATACGACAACAAGGCCCAATCATTTTTTCCAATAAACTATTTCCAACTCAAGTGATTTTCATCACTACACACACATTGTAAATCCCATTTTTGGTAGTAGAGACTCCATTTTGTTCAAGACGAGGAGTCCTCGAGCTTGAGGAGTACTAGAATTAGCTACATACCAATTTTCATAATTTTTAGACTCCGTTTGCGCCCTCGAATAGGCTCTAGAACCTAATTTTTAACTAGACCGGACACTAGGTCTGGACAAGGCCAAAGCTAGTCAAAAAACTATAAAAAGAGCTAGAGAGCTCCTTTTTGAGGTTAGATTGTTAGTGATTTGAGCTTATGTAAGAGACTTTTTGATGAATGCAAAGAACTCCATTGTTCCTCTCCTTGTTCTTGCCTTGTGTGTGCGTGTGTGTATGTGTGTGCATGTTTGTGTGCTTCTCACTCACACACTTGTGCCATCATTTGCTCATAGTCTTCATACTAGTCCTCACATCTCCACGGATTGACAATTATGAGGTGGATCTCCTCATGTTGGTCCTTGCCATTGTGCTAGAGTGACACCAAATTTAGCGCCGTTGCCGGAGAGAGAGCTTCGAGGACGAGCGTGTGATGGTAAGACATAGAGTTGAGACATTGGAGTCATAGGTAATATCCTTTTTTTTTCCATATTTTTCTTCTTTTGTTTCTTGTTTTTGCATCACCATCATCATCCTCACCATCTCCCACCTCCATCTCCATCTTCACAGAAATTTCAGTTTTTGGTCATATTCCACTCCCTACCTCATTTCCCTCATTTCACTTGTGAGAGAGAGCGAGAGAGAGCTTGCATGCTATTTGCTTTTGTGTGTTTTTTGAGCTTTTGCTACAGGTTCTAGGTGTACCACCATCTCCAACAGCTTGCGCAGGTACGACAAAACTCTGCACAGGTCCCGGGACGACGAGCTCTGTCTATCGCGACAGACAAAAAAACTTAGTTTTTTTTTAATGCATGCTTGGCACGATAACCTACACCATTAGAGCATAGATTTTACGAGTGGCTACCATTAGATTAGAGTAAGAGATCATGCTGTGGATCATGATAAGACTCAGTTAATCCAGAGAAGACTTAGTTGTTTCTTTTGAGGATAGAGTATCTATTGATGGGGTTCAGATGGATCCCAAGAAGGTTTCAGTTATATTATCTTGGCATACTCCTCAGGATGAGGGGCAATTATGGTCATTTCTAGGACTTTCTAGTTTCTATCAAAAATTCATCTCTTCATATTCATCAATAGTAGCGCCTATGACGAACTTGCTTCAAGGCAAAGTTCCATTTGCATGGAAGCAAGTGTAGTAGCAAGATAGTTTTGATGTTCTGAAACAAGCTATTTCAGAGGATCCTATACTCAAATTGGTAGATCCACAGAAACCCTTTGAGTTAGAGATAGATGCTAGTGGCATAGCCATAGGGATAGTTTTGAGCCAAGATGGCAGGCCCATAGCTTTTGAAAGCAAGAAATTGACTAGTGCACAACACAACTAGCTAGTGCATGAGCAGTTGTATGCAATGGTGTATGCACTTAAAGGCTAGAGACACTATCTTTATGGTGCACATTTTACGGTATACACAAGTCACCATACAATTAAGTATTTTTGTAGTTAGCCAGATCTTCGAGGTAGACAGTCTCATTGGGCTCAGCTCATGCAGGAGTTTCACGTAGAAATCCTACATAGAAGAGCAAAGAGAATACAATTGATGATGCATTATCACAGATAATGTATCAAATGAGCTTTACAGTTCTAGAAAGCTCATTGCTTTAAGAGATAAAGGAAGCACAGGTGGAAGATCCACATCTGTTACAGATTATTAGAGCCATCAGTGATGACTCTATTATAGGAGATGGGAAAGTTCCAATTGTTTCTTCCCCTATTAGAGCCATTCCGTATTCCAATTTCTCAGAGGAGAATGGAATAGTCAGATAGAAAGGAAAGGTTTGCGTACTCGATTCATGGGATTTGAGAAGAAAAGTCATGTATGATAACCATGATGTGCCTAGCGCAGGACATCCAGGTGTTGACAAGACAATACAGCTTGTGAGAAGAACATTTTGGTGGCCTGGATTAGCCAAAGACGTCCACACTTATGTTCAACAATGCTTTATGTGTCAAGTCAAAAAAGCAAAAAGGGTGAAGACTGTTGGAAAGCAATGTTCTATTGATTTCAACAATTTTCCATTGATTCATTTATTATTCTATTGGTGAAATTGTCCAACTATATTGGCATGTGCATATCTTCTTTGTATTCCCTATACAAGAAGACGGCACAGGCACGATGGTTAACTGAGCATGTATAGCAGTTCTCTAGTCCTTGTACAACAAGCCATGATGGGCAGCGTGGGTGGTTCAGTTTCCTCCTAAAATACCCGCCAGGGTTTGAATCTCCCAGACGGCAGCGCGAAAGCTATTGATATGCTTTTGTTTTTAATTAACTCAACAACGTACAGCTCTTCGCGATTGATAGCTTTTTTACGATTACGATCCTATGCTTTATGCGAACGTAGTTTTTTGAAGAGCTTTTGGAGGGATCAAAAATACTATATTGGCTCATTATCAAGTATCCTTCACCTAACTTTCAACACAAGCCTTGATCTTGGACCTCAATAGAGGTGGTGTTTTGTCTAGCACATGGGGAAGCCATGGTGCTAACTTGAAGCATGTTGAGGAGCAGCTATGGAGTTCTTCTTGGAGAAGATGAAGAGTGTGCTCACACTCTTGCTCATGGAAAGGAGGTTATCTCTTGTTCATGGAAAGAAGACTTGGTTATTAGCAACTTGATGGTGAGGATCGACCATCTTCATGGTGTATTTGAAGATTGTCTTCTACATGAAGATTTCGGGCTACTTCAAAGACATTGGATGGTGTTTAACATAAGATTTACATCTTATGTTAAGTATTCAGGTACATATTCTCTTTATGCACATAGGTACTACTTGAATTTTATGGAGGCAGTAGCATCCATATCAGGAGTCCTATTCGGCATAGGTACAAGAGAATCAGTACGTATATGCGTTATGCATATTTGGATGAGGTGTTTGAGAAGGTGTGTTCACATGAGTTTGAGGATTTCCGGCAGCAAACTTGTTAGCATTCTTTGCTACTTTTTAAGTATGTGATCTTTTCACACACGTATCTGACTTAGGGTCTTCCATAGCCTAAGGTTAGATGAGGGTTTGTTGATTATCAGTTTCACACTGATCCTTCCTCTTTCAGTCACTCATATTCACTCTTCTATAACCTATAAGGTCACACATCTCATGTATATTCAGATTTCTACCCATACATCTGAATATGTTTGTTACATTTGTACATTCACTCTTCCATCTATTTCTCATCACATAGAGTGGTTGAGAGTTTTGCTCCCACATTGTACATTGAACATTGGTATATATGATACTATGAGTAAGCGATGGCTTACGTAACACCTTACACATGTCATCTATTCTTTCTCTATCTTTGTCTCATCATTTGTATGATTAAATATGGTATGTTAATGTTTTGTCAATATTGAAGATTGCTGGATTCTATGTTGTATATGCTGGACCTATGGAACCATGGACCTGTGATATGAGCCAAGGGCCTACCTCATTTCCAACAAAGACACCAAGTCTTTTGAATCCTTTACAGATTCCAGATCATAACTAGAACAGTGTATCCATGGACTTCATAGTCGGGTTACCGTGGACCCAAAGGAAGTGGGATACTATCCTAGTTGTGGTAGATAGATTGAGCAAGATGGCACATTTCATACCCATGCAGTAGATGATAGAAGCTCCATAGGTAGCGGAGTTATTTATCTAGCATGTATTTAGATTGCATGGGTTACCGACATCCATAGTTTCAGATAGGGATGTCAGATTCACAAGACACTTTTGGAAGTTTGTATTTGACAAACTGACGGTGTCATAAAAAATGAGCAGTGGTGATCATCCTCAGATAGATGGTCAGACCGAGAGGGTCAACCAGATTTTAGAGGACATGTTGAGGGCATATGTGTCTGAGAGACAGACAGATTGGGATAGTTATTTGCCATTAGTTGAGTTTACTTATAAAATATGCCTCACAAGGTGACAGGTATGTCTCCTTTTGAGATGAACTATGGCATGTATCCCAATGCTCCCAGTACCATAGGCATGCAAAAGAAATGTCCTAGTGCTTTGGAGTTCTTAGCGAACCTCCAAGCAAATTTAGAACTAAAGCCAAGATGCAGCAAGCCACTGATAGGGCTAAAGAGTATGCTGATAGGAAGAGATCTCCTAGATCCTTTGAGAAGCGAGACACAATCTTTCTTCAGGTACCAGCTAGATCTACTTCACTCTCCACAGGGAAGTATAGTAAGATTTCACCAAGGTTTTATGGACCTTGGAAGATAGTTAAAAAACTCAGTGAAGTTGCATACTGATTAGATCTTCCTCCACATTGTAGAGTTCATCCAGTGTTTCATGTCAATAAACTTCAGGAGTAAATTTCAAGGGAGGCTAATCTAATAGAAGGTATTGTTTCTTTGCAAGAAAGTGATAGCATAGATCATTCTCTATAGAGGATATTAGATCGGAGACAAAAGCGATTGAGGAATCGTGTCATCCAAGAGTACCTAATAGCCTAGAGAGTTTTACCACTTACTGAATCTACTTGGGAATCGGAAGCTCTAGTTTGCAATTACTTTCCCTCATTGATCATTGAGGACAATGATCTTTAGAAGGGGAAAGAGTGTCAGACATTGATCCATAGGGAT
Source organism: Ceratopteris richardii (assembly GCA_020310875.1). Taxonomy (NCBI): domain Eukaryota; kingdom Viridiplantae; phylum Streptophyta; class Polypodiopsida; order Polypodiales; family Pteridaceae; genus Ceratopteris; species Ceratopteris richardii. The sequence goes on from CM035409.1 coordinate 14,677,768, forward strand.
CAGTCCATTTGATCCGCAGGGATCATTGATCCACAAGGATTAGTCCATTTGATCCACAGGGATCAGTCCATGTGTGTGAAGGACAAGGGCCAACTAGCCAAGGTCCCAAGCTCGGGGGATACCCTAAGGTATGTTGGTAGTAATGGGAAGTACTTGGGTAGTAAGGGGAATAAGTGTTGCATGATGGCCACACATTCGCAGTAGACTATTCCAAGAGATTGCTATTTTTAGAGTACATCATTGCTATTTTTAGAGTACAAGAGGGTATATATGGATGGGAGGAGAGTCACACACACATCATTCAAGTGATTTCCAACAATTGTTAGCAGGAAGCATATATAGACAAGAAAATTAAGGCATTCTATCTTGTTTCGATGAAAAAAACATGAAGTCCTATTGGAGCAATCACATGTAGGAATGGTTAGTAACTACTATTCTTAACAACAAATGCTCCAAAATCTTAAACTATTAGGGGCATATTGGCCCTCAATGGATAGGGATGTGCATACACTTTGAAGAAACACCTGATCTATGCCCACAAACCCCATGCAAAACATGCAACAATATATTGCATGTATTTAGTACTAGATTGGAGTGCACCTTTAGTAGGGTACTTTTGATTAGAAAACTTCCCCTCAGATATCAATCCAACTAGGCAGCGAAGTTTAAGCTTCGAAACTAAAGACTACATGATTATTGGAAAGTGAATATTTATCCATCCTAGAAGCAACATAGTGGAATGACTAGAGGAGATTTTTCTCTAGGAAAAGTCATCATGAATATTCTATTCTTAGGCCTATGGTGGCCTACCCTCCACATAGATGTGTCCATTTACATTAAAAGATTCAATAGATGTCAAAGGCATAGTACCCATCCAACATGATGAAGTGCCATAAAGATCAATGATGGGAGGATGTGTATTTGCTAAGTGGGGAATCAATTCATAGAACCCATCAATCCCCCAGATTACAACACACATAGAATACATCATCATATCCACTAGCTATTTAATTAAATGAGTGGAAGAAAAAAGGCTATATGTAAGAATGATGCACATACCATGGGTATATTGTTATTTAAGATTGGTCATCCTCAAACTAGTGACCTTTTGCTTTGGTGGCACATTCTAATGGAATTTTTGTTTATCTCCATTTGTTGGGTTGCTTCAGAATCCTCAGAAGCCATCTGCACTTGAATTACAATGCATGATTAATATGAGAATTTAGAAAAGCTTTTCTTCTTCTATAGTGCTCAAGCATTCATTGTTCACCTTTTAAAAATGTCCCCCTTCATAAAGTAAGTGAATCATGATACCTGAAGGTATATATATATATATATATATATATATATATATATATATATATATATATATATATATATATATATATATATATATATATATATATATATATATATATATATATATATATATATATATTTATTTATTTATTTATTTCTATTTGCTGAAAAGAAACATGAAACGATTAGTCATGGCTAAATCAATTGTTAGTAATAGTTAGTAAAAGTCCTACATTACCTTAGTACAAGTGAAGTCCTACATTACTTTAGTACAAGTGAAGTCCTATTTCCATTGAAGTAAATGTGCACCAATAAATAGTTTAAAGAATCCATGTGTCGAATGTGAGGCTTGTAGTGTGGCTCTATTGTGCATAGTCTAGGTGCATTCAACTCATCATGAGTGCAATTCTTTCCTCTCAGGAATGAATGACCTTAATAGAAATCTCAGAGACAATTTCTTGAGAAGGAGGGCCTATTTGATCACATGTGGTAGAACAAGAATCTTTTAGGAAACACATGGTGGCTTGAAGCATGAAATCTTGAGCTATGGACTTTGGTTGGGATTCTAACTCATGCATACTTTGGTTTGGTACATTAGGGTTTTCCACACCCATAGTCTTAAGTGGTTTTTCATCTAGATGACTAAAGATTTCCCTATGTCCTACTTTGGCTGATATGTATTGTGACCCCATGCTCATATATCCAATCTTTTCCTAGTACCAATTCTTCTAGAAGATCAGAGTCGTTACAGACCAAGAGTCTTTGTTGCATGGTTTTGTTACCTAACTGTAATGATAGGGTTACTTCTCCTTGGCATCAAGTATTTTGATAGCAATGCACCTCAATGGAATCTCCTTCTTGAGAGCTCCATGATGATAACCCTTGATGTAGAAAACCTAGATCCAGACACCACACAAAGTACTCTACACAAAACCTATGAAATGTGCAAAAAACAGAGAGAACATGAGCACAAATTTCTTGGGTGTTACAAGTGCGGTCGAATTTTCACTCTGTGGCTGACAAGGCCACTATATGTTTTATTAAAGAACATATACAAAAGTGTCCGACAGCCATTTGGCCTTTCACATGGATACTGATGGTAACAATATCCCACTAAAGGCCAATATGGCCAAAGTGTCTATGGGAGAAAAATAAAGAATGATAAAGAATACCTGAGTGTAATAAAGAATGATATAGAATACCAGAATGTAAGTATACAAACTATACTCTCACATGTTACACAATATACAAGTAACTGTGTAAGGTCATGGATCAAGTAACCCCCATCAAGTGACAACAGTGTCAAAATCTATCCTGAGGTAGATCTTTAGTCAAAGCATCTAATGCATTATCTTGAGTATGAACCTTCTCAAGAATAATGTGCTCAAGGGATATGGAGTCTGTAATGAAGTGATACCACACTGTTTCTTTTTCATATGTATTGCATAACTTCTTCCAAAACTCCTCTGCACTTTTACAACCCAATACTGTAAAATAAACATTATCTACTAGGTGCAATCGATGGTAGACCTGACCATTTCATCCAATCATCCCAATCATCTTTGTCCATGTCAGTAGGCTTCTTTGAGATTCCATTTAATGGCTTCCATTGCCTCCTCTAAATCAGCACATCTTTAATTTGATTCTTCCATAGAGCAAAGTTTGTGCCATCAAATTTAGATCTCAAAATGTTCTTTGCCCTGCAAGTTATAACTCCTCCTTGGAACATTGGCACTAGACCCTGATCCACTAGACTTGCTTGAGACCTCTGATGCCATGATGATCAAGAACTAAATAGAATGATAATGGAGCTAGAAGAGTCCAAACACTAGTAAGGCTAAAAAAGGATGACCAAGTATTAGATTTCTAGGAAAAAATTCAGTAGAGTCTTCCTAGAAAAATGAATTAATGAACAATAATGACCAAACAAAAGGATTATGTGAGAATAAATGTGCTCACACCAATAAATTTATCAAGGAGTAAATCAAACATTGTATATTTGACAAGACCAAAAACCCAAAAGAAGCCAACTAGGCCTATCAAGCACCTATGAACAACTAGCAAACATCTCCTATGGCGAGGTTGGGTAAGCCTTTCACCTACATCACTGAAGAGATCTCGACATCTGGGTGTCTCCTAGTTAAGAAAACATCACCAAAAACCTCTTTATCAAACATAAAAGGCTTTATGTGAAAAAGTTTACCACTATATCAATGACCACATGGACGTGAAAGAAGTTGGAGAAGCTTGGAGAGGCTTGAAAGTTGAGTTGGCAAGTGGTGAAGTTGGTCCATCAAACCAGCACAGGAACAACACTATATCTTTGTATATGTAAAATAGACCCTATAGAATTGTGGTTAGTGCAATAGAACCCAATAGGTACTTTGAAACATCAACAAGAACAAGTTGATGCAAAATAGATAACTTGAACCTTGACTAGCTCACAAAAACCTTCTAAAAATAGATGGAAGTTATGACTTCAAATACTGAGAGTAGCCAACATAGTTACAATTGAAAAAAATCCTCTTAAGGGAGTGCCATACATAGGGTTGGCTTTCTAAAATGTATAAAACCCTAATTTATATCAATTAGTGAAGGAGAAATCACCTTAACATTGATTGGATGTCATCCCGATTTTTTAAGGATGCGCTTACAAAGTGGTAATGGACTTCTATGTGCTTTGTCCTTGCATGAAAAATTGGATTTGCAGATAGATGCATGGAACTTGCATTATCTCCAAGTAAGTGAGGTTTGGAACTTACAAGTCTGAACTCTGAGTACAACCCCCTGAGCCATATTGCTTCTTGAGTTGTAATAATTAGACCTCTATATTCTGCTTTAGTTGAAGATAAAGCAATTGTTGGTTGCTTCTTGGAGCTCCATGACACCAATTTTGAACCTAGAAATGCTAAGTATCTAGAGGCACTTCTTCTATCATCCTTTGCTCCTACACAATTTGCATCTGAATAGATTTTGATATCCAAATCTAAAGAGTAAGGATAATAGATACCTGTACTCTCTTTGCATCATCCATGTGTGGCCTTCAAGCGAGTGCATGAATTGACTAAGCACTCCTACACTATATGATATGTCTGGTCTTGTGTGAGTAGCATATATCAAGCTACCAACTAAGCTTTGATACTCTTTAGGATCATCAATCTGCTCACCTTCACACTTGCAAGCCTTTCTCAATTATTTGGCATACACTTATTAGGTTTTTTGTAATAGTGGGAACATCGAGTACCTTGCTCAAAATATTTGTCCTACCATTGGAAGCTTTGACATTACCAATCTTCTCCACACTATGCTTTGTGTCATCCCCTATTTGAACTTCATGTCTATCCTTTGGACTTTCCAAATCAGATAAGAGATCTATGTTGCCTGCAACATGATTTGAACATCCTGAATCTATGTAGAATAAATGATCATCTTCTTTACCTTCCTTGTGGTCGTTGTCCTAGGACTGGTTAGGATCTAGTTTGTGTGTGGTATGGTACCTGTAGTTCTATTGGGGCCTATAATAATGAGGCTGACATTTTTATTGTCTGGGGTATCTATTGGGTTGTCGATATGCCTTTGGATACTTCTGTCTAACCACTTGCTTGTTGTATGGAGAGTCGTGTAGTGTGGTTAGTGTACTACCTTTCTATTGTGCAGTACTCGCTAATCAGTTGTGTCATGTTTGGACAAGCATTTGCCATATGATTACCACCATAGGTAAACAACATTTGACTAAGGTTATTTTGGGTGTTTGTTTGCTTGAGACTCCTAGCTTCTGTGCTACCTTCTTGGCTAAGCCCTCTATGGAACTAGAATGTTTAGAGGATATCTGAGTAGAACTATCTATGTCCTTGTATAATTTGGAGAGTTCTAGCTCGTTTCCTAAGTTGTCCTCAATGTCTATACAGATCCTCACACATTGCTCTAGTGTTTTGGGTTCTTTCATGTATACATATGATTGTACTTTAGAGCCTAATAGCCCATCCAAAAACAAGGATAGTTATTTATCTTGGGTGGGTAACTCTGGCATTGGGCATCTCTCGATGTACTATCTGAATCTATGTCCAACTAATTTGACTATCTCCTGAGGGGTTTGCTTGAAACTGTAATAAAAAAAGAAGTATTATGCCTGATATCGCTTTTAGAGAACTCTGTGATAAATGATTCTAACAAGTGTTGGATGTCTCTAAATTGTCTTTGCTGTAAAGGTTGGAACCAGGTTAAGGCAATGTTTTTTAAGATAAGTCTGAATGCATTGTATTGTGTGAACATGTTGTCCACTTGTTCGACTCGTAGCACTTGGTTGAACTCGGCCATGTGGTCATAGGGATCTCTTGTCCCATTGAAATAGTTTTTCATGGATTTCACTAATTGGGTGGGTCTCAATATTCTTGGGGTTTTTTTTGGGTCTAGGTAGAGGAAAGTCATCTCTACCATAGTGGGGTCTTGGTTTTCTTGGTTTCTCCATCCTATCTATTTCTACTACTGATCGGCCTCTTCCTATCATATTAGCAAAACTCACTTCACATCTCTCTTTACCTTTTTCTCTTTGGGAACCATGCACCATGGATGTTCTTGCCCCTTGGTGGCAAAAGGCAACATTAGTTTGTGGTGGGGGAAACACCAATTCACCCCTCCATGTATAGGCATGCGTCCTGTGATCTAACACCACAAACACTCATTCTAAAGTGTTGTCCAAATACAACATTTTTCTAGGGGTCTCTGGATCCTTGAATTCATAGATAATGATTGATCCTACCTCACTTGGTTGCTTAGACCTATACCTCTAGAATGCCTCTTCTGTATCCCTATTGAGGAATAACTCAATGCTTTTGTTATCTTGAGGGATCCATTCTGGGTTGAGCATATGTGTCAATACAAATTTACCTCTTGGTAGGTTTGCCATCCAACTGTTCACATTCTAAGTCACCCCTTTCTGCTTCAGGAATTACTATTCGGAATTCACTGGTAATGCTAAGTTGATTAGAAATGATGTACATTATTCCCTCCTTATGGATATATCCATCTCTCTCAAATTTAACCACTAGATGTTCCAATCCAATGAGTTGATTAGGGTTTCTCAATTGAACTACAGACCTCCTCAAACCATCCTCATAGATGTGAGCACCTATGTACTCTAGCTGGGGTTTTTATGGCCCTTTAGGTCTTTCTAAGTATGCTAACCCTGAACCACCTTTTAGTATTTCCATGTTGCAACAAATTTTAGATAACTTGTTTCTGAGCTTGGTTCATACGAATATCCACTCAGTTGTTGAGCTCAAGATTGTGTTGTTGTTCTAACACTAGCTTTAGATGACCTAATACTACGTCGATCAACCTTTCCTATGTGCTTTCCTGATATGAGGTTTTTATTTTATGAATTTGTTTCCCTCAGGCACTCGATGTAAATTGTCATCACATGGATTCTTTTGTTATCAGTTTCTTGATTCGTTTTTATTTTCCTCAATCTCTTGTCTTGTCCACTTATGTACTTGAAGTATCATTTTTTGTTGTGTGTTTAAGTTATTGCACCTTTGAATTTAATTTCCTTTTCCTTTGGAGTTTGTCACCACAATATCTAAATTTGTGCTTGAACTTGGGTAATTAAGGTCTCTTTCACTTATATCATTCCTACATGAACCTAATTAATCAATGACACTAATCACGCTTAGCTTATACTAGCAATTGGCTAAGGGGGTTGAGAGTTCTTCCAACTTCAAGTCAAATGCTTTGTTGATTGCGTTTTTGCACAAGAAGATGTGCTTCCCAAGCCTTACTTTGCTCTGGATGCCCTTAGTAGACCTATGAAAATTCATAAGTCTAGATCAACTTTTATTGACAAGCAAACAAGAGTTCTCCAAACATATGCTAGGGGACTCCTAAGGTGCACCAATTGCATGAAAAAAACACCCAAAAATGACTTCAAAATTGCAAAAAAAAACAACCCTAATTTTTGTGTTTTAGTTAAACCGTCATGATGGTCACAAACCGTTGCAATGGTGTGAGCCTATCACGATGGTGTGGCAAGATCGTGATGGCATGGAGGATCATCATGATGGTCTACAATGGCACGATGTTCTATGGTTGTTGCAATGGCTTGAGCCAATCGTGGTGGTCAATGGTCGAGTGAGCCCGTCCCAATGGTGTGGTCTCGTCGCGATGTCAAGTAGTCATCCCACTACTTTGAACCAATTGTGATGGCATGAACCAATCATTGTGATGGCGTGAGCCAATGGTGATGGTTAGAGGTCATCGTGATGGATTGAGCCAATCGTGATGGTCAAAAAGCACGATGATGTGGTATCGCCACGATGGTGTGGACCAATCATGATGGCATAGTTGGGATGGTCATCGTGATGGTATAGATGAGTTTGTCGTGATGGTTTGAGCCTGTCGTGATGGTTAGGCTTTGTCATGATGGTGTGAGCCAATCATGATGGTATGGTCTCGTCGTGATGGCTTGAGCCAATCGTGATGGTAATGCCTCATCACGATGGCATGCGCCAATCATGATGGTTCAAAAAATTATAAACTTTCAAGATGTAGCTATGGATTCCTTTAAGTTCTAAGATGCTCTACACCGTGCATATGATGCATTCACAAAAAGATGAACTTCATGATGGTCAGAGGCATTCGGTAGAAATGGCGAAATCTCAGAAATTATACTTGTGGAGTGCTGTAATCTTGTACTGAAGCAATTTCTTGCAAAGAAAACTCAAAAACACATGCAAATGCACTCTCTCACTTGCTCTCTCTCTCTCTCACACAAATGAGGGAAATGAGGAGAGAAGGGTGGATATGGTGAATTTTTGTGATTTTTCGCAATGAAAGAAGATGATGTGGGGATGAAAGAAGAGTATGGGGAGGTGAAAGAAGATGAAAATAGCATCAAAGCAACAAAAAAATGCAAATTAATTACCTTTCAATGCTATCTCCAAACACTCTTACCATCACACATTCGTCCTAGAGCTCGTCCTCGACAATGGTGTCAAATTTGGTGTTATTCTAGACAATGACAAGTACCGTGTCAAGAAGTTCCACTTCCTTAATTGTCAATCCATGAAAGAGGTAGGGTGATATGAAGATCGTGAACAAGTGATGTGCGCGAAGGTGAAGGTGAGAAGACAAGTGCACACACACAAAGTAGAGACAAGAGGAGACACAACGGAAGGGAGAATCATACTTCTATTACTCAAAATAGCTCATACCCTTACAATGTTACTTTGTCTAATTTTTCTAACCTCTTAAAATGAGCTATGTAGCTCTCTTTATAGTTTTTGACTAGTTTTGGCTGGTTTCAAACCTAGTGTCTAGCCTAGTTAAAAAAATAGGTTCTAAGGGTCATTTGGAGGTCCAAATGAAGTCCAAAAAATAAAAAATTTGGTATGAGCAATCTATCAAGGCTCATGAAGTTTGAGGAGTCCTTGGCTTGCACAAAATGGAGCAGCTTGTCATAAAATTGGGGTTTTCTATGTTAGATATGTTACATGAGTGATAAAAATCATTGTTGAGAGTTTGTTTACTTATAACAAAACAACCTGTTTGGAAAAAAGAATGGGTCTGGCCCATCAAATTTCATGCATTTCCCTTTTACATGCTTCCTCTGTGCTGATGTATGTGGCTACTATTGGATGTACTGCTAATAGCCAAGTTAGGCACTACTTCTAGATTGAACAAGTACGCATCAAGAAGTTCATTTGATACTCCTTGAGGGGGCTCTCCCAAGGTTAGTCTAGAAAGGTGATATGCTCTAAGGTGAGTCTTACCTTTCCTAACCACAACTTGAAAGTCATATTCCATTAGTAAGAGGAACCATCTTACCAATCTGCCCATGTTACAAGGTTTATTCAAACTAGGTAGAGTAACACCTGATGGTGTGAAAAAAAAATATAAACTTATTTGCGAGCAAATAATGCCTAAAATTCTTAACCACATATACCATGCCTAATCCTTCTCATTGAGTTGTGGTATAATTGCATTCAACTACATTCAATTGTCTACTGGCATAAGCAATGGGAAGATCTATATTACCTTCACTAGTAGGTTATGCTAGTACACACCCAACAACGTAATAGGATGCGTCCACATGAACATGGAATGGCTTGTTCCAATCTCGTGTAGTCAAGATTGGTTCTGAACAAAAACATCACTTAAGCTCATTAAAGGAGTTTTCACATTCTTCTATCCACTCAAAGGTAGTCAAAAGGTTGTATAGAGGCTTTGCAATAGTTGCATACGTATGAATGAAACATCAATAATAGCTGCAATGCCCCATGAAATCTTGTACTTCCTTGATATTCTTTAGCCTAGGTAGCTCTAGAATAGCTCTAACTTGATCCTCCTCCATGGATATTCCATTCTTTGACACTATGTGCCCTAGAATCTTGTCTTTCTTGATCATAAAAACTCATTTTTCTATGTTCAAACAAACCTAGTATTCTCTACGTTTGTCAAAGATTTGTCTCAGCTTAGGTATGCGTGTTTGTCTAATGTTGGAATGAGCACATAGATCATCAACATAGACTTCCAACTTTTTATGCAAGAACTCCTTAAATACATTGCACATCAGCCTTTGGAAGGTAGCTCACACATAGATGAGCCCGAATGGCATTACCTGAAAAATGCGAATATACCCCTTTTTGTGGTAAAAGCCTTCTTATGATGGTCTTCAAGGGCAATGGCCACTTGATTTTAGCCAGAGAACCCATCAAGGAAGCTGTATAATTACTTGCCTAGTAGCTCCAGAATCAATCAGAGCTTTGACCATCTTATTTGTAGCATCGTGACCTAGCTCAATCATGATGAATGGTCATCTATCTGTGATGCTAGGATGTGTACTCTTTTTGGTGCACATAGCCATGTGATATCTTGGGGCTTTGGTATTGACATCTAAGCCTTATCACCTTAACTTGGTTTGCCTAATGCCCTCTCTAGCCTTTGCCTGTGCTTCTTCTCTAACCCTTAACTCTTCTTCGTTTCGCTTCTTAGGAGTGTTGAGTCTCATTAGCATATCCTCTGTAAGGTTCTTGATATAGCTTGACTCGACATCCACTAGTATACCTTGGCAAGATGTCACCTTCTAGAGTGGCCAATTGAACCACACCGCTAGTGGAAATTCTATTAATGACCATGGGTCCATATCCTTGTTTTTCCAATTTACAGGCATGTTGCTTTAGTGTATAAATGAACACTAGGTCTCCCTCTTTCAATCCTTTATACTTTATGTGTGCATGGAAGTATGCCTTTTTTCTTTTCTTTGCAAGGTAGATGCCTGCTGTCGCTCATAGCCTGATCTCACCTAAGCGTTCTACATCAATATCATGGAGGACAACTCATGTCCATTCCACGGGTGATCTTGTGCTACTTTTAAAGTCGAGATCAGGAAGTCTAATGGTAACACAACATTCTATCTGAAGACTATCTGAAATGGGTGGGCACTGAGTACTGTTCTGTAGGCAACTCGGTAAGCCCAAACAACATGATGAAGTTTTTTATCCCAATCAGAGCATTTATTATTTACAAGTTTTGTGAATACACTACATATGATCTTATTTGTGCTCTCAGCTTGTCCATTAGCTTGTGGATGATAGGGGACATACTTCTTATGTATCACCAAGAATTCTTGGAGAAGGTTTTCAATGACTTTGTTCAAGAAATGCATACCTCTATCACTTATGAACTCTATTGGTAACCCGAATCTGGTGAATACATTCTCGAATAAGAACTTAGCCATCATTTGAGCATCGTTCTTTGTCATGGCTTTTACTTCTACCCACTTTGTAAGGTAATTTGTGGCTACAATAATGTACTCTACATGGGAGTTTCTAGCTGGGGGGTTAATAGGACCTACAAAATCTATACCCCACTTTGAGATTGTGCATCCTCCCATCATTGGCCTCAAAGGCATCTTGCCTTTTCTGCTCGGATATTGTGCATGTTGGCATGTTTCACATGTCTTCTCATAGGTATGTGCATCCATATGAAGAGTGGGCCACCAAAATCTTGAGCATAGAATGGTCTTAATTACTCGGTCAAGCCCAAAGTGTCCACCTACAACACCACTATGTGAAGTTTCTAAGATTGTCAAATAGTTTGATTCGTGAATGCATAGTATTAAGTAAAAACTTTGCCTCTTTGGTACAGGTTGTCTCCTATTAAGGTGTATTCCTAAGCCTCTTGCTTCATGCTTCATTTTCTTGCTAGAGTAGCCTCGCTTGATAGTTTTCTCAATCTCATAAATTCTACCAATGGAGCACTCCATTCTGGAATTATCAATACATGATAAAGGGTAGCATACTTCATGCGTCAGATAGTTCATTAGACACTCCTAGTGCTGACTCATGAAGTGATGCAAGAAAGGCGATCTGTCCTAAGGTGGTTCCTACCTTTCCTAACAACCACTTCAAAGTCGTATTCCATTAGTAAGAGGAACCATCTTACTAAGCATCATGTATTGCAAGGTTTATTGACCAAATATAATAAAGCTTGATGATCAGTGAAAAACTTTGAACTTGTTGGCCAATAGATATTTTATAAACTTCTTCATGGCATATACCATGCCTAAGCCTTGTCTTTCGATTGTTGTATAGTTTTGTTAAGTTGTGTTTAGCTCTTTGCTAGCATATGATATAGGCAAATCTAGTTTTCCTTCACTTGTGGGTTGTGCTAGCACACATCCTATTGCATAATTGGATGCATCTACATGGACATGGAATGGTTATTCCAAACAAGAGTGGTCAGTATTGGTGTTGTGCACAAATGTCCCTTTAGCACATTGAAGGAATTTTTGCATTCATCATTCCACTCAAAATTTGTCAACGCAACGTAAATAAGTTTAGCTATGATCGCATACATGTGGATAAATCTGCAATAATATCCATAATGATCCAAAAAGGCTTGTACCTCTTTAACACTCCTTGACCTCTACAACTATGTTGTGGCTCTTACTTTGTCCTCATGTGTTGATATTCTGTTCTTAGAAACAATATGACCTAAGAACTTACCTTGATGTAACGTGAACACACACTTTTCTGGCTTCATACAAACTCGATATTCTCTACACTTGTTGAAGATTTGTCTGAGCTCTGGAACGTCGCATCTTCTTTCTTGGGAATGAGCACATAAATCATCCTCATATAATTCTAAGCTCTTTTGCAAGAACTCCTTGAAGACATGACATATGAGCCTTTGGAATGGTGTAGGTGCATTGGTGAGCCCAAATGGCATCACAAAAAATGCAAAGATTCCCCACTCTATGGCAAATGCCATTTTGTGTTGATCTTCTTGAGCAATGGCTACTTGGTTGTAACCTGAAAATCCTTAGAATGCACGGAGATTGAATCTTCTTGCACCTTGTGGATAGGATTTCATTGTAGGGGTGGTACATCTCTGAAGGTATAATCCTTCAGAATTGTTGGTGCAAGACAATCAACAATTGAAGGTCTTTAAGTCCGCAGAGACGTCAGCAAAAATTTCCTTAAAAAAGGTCACCAGAAGATCACCGGAAGGTCACCGGAATAGTACCGGAAGGTCACAGGAAAGTCACCGGAATGTTACCGGAAATGATCACTTTTACAGTTTTCAGTTCATGAAGAGTTGAAGGATGAAAGGAGTAAGAAAAGAACAAATTTTGGAACGTGGAAGAAAACCGGAAAAAGATGTACACATATGTACAGTAGTATAGTCAAGTTGTAAGCTTGTACAAATTTATCTATAAATACCTGAGAAAGTGTCGGGGCAGATATGAGAGAGAAAGAAATGAGAGTATGAGAGGCATATATGAGAGAAGAGAGGCATAGATGAGGAGAATGAGAAGTTAGATGTCATGAGACATATGAGAAGTTAGTTGAGTTTTCCTCTCATCACTCAACTGTAACTGTCTGAGTAATCGAAAAATACTGCGCCGAAATTTCTGTGTGTTTTCATCTGTGATAGATGATTTGTGAAATCCTTTTGAGGATATCTAAGTCTATAGTTAATCAATCTATAGCTTAAGTTTCAGAGTTTAATTGTAAACAGAAACCGAGAATTGTCAGTAGGAACATTCATATGTGTTGAGTGTTCAAAGTTTACTGAAACAGGCGCATTTTCGGTGATCAATGTTTTGATCATTTCTCAGTGCATACTTTAAAGTTTTGCATGAGTGAGGGCTTAATCTTTAAGTTAGAAGATAAGCTACTCGTAACCAGAAGCATTTGCTTAAACGGGTTCTATTCAAGGAGAACCAAGTCTTAGAAGTTGCAGGTGTAAAACAGACTGTTCAGAATGACAGTTTCAGACATAGGTAACTTGTGAAGGTGATTTCTCAAGTTATACTAAACCTTTTGAGTAACTTTAACTTGAAGGAGGTGCGCAATCTCTAGGCGGCACTCCATACAAAGTTTCATAAAAACCTTTACATGTTTGTCGGATTAATTTGAAGAAACTGTGCAGCAGAATGTTTGTGTGGTGAAGTTTTGACTTACTCTTGGTATAGAGGTGCTCTAATCACAAGAGTAGGTTGTTCTTTTGGAGATTAACACTCTCCATCAGTGGTATCAGAGCAGGAGACATCAAAATCAAAGAAAGGAGGTTCCCGATTGCTGCGGTTACAAAGAATTCAACAACTGAAGAACTAAAAGGTGAAAGCTTGAAGGCAAAACCTGAGGAAGAGATCATACGATAGCAAGAAAGACAAACGGAGTCTAATTTGAAGCAAAGGTACATACATTATTCATAAAGGTTGAAGATTTCAACACACAGGAAGACACAAGATGGGAGATTCTCTGCAGATAGAGAAACTGGATAGGGAAAACTATCCTGCGTGGTCAATGAGGATGGAAGCTCATCTTATGAGCAAAGATTTGATAGCTTATATCACAGGAGAAGAAGAAAAGCCACAGTTCAGAGATCCTAGTGTTCCGACTAGGGAAGAGTTAGCAGATTTGAAAAACTGGATGAAGAAAGATGCTCAAGCTAGAAGCATTATCTATATGGCAGTCAATGATTACTTGTTACCTCATATTCGAGGTCTTGAAAGTGCAACTGACATTTGGAATGCTTTGGAGGAGCATTTCCAGAATACTACTAAGTCAAGGAAGGCATCCTTATGGGCAGAGTTTACAACCTTCAAGAAGAAGGCTTCTCAGTCCATTTCAGATTATGTGACAAGGATGAAAGACATTGCAGATGCATTAGGAGCTGTTGATGAAGACATTGAGGAGGATAAATTGGTAAGACAAATTCTTACAGGCTTAAGAGGTGATGACAAATGGAAGCCGTTTATTTTGTCTACAGAGTTATCACTTGATCATTTCACTCCAGATTTAAATCAGTTGCTAGGACATATGCTAACATTTGAGAATGATGTTAAAGGAGATGGTGACAAGAGTGCAGGTCATGCAATGTACTCAAAAGATAAAAAGAAGAATAGCAAAGGAAAGCAACAAGCAAATGAAGATGAAGGAACAACTAGCCAAGCCAACTTCCTAAGAGGAAGAGGAGGTGGCAAAGGTAGAGGAAAAGGCAGAAACAACAAAGATGGAGGCAAAGCTTGCTGGATTTGTGGTAAGACAAATCATTTAGCTAATGATTGTTGGCACAATACTCAAAGTAATAATGGATATAGTCAAAGTTACAATGCAAGAGGAAGAGGTGGCAGAAATCAAAGAGGAAATTTCAGAGGCAGAGGTGGTAGGAGTTACTTTGGAAGAAATGCAGGTAGAGGATTCCAAAGTCAACAATATAACAATACCTACTACAATTACGCTTCAGAACAGAAGGAGGATTCAACATTGATATTGAATGCTACTTGTGAAAGGCAGAGTGAAGATCAAAGAGTCTTCTACATTGACTCAGGATGTAGCAATCACCTGAGTGGAAACATATCATTGATGACTGATTTGGAGAATAAAGTTTCTAATCATGTTGTTCAAACAGGTGACAACACAAAGCATAAAGTGAAGTCGATTGGATCAGTGAAAGCTAAAGACGGTAGTACCTTATTGGGTAAGGTTTTGTATGTTCCTACAATTCCTAAGAATTTGATAAGTGTAGGACAAATTGTTGAAAAGGGATATGAAGTAAGATTCACTAATGAAGGAGTATACGTGGAAGATCCCAGTCAAGGGTATAAACAGATTGTTTCAGGAAAGAAAGAAGGAAGACTGTTTACACTGAAGATTCAAGGTAATATTGGTCAGGCCATGTTTACATATGAAGGACAGAAAATTTCTGAGTTAGATCTTTGGCACAAGAGGCTTGGACATTTCAATGAAAGAGGTATTAAAGGTATGGTTAACAATGGTTCGGTGCTTGGATTGCCTAATGTTGCAGGTCAACATATGACATACAAATGTGAGGCATGTCAATTAGGTAAAGCTCATAAGAATTCTTACTTCAAGCATGGTTTTATGTACTCAAAGAAGCTTGAGCTGGTACACACAGATGTGTGGGGACCATCAAAGGATTTCAGTATAAATGGATCAAGATATTATGTGATTTATGTTGATGATGCTACTAGATGGATCACTATCTATGTGATCAAGGATAAGTCAGAAGTATTCAATACATTCAAACATTATCATGCGTATGCAGAAAGAACTACAGGTCATAAACTGAAGAGACTAAGATCAGATGGAGGGGGAGAGTATTTCTCCAACGAATTCAGTGACTACTTATGGAATGCAGGTATAAAAAGGGAAGTTACTTGCAGATATTCTCCTCAACAAAATGGTGTAGCAGAAAGAAGGAATAGGACTCTTGTTGAGTTTGCAAGGTCTATGATGAATGAGAAAAATTGCCCTAATTATTTGTGGGCTGAAGCTGTAAATACAGCTACTTATTTGGTCAATAGGTTACCATGTAAAGCCTTGCAGGGTATGACACCATATGAAGCTTGGTGGGGTAAAAGACCTACCCTAGATCATTGTAGAGTATTTGGATGTGTGGCATATGCATATGTGCCATCACAATTAAGACACAAATTGGAACCTAAAGCTGAAAAATATGTTTTCATTGGTTATGATGATAGACAGATGGGATACAGATTGTGGAATCCATCCACAAAACATTTTCTGGTTTCGAAAGATGTTACGTTTGATGAACAAAGTTCTTGGTATGCAGGAACAGTTAATAACAATACAGGTGATGAAGAAGAAGTGAGTCAAAAGAAAGGTAAATCAAAGGTTCAAATAATTGATGAAGAAGAAAATTATGAAGTGTAGGAAGAAGTTGAAGAAAGGCCAAGATTTGATCCTGAGTGTGAAGAACCAGAAACCTCAAGGACTGGAGAACTCAGAAGGTCATCAAGAAATAGATGGCAACCTACAAGGTATAGTTATGATACTTCATTTTTGGCTACGAAAGATTATGCTTACATAGTGAAAGCAGATGAAGACCCTTCTACATATGAAGAGGCAAAAGGTAAGGAAAAATGGGAAAAAGCTATGCAAGAAGAACATGATGCATTGGTGGAAAATCAAACATGGGATTTAGTTCCTAAACCAAATAGCCAGAAGATTATTGGATGCAAGTGGGTCTACAAGACCAAAAGATTTGCAGATGGAAGTGTGTCTAGATACAAAGCTAGACTTGTTGTCAAAGGGTTTGCTCAAACATATGGAGTTGATTATGATGAGACTTATAGTCCAGTGGCAAAGATGACAACCATCAGAACACTCATAGCTGTTGCTGCGAGCAAAGGTTGGAAGTTATGTCAGTTAGATGTGAAAAATGCTTTTCTGAATGGTTATATTTCAGATGATGTGTTCATGGAGCAACCTCAAGGGTTCAGAGATAAAAAATATCCAGATCATGTGTGCAAGCTCAAGAGAGCTTTGTATGGCTTGAAGTAGGCTCCAAGAGCGTGGAATTATAGACTTGTAAAGTTTTTGAAAGAACTTGGTTTTCAGGTGTCTGAAGCAGATAGTAGTCTGCTTATAAAAGCAAGTGATAATGGTTTCATATACATGTGCATATATGTTGATGATATAATCCTTACAGGAACAGATGAGTCAGGTATACAAAGACTCAAGAAGCAAATGGAAAAGGAGTTCAAGATAAGTGACTTGGGAGACTTGTCATATTTCTTGGGTATGGAGATCACATATACTCAGCATGGAGTATTCGTGACCCAAGAAAGATATTTGAAGAACTTGTTAATCAAGTTTAAAATGAATGATTGCCGGATAGCACCTACTCCGATGGAGGTGAATCACAAACTGAGTAAGTTTGGAGGTGAAGAATTCAAGGATGTGAGACAATATCAGAGTTTGGTTGGTAGTCTTATCTATGCTACTTTAACCAGACTTGATTTATCATATGCAGTAGGAGTATTGTCTCAATTTATGCACTGTCCAAGGAAAGAACACTGGATTGCAGGACAAAGGGTGTTGAGGTACATTAAGGGTACACTCAAAGAAGGTTTGTATTATGGTTTTACATCAGATACAAATATCAAAATATACAGTGATGCAGATTGGGCAGGTAATCCAGATGACAGAAGGTCAACCTATGGATACATGTGTTATGTGGGAGATAAGCTAATCTCATGGTGTTCCAAGAAGCAACATACAGTTGCTTTGTCTTCTACCGAAGCTGAGTACAAAGGCATGGTTGAATCCGCAAAGGAAGTGATTTGGCTAAAGACTTTAATGAAGAATTTTGACACTATACAGAGGACTCCAATTATATTTGGAGATAACATGAGTTCATTATATTTAGCTGCTAATCCTGTTTTTCATGCCAGGACTAAACACATTGAGATTCAGTATCACTTTCTAAGAGAGAAGGTGATGGATAAAGAGATTGAAGTAATCCATACTTCAACGAAAGATCAGATAGCTGATATGCTTACAAAAAGTTTGGATGGACCTAAGTTACAAAGGTTTAAAGATATGGCAGGAATAAAGAAGACAGAGAAAACCTCAATTGATGATTGAGGGGGAGCTGTTGGTGCAAGACAATCAACAATTGAAGGTCTTTAAGTCCGCAGAGACGTCAGCAAAAATTTCCTTAAAAAAGGTCACCAGAAGATCACCGGAAGGTCACCAGAATAGTACCGGAAGGTCACAGGAAAGTCACCGGAATGTTACCGGAAATGATCACTTTTACAGTTTTCAGTTCATGAAGAGTTGAAGGATGAAAGGAGTAAGAAAAGAACAAATTTTGGAACGTGGAAGAAAACCGGAAAAAGATGTACACATATGTACAGTAGTATAGTCAAGTTGTAAGCTTGTACAAATTTATCTATAAATACCTGAGAAAGTGTCGGGGCAGATATGAGAGAGAAAGAAATGAGAGTATGAGAGGCATATACGAGAGAAGAGAGGCATAGATGAGGAGAATGAGAAGTTAGATGTCATGAGACATATGAGAAGTTAGTTGAGTTTTCCTCTCATCACTCAACTGTAACTGTCTGAGTAATCGAAAAATACTGCGCCGAAATCTCTGTGTGTTTTCATCTGTGATAGATGATTTGTGAAATCCTTTTGAGGATATCTAAGTCTATAGTTAATCAATCTATAACTTAAGTTTCAGAGTTTAATTGTAAACAGAAACCGAGAATTGTCAGTAGGAACATTCATATGTGTTGAGTGTTCAAAGTTTACTGAAACAGGCGCATTTTCGGTGATCAATGTTTTGATCATTTCTCAGTGCATACTTTAAAGTTTTGCATGAGTGAGGGCTTAATCTTTAAGTTAGAAGATAAGCTACTCGTAACCAGAAGCATTTGCTTAAACGGGTTCTATTCAAGGAGAACCAAGTCTTAGAAGTTGCAGGTGTAAAACAGACTGTTCAGAATGACAATTTCAGACATAGGTAACTTGTGAAGGTGATTTCTCAAGTTATACTAAACCTTTTGAGTAACTTTAACTTGAAGGAGGTGCGCAATCTCTAGGTGGCACTCCATACAAAGTTTCATAAAAACCTTTACATGTTTGTCGGATTAATTTGAAGAAACTGTGCAGCAGAATGTTTGTGTGGTGAAGTTTTGACTTACTCTTGGTATAGAGGTGCTCTAATCACAAGAGTAGGTTGTTCTTTTGGAGATTAACACTCTCCATCAAGAATGACCTCGATCATGACCCCTAAGTGATGCAAGTACAAGGAGTTGGTTCCCCAATCTTGAACTATTTGCAGTTTCCATAGGAAGGGTCTTCCTAGGATCATTCATAGACATTATTTTTGCCAAATTCAAATATAGAAAAGGTGTTTCCAAACTCTACACCACAAGTGGTTAGAGTTATCTTTTCTAGAAATCCTTGAGGTCTTTCAACATGGCCATCAGCCATTTGAAGATTCATTCTAGTTGGTCTTAATGCAGGTTTGCCCCATTGCTACCACAAGGAAGTGGTCACAATTGCAACACCAACACCTGAATCTAAGATAGCTTTGGTTGTGTAACCTTGGTAGGAGATTGGAAGATAAATATTACCTTCTTCACCTTCACTCATGTCTCCTGTTTTGTCTAGAGGTATCTCTAGGACTTTTTTCTTAGAGCGTACTTTTGACATATTGGAACCAAGTTCTGGAACTTGATTCGCCACATGTTTCCATAGCTCATGTTTTACTTTGAGAAGCTCTTCTAAGGTGAGATGACATTGCACCTTAGTGTTTTTCATGACTTTAGTGTTTCTTGGAGCCACTGAGTCTTCATTTCTGATCAGTATTGTGGGAGATCTGATATGAAACATTCACCCATGGGCCTATGAATTGTGGCAAATATTGTAAAAAATTAGATTTTAAATCTAATCTTTCTTCTTATTGCTCTGTTTGGTCTCCATAAATAAATGGAATGTCTTGGGGAAACTGATCATGAAGATCATCAGTTTCAGGAATAGGAGGGAGATTACCCTTCTCCCTGTTCTCTTCTTGTATTTCCCACAAGAACTCTTGAGAGTACTATTGAATTGAAAGAGGTGTTCCAACATCCATAGAATTAGGAACATAAACTTTTGTTGGTGGTGAGCTTTCTCTTTCAACAACTCATTGAGCCTATGGAGGTAAAGAAACTTGTGGCTTGTTTACCAATTGCTCTAGTCTTTCTAATAAGCCCTATAAATGCAAACCCATTTTGATAAGCAAGAAGAAGGACACACCAATTTTTGAAGTTAGTCTTTTTATTATGGCAAAAATTCTTTACATTTGTGTCACCAAGTGACTTATATACAAGTGCCCTAAGTTTGACCCTTTCACCCAAGAGACCGGCACTTTCTCTAGAGATCCCTGAATTCCTACTATTTTACATGCATATTGCTACATGCTTGAGGGAATATGCATTTAAAGGACTCCTCTAGTGCATTTAAAAGTCTTTAAAGAGTTCCATGATGATATATGAAAATAAGAATGGTGATTTCTTTGAAAATTTTGTGGGCCTACTCTTCTTCTCCTCTTCTTTCTACTTCTTTCTTTCTCTTGTCTTTGATTCTTTGCAACACTCTCCCCCTCTTCGTCTCTAGCATCCTTGATAGGATTCATTTGGGTTTTCCTGACACACAACAAGTAGCTAGAGATGACCCAATTGTCCTTTGAGGAAGAACCTTCATCTCCAATGTTTGATCTTCTGAAAGCTTCTCTTTTAACTAGTGATCTCCACTCACTAGGGCTTGCTACATTGTTGTTGGCCTCGCATGCAACCAATGGAAAAAATGGCTTCCACAACTGCTCGAGAGGTGGTTGCTTTAATCATCCCCTCTTTCTAACTTTTGGTCCTCTTGGTTGGTGCTTCAATTTCCCCCATTTGTACTTATTGATTTGCATCCACTAGATTCTGGTTCATTCATTTTCTTCCCTTGTATCTCTTGTTAGCTTGATGCATGCCCTTGTGGGGATTTGGATAGAGGGGAAATTTTTCTTTTAGCTTAATGATTTGTTACCTTTTTCTTTGATATTATTCTTCTTTTCTTGCTGGATTCTCCTTCCGCAGATGAGAATATGGAAAACCTAAAATAAGTTTAGTAAAGAGAATTGACCTTCTGGAGAAAAGAAAAATTTAGAAAAGGGCTAATTTTACCAAGGTCTCATGAGTTATAAACTTAGAGGTAAGAGATCTGAAGGTATTTTGAAACCTTAGAAGAGAACTCTAAGAACACCTACAAGTTTAGGATACATGTAAATTTAGTATCTAATTCACATGTAGTTACCATAACTACATAGCTATGAGTACAAGTGCTCATTTCTATGTGTATAGAAAAGAAGTTTATTCCACAAGAAGTATAGACTTCAGATTTATGGAATAAAAGGGCAAGTTAAGTTTGATTAGAATGCCATATCAAGAAACTAATAATAAGAAATTCATGTAAGAACTTCCTAGATCTAGAAGTTGAGACATAGACTTTAGAGTTACTAGCTCTATAGAAGGAATCCTATCTTGAATCCATAGTAGTTTAGTACGGGTAGATGGGATAGTTCCATCTATCTCTCTACCTAAGAATGAAGAATAGAGATCTTAGGTGGACTCATCTTCATTAAGCAAAGAAGTCAAGTCTATAGGCCAAGCACTCAAGAGAGGATGACCAAGACAAATAGAAAGGCAAGGTTTGCAAAGAGCAAACAAGGCAAGTCTATAGGCCAAGTACCCAAGAGATGATGGCCAATATACACAAAAAGGCAAGGTTTGTAGAGAGCAAACAAGGCAACTTTATAGGTCAAGTACTCAAGAGAGGATGACCAAGGTACATAGAAAGGAAATGTTTGTAGAAAAGCAAACAAGGGAAGTTTGTAGTTCACATCCCCAACAAGGAGAGACAAGGTTTAATAGCAAGGCAAGGTTTGGATTAAGTAGAAAATGCAAGGTTGTTCTCTAGTAGGGAGTGATTATACAATAAGGCAAGGTTTACAAGCAAGGAACTTAGTTCCAAATGGAAAAGAAGTTGAGAAACAAGTTTGATGTTTTCTATTCATAGGACATCATAAAAAGTGACCAAGTAGGTCAAAGAGAAAATAAAGTGGTCAAGTGGACCAAAGTCACAGGGTTCAATATAGAAAGTACCAAGTCTATTGAAAGTTTACACAAAAAGGGTACACAGACCAATTTTGCAAGTAATAAGTTTAGAGACATCATTGATGACTCTATTGAAGAAGAGAAAGATGAATTTATTTCTCTTTAAAGCAACCAAATCAAGTCCATGTTCTACATTCAATTGGATGATGACTCCCGATTTTAGCTTGTTTGTCTTATCAAAGATATTTTGATTCATATACAATTCTTTTTTGTTAGTATTGAGATCTTATTGGGACACCCCTAATTGAAAAATATCAAGCTTGTGGTTGCCAGGTAGTGAATTTTTGACAAGGACACAAGAAGTATATGATAACTTTGGATGATATGCACACTTTTTCCAAGGATCAATTGTTGACAATTGTAGAGCCTCCTAACATGGTTGAGGGATTGGAAGATGATGAACAAGCACATTACTTAAAATCTAATGAAGATCTTTGATCTATGGGCATTGTCAAAATCAATGAGATTATGGCTCAATATCTGAGTACTTAACCAATTTCTGTTGATATATTTAGGCAATGATGTGTGTGAACACACTAGGACCACTGGGGCACTTTTTTCCCTCTTTAGGAGGTTCTTTTTCCCCAGCTTGTATATACGCCTATTGCCCTAATGGGCTACTTATCTTTGTACATTCTCTAGTAATACATTCAGTATTGTGTGTTGTGCTCCAAGATTCTTCTTCTTCCTTGTGATGTTTGCGTGCTTCTACAGACGTCTAACTCCAACAATTGGTATCAGAGTAGGTCGCTGCTTCATCTAGGGCATCCTCGACACTCCTCTGGTTGCAGTCTGAGAATCGCACAAATTTTGGTGAGCATACTTAGGGTGTTTCAGAGATCAAAACTACTTCACCTTTTGGTGCCAAAATCACGATCTGAGCTCATTTTGGCCTCCGAATGCACTATCGTAGCGCTTGTGCAGGTTATTTTGTCTTTTTGTGGCAAAGGTATATACCAATTTTAGTTTGCTAGTATAAGCATCTCGAAGTCTGTTACAGGTTTAGCAGAATTCGTCTGGGCAGTTCTGTTCAAATTTTTGAGATACAATCAATTTTCTGCATCAAGGTATTTTAGTTACTAGCCATGGCTGAAAGCAGTGATGTATTCCATATCTTGGTTGTTGAGGATAAGTTGGATGGTACCAATTACCCGTTATGAGCTTATATGATGCGACATGTATTGGTTGCAAAAGGACTGTGGAACATTGTGCAGGGTGTTGAAAAACATCCTATCACACCTGCAACTCTTACAATTGCAGGTATTGAAGCTGATGTAGAAGGTGTCAAAGATAATGATATTCTGCATATTCCTGTTCGTGCTACAGTTTCTGTTGCACCTACTGCAGAGCAGATTCGTTGGGATGGCAGAGATGCTCAAGCCCATGCATTGATAGCTTTGCCTATCAAACGTGCCATTATTCCTCACATTCGCTGTTGCAGAATAGCTAAGGATGCTTGGGATACAGTTACCACATTGTACCAAGCTAGGAATGAGGCTCGTGTTGCTTACCTCCGAAAACAGTTGGAGAGTGAGCACATGAATGAAGGTGATTCTATGGACAATTTTCTAACAAAGATCAAAGACTTGAAGGAACAATTGATTTCTACTGATGAGGTTATACCAGATAGCTCACTTGTGTAGACCGTTCTGAATGGTCTTCCTTATTCATATCAGAGTTTTGCTTCTACTCTTCGGTTGATGATGAAAGGAAATTCAAATGCCTTTTCATTTGAGGAATTAGTCTCTATTTTGGTGCAAGAAGATCAGTCCAGGTAGAACAGGTCCATTATGCATGCTGCAGATCACGCTTTCTTGGCTAGTCAGAAGGGCAAAGGAAAATGGAGCTCTTTAACTAGTAAGCAAAAATCTGCTAATTTTGCACAATCGAAGAGGGAAGACAAAGATGAAAAGAAATCAGAAAAGCAAAAATTGTTTTGCAAGTACTGTAAAGGAAACAATCATATCATAAAGAACTGTCCAAAACTGGCTGCTAAAGAGGCAAAGAAGAAAGAGGCTGGAATGGTTGTTACAGAGGCCTCTACAGCAAAAAAAGAGTCTACTAAGCTTATGCAGGAAGAAGAATGGGCATTTACTACTGTTTGCAGTTTTGACCCATCTTCTCATGAGCAGTGCATGTCTGTAGTAGACTCAAATGTTTGGTACTTTGACAGTGGGGCAACCAAACATATTACCTTGCAACACAGTTTCTTCTCTTCACTCAAGCTTGCCCCTACAGGGAATACTGTTACATGCACCAATAACTCCTCTTATCCTCTCATGGGAGTTGGTAATATCATTCTCACTACTGCTAATGGTAGTTCTTTCACTTTGTCAGATGCTTTATTTGTGCCAGGGATCAAGAAGAATTTGTTATCAGTTTCTGCATTAGCCAAGATTGGCTTGGTTGTGAAATTTGTTGATGACAAATGTAAAGTTCATGATCTATCAAATTGCAACGTGATTATTGCTTCTCGCATTTTATGTCGTGGGTTGTATAAGCTCATAGACTATGAAAGATCGGTGAATGATTTGGCATGTGCGGTACATGATTCTCAGGCTATTTTAGATGCAAAGCTTTGGCATGCACGCTTTGGTCATCTGAACTTTGCTAGTTTGTTACGCCTACAAAAATTTGAAATGGTGTCCTCTTTGCCCAAACTTGAGGCACCCGGTAAACATATATGTGAAGACTGTATTTTGGGCAAAATGCAACATTCCTCATTTCCAAAAGATGGTTCAATTCGGGCTACTCAAAAATTGCAACTTGTTCATAGTGATGTTTGTGGTCCTATGCAGACACCCTCTTTTGGAGATTATCTTTACTTCGTGACTTTCATTGATGATTATTCCAGGCATGCATGGGTATATCCATTGAATGCAAAGTCCGAAGTGTTCATATGCTTCAAACAATTTTTTGTTTTGGCTGAAAATCTATCAGCATGTAAAATGGGCACCCTCCATTTTGATCGAGGGGGGGAATATATGTCTTTTGATTTTAATGCATTTTTGGCTGAACGTGGGATAAACACTAGTGTACAGTGCCGTATACACCTCAACAGAATGGAGTTGCTGAACGGAAAAACAGGTCACTCATGGAGATGGCGAGGTGCATGGTCGAGAGTCAGGCTTTACCACATACTTTCTGGCTTGAGGCTGTCATGTGTGCAACATATGTACTTAATAGGTGTCCAACTAAAGCGCTACAGTCTATCACTCCATATGAGGCTTATCATGATTGCAAGCCATCTGTTGCTCATCTGCGTGTTTTTGGTTGTTTGGCATATGCATTAGTGCTTGAATAACATCGCAAAAAATTGGATAATAAAGTAGTAAAATGTATTTTTGTTGGGTACAATTATGTAAGTAAAGGCTACCGTCTGTATCATCCACAAACTAAACGCATTCTGGTTAGCCGTGATGTTTTTGTGGAAGATGCTATTCAGCCATTGCTTTCATGTACTAAGGAGACATTTGTTAGCTCCAAAGACATGTATGATACTGTGTTGCCTCTTTTTACAGATGGACAGTCTAGTGCTGGTCCTAATGAGGCAACTTCTCAACCTTTGCATGTTTCATTTGATGATGTAGATCATTCCATTTTTGATGCAGATTTACATGATGCACTTGTTGATGAGAGAGCTGATATTGAGCAGGCAAAAACTATGCCAAAATGGCTAGTGCAGACTTTGCATGATAGCAAATTAGATGCACCTCTATCATATCCTACTCATTCAGGCTCTCGTAGTGACTTTTTTGCATCAGATTGCTATGTTATGGCTACATCTAGTCTCTGTGATGAGAATGAGCCTATTTCGTTTGATGAAGCACAAAATTCAGAAAATTGGATGGCTGCTATGCAATCTGAATATGATGCTATAATGAAGAATGGTACTTGGTCTTTATGTGACTTGCCTCCAAGCAAGAAGGCCATTGGCACTAAGTGGGTTTACAAGCTGGAGCATAAGCTTGATGGAACAGTTGACAGGTATAAGGCTAGGCTTGTTGCAAAGGGTTATGCATAGGAAAGAGGCATTGATTTTGATGAAACCTTTGTACCTACATGCCAAATGACTACTGTTCGTAGCATCTATGCACTTACAACTCATCATGGTTGGAATGTACATCAGTTGGACATTAAAACATCATTTCTGAATGGTGACTTGCATGAAGAAGTGTATGTTTTTCAGCCCTGTGGCTTTGTGCAGAAAGGACATGAAAACCAGGTGTGTAGGTTAAAGAAGGCATTATATGGTTTAAAGCAAGCACCACGTGCTTGGTATGAAAAGATATATGCCTATCTGATTGCGCATGGTTTTGAGAACAATCCAACTAAAAGCACCTTATATGTCAAGCTGTAAGACAATAGTTACGCAATATAACACAGGAGCAATAGCAGAGAAGATAACAGATATAGGAGAATCTCAACAATTTTCTACTAGCAGCAAGTACAAAGATGATGGTGTTGTCCACCCGTGCGCTCTCAAGGTAGAGCTTAAATGGTGATCTAGACAACTCTAGATAGGGAGATACAAGGTAGAGGTATGCTGGCTCAACTTGGTGTCTTAGGTAGTGCAGAAGTCATGTATATATAGGATCATGGGTGGCCTCCCATGGACGGCTATACATGGGCGGTAGAGGGTGGGCGGCCACCGCCCGCGTTATTTCCATACACGGCTTAGACTGGTTGAACCGACCTAACAAATATAAATGATTTCTGACTCCGACAGGAAATATTCCATGGAATATTCCCTTTACCGTCGCGTCGGGGGCGCTGCCCCCGGACCCCCACCAGGGGGCCCGCTAGCCCCCTGGGACCCCCCAGCCAGGGGCTGCTCACCGCTGCCCCGGACCCCACAATTGGGGACCCTGGTAACTCCCTTTCCTTATAATATCTTACATGGTCCAATATGACCTTCATCCAACATTCAAGTTGGGATTCCCATCAATTGGGTAATGCACGCTTGGCTTCTCCTCATAAAGGGGGCCTTACACAATGTGCATACAATCATGAGGGGTAGACATTGATCATATACTAACACCCCCCCTCAATGTTTAACGATGACAAATCAAGTAGGTCTCGGTCCTATGCCCACCTGTTGAAGATGCTTGTTGAGCTGCTCTCTTCCAAGTGCTTTAGTGAATATGTCAGCACAATTTGCCTCTGTTGGGCAATATTCTAGCTCCATAATTTCATCTTCAATTAGCTCACAAATGTAATGGTACTATACTTCTATGTGCTTGGTGCGAGCATGAAATACTGGGTTCTTTGCAATAGCCATACAACTTTGATTATCACACTTGAGTACAGTTGGCATATTTGATGGAAAGCCTAGATCTGCAAGAATTCTCCTTAACCAGACTGCCTCACAAGAAGCAAAACAAGCTGCTTTGTACTCTGCTTCAGTGGAGGAGAGTGCGAGAGTTGGTTGCTTCCTACTTACCCAAGAAAATATTCTTGAACCAAGTGAGAAACAATATCCAGAAACTGATTTTCTAGAATCACAATCTCCAGCCCAATCTGAATCACAATATCCTTGGAGTGTATCACCTGTGGTATACAAAATACCAAAGTCCAAGGTTCCTGCAATGTACCTTAGAATTCGCATTCCAGCATTCCAGTGACTCTCCTTAGGTTTGTTGGAAAACCTGCTTAACACTCCAACAGCATAGCAAATGTCTGGTCTAGTGTTGCACAGAAAAATAAGACTTCCAACGAGCTTCCTATACTTCTTAGCATCTACATCAGGCATGTTATCATCCATAGATAGCTTATGATTTACCTCCATAGGTGTGCTAGTTGGTTTGCAGTCCATCATTCCAAATGCCTTGAGAATTTCTTTGGAATATTTTTGTTGTGAGATGAAAATGCCATCCTTCCTTTGCCATACTTCAATTCCCAGACAAAAATGGAGTAGACCTAAGTCTGTCATTTCAAACTCAGCTCCCAAGCTGATCCGAGTTTGATTGATGAGTTCCTGATGATCTCCTGTAATGATCAAATCATCTACATATACAATGACAACAACTAGCTTGCTATCCCTTTTCGTTACATACAAGTTAGCATCAGAAGTACTTCTTTCAAAACCCATATTTTTGAAAAAATGATCTATTCGTTGGTACCAAGCCCGTGGAGCTTGCTTAAGTCCATACAAAGCTTTCTTCAACCTGCAAACTTTATTTTCTGAATTGGGCACCTCAAAACCTGGTGGTTGAGATACATATACCTCCTCCTTGAGGTGACCATTCAAAAATGCAGACTTGACATCCATCTGGAAAATAGGCCAAGACTTTTGTGCAGCTACGGCAAGTACCGACCGAATAGTTGTCATGCGTGCTGTTGGTGCAAAAGTTTCTTGAACATCAAATCCTTCAATCTGTGAAAAACCATGTGCAACTAATCGTGCCTTATACTTTTCTAATGTTCCATCGGCTTTATACTTAGCTTTCCAAATCCATTTAGTACCTATTACCTTCTTCTTTGGCGGCAAGTCGACTAGATCCCATGTATCATTTTTGAGTATACTATCATACTCAGACTGCATTGCCGCTCTCTAATCTGGATCATCAATGGCTTCTTCAATGGTGGTAGGTTCCTTTATCGAACCCATGATATCTGCCATTAGAGCCATGTTAACAATGTGTTCTGAGGCTCTTCTTTGCTCCTCTGTTCTCTTTGATCTTCGTAATCCATCCAATGATGATTCTGGTACATCTACATGTGGATTGTGATCATCAAAGAGCTGTTGTGCCCACTTCGGTAGTGGCTTACACTGTGCAGCTACAACTGGTTGGCTTTTTATTGAGGAAATTTCTCCATCAGATGTTTCCTCCTCCTCAACTT
Organism: Ceratopteris richardii; assembly: GCA_020310875.1. Taxonomy (NCBI): domain Eukaryota; kingdom Viridiplantae; phylum Streptophyta; class Polypodiopsida; order Polypodiales; family Pteridaceae; genus Ceratopteris; species Ceratopteris richardii. The sequence goes on from CM035409.1 coordinate 14,706,893, forward strand.
TAACCTGTCTTTTGATAGGCACAAGGTGAGATATTTCTCCGCTTGATGAGATAGTAGATTTACCTTTATCTTCTACTAAGTGTGGTCGTTCATCAAACACCACATCTCGGCTGACAAAAATCTTCCTTGCCTCAGGATCCCATAACCTGTATGCTTTAGACTCTTCACTATATCCTAGGAAGACACACTTTTTGCTTGTTGAATCCAACTTTGATCTTGTTGAATCAGGAATATGTGCATAACAGAAACAACCAAAAATTCTGAAATGCAAAACTAAAGGCTTTTTACCAGAATATGCTTCTTGAGGAGTCATCCCCTTCAGTGCTTTTGTGTAGCTTCGATTGAAGATGTAGACTGTTGTATTGACTGCTTCTGCCCAGAATGAATCAGGCATGTCTTGAGCCTTCAACATACAACGAGCCATTTCAACTACTGTCCTGTTCCTGCGCTCAACAATGCCATTTTGTTGGGGTGTATGAGCTGCGGTAAGTTGCCTTTTCACACCATGCTCCTTACAGTAATTGTTGAATTCTGTTGACAAGAATTCACCTCCTCTATCTGTTCTAAATTTCTTCAGTTTCCTTCCTGATTCATTTTCTACATACTTATGCCACGTTTTAAATTTTTCAAAAGCATCAGCCTTCTCTCGAATGAAATAAACCCACATCTTTCTACTATAATCGTCGACTAACAGCAAGAAGTAGAAAGATCCTCCTAAAGCAGGTGTAGACATTTTACCGCAGAGATCAGCATGTACCAACTCTAGAGGAGCTTGAGATCGATTGCTGGTCTCTCTTGGAAATGCCTTTCGTTGTTGCTTGCCCATCATACAAGCTTCACAAGGTTCCTGCAACTCTGAAAATGCAGGCATATGAGCAACCATCCCTGTTCGTTGCATCTCCTTCAAAACTGCAAATCCGAGATGCCCAAATCGTCGGTGCCATAACCTGCTTACATCTTTATCTTCTGTAGCAGTTAAAGCACTTAACTCATACAAGTTATCCCGTCGTATGCCTTTACCTACAACATTACCTGATGAATCCATGATTTCCGCACCACTCTTATTGAAGTGAACTTCGAGTCCACGATCCGTTATTGTAGAAACTGATAACAAATTTCTTTTGAGTGTAGGTACATAGAGAACATCGGATAACTTTTTCTCAACACCTGGAGAAGTGATAAAAGAGATGGTTCCAATTCCTTCAGCTGGACACTTGGAGTCATTTCCCACCACTACATTGATGGATTCCCGCAGAGGCACTAGGGAACTATACCAATCCTTTTTACTAGTCATATGGCGAGAAGCTCCACTATCTAAAATCCATGGCTCATCAACATGAGCTTGAGCAGATGAACATACCTCTTCAATAGCTACCCAAAGTTCCAGCTCTGTGTTGTTTGCAGACTCTTTGTTCTTCCATGATGATTTTACAGTCCCATTCCGTTCATCAGCTTGCTTCTTTCTGCAATCCTTGATGGCATGGCCTTTCTTTTCACAATAGAAGCAACTTCCTGTGAACTTTTTCTTCTTTGGCTTCTTCTTTGATCCCTCTGAAGAGCCTTTACCTTTTGCATTTGCTGAGAATGCAGCATCAGTTGTACTTTGCCGATTCTTTAGCCGCATCTCTTCTTCTAAAAGCATGGCACAAAACTCTTCAAATGTAAGAGGAGTTGGCCTTACCTGAGTGTTAAGGGCTGTTACTAATCCATCATACTTTGCTGGAAGAACACGTACAGATCTTCGAGCCAGCTCTTCTGGTGTTATAACAACACCAACTGCAGCCAATTGATCTTGAAGATGCTTTATCCGTTTGATAAAATCTTCAGCCTTTTCAGAATCAGAATGCTTTTCATTTGCCAACTGATTTTCTAAATTCTGTATCCTAGTGTGGTTCTTGGTCTCATATTGTCGAGCCAATATGCCCCAAGCCTCATGTGCTTTAGTAGTATGTTGAACTAAAGTAAGCACAGAATCACTTACACTAGTGACAATCGCACATAATGCATCAGCATTCCGCCTCTTCCAAGCTCGTAGAAGATCTGGATTTGGCTGAATCATCAATCTTGAATTTGCTGGATCTTCAACTGGTATAGGCTCTGGATCCAATCCCATCGGTCCCATGACAGTGTCAAGTAATTCATAGGAGTCCAAAATTGCAGAAATTTTGAACTTCCAGAGTGTATAGTTGGTTCCATCCAGCTTCCCTTCAGTGAATGCAGGTGGACGAATTCGAATAGGTGCAGCATTAACATTAGCTGAAGCACCAAGACTACTGTTCGACGATGAAGCCATCATGTAATCACTCGAATAATCTACTGATATTCTAGTCTGCTAGTAGGCTAAAATAATGATACTTCTCAAGCTATTCGAACCTTACAGCTCTGATACCATGTAAGACAATAGTTACGCAATATAACACAGGAGCAATAGCAGAGAAGATAACAGATATAGGAGAATCTCAACAATTTTCTACTAGCAACAAGTACAAAGATGATGGCGTTGTCCACCCGTGCGCTCTCAAGGTAGAGCTTAAATGGTGATCTAGACAACTCTAGATAGGGAGATACAAGGTAGAGGTATGCTGGCTCAACTTGGTGTCTTAGGTAGTGCAGAAGTCATGTATATATAGGATCATGGGTGGCCTGCCATGGACGGCTATACATGGGCGGTAGAGCGTGGGCGGCCACCGCCCGCATAATTGCCATACACGGCTTAGACTGGTTGAACCGACCTAACAAATATAAATGATTTCTGACTCCGACAGGGAATATTCCATGGAATATCCCCTTTACCGTCGCGCCGGGGGCGCTGCCCCCGGACCCCCACCAAGGGGCCCGCTGGCCCCCTGGGACCCCCCACCAGCCAGGGGCTGCTCACCGCTGCCTTGGACCCCACAATTGGGGACCCTGGTAACTCCCTTTCCTTATAATATCTTACATGGTCCAATATGACCTTCATCCAACATTCAAGTTGGGATTCCCATCAATTGGGTAATGCACGCTTGGCTTCTCCTCATAAAGGGGGCCTTACACAATGTGCATACAATCATGAGGGGTAGACATTGATCATATACTAACACAAGCATGCTAATGATGTACTTCTGATCATTGTGGTGTACGTTGATGACATGCTGCTCACTGGTCCTCATGAGAAGCATATTGCTGATTTTAAGGCTGATTTGCATGCCTCATTTGAGATGTCTGATTTGGGGCATTTGCATCACTATTTGGGCATTGAGTTTATGCATGTTGATGGTGGAATGGCTTTGTGTTATATGAAATATATAGACACATTATTGCAGCGGTTCTGCCTTGAAGACTGTAAACCTATTGCCACTCCTATGGAGACAGGTTTACGACTGAGTCTTCATGATGCTGGAGATGCATTTGATGCTGTTCTCTATCAGCAGGCTGTTTGATGCTTGATTTACTTATGCATTACTCGGCCAGATATTCAGTTTGCTATCTCACAAATAAGCAGGTTTATGCATTGCCCAGGAGTCAAGCATTGGCAGGCGGTTAAGCGCATCTTTCGCGACTTGAGTGGTACTCGACTACTTGGGTCGTTTTATCCCAAGGGGGGATCACTACCATCAGATTTGCATGCTTTTTCTGACTGTGATTTGGCTGGTTGCTATGACACTTGTGTGTCCACTAGTGGCTTTTGCTTCATGCTTGGTAGCTCATGTATATCTTGGTTGAGCAAGAAGCAGCCTACCATGGTTACTTACAATTGTGAGGCTAATTATAGGACAAATTTCAAAGCGAGTGTTGAGTGTGTGTGGCTCAGACACCTTATGGCTGATTTGGGTGTTGGTCAGTCTTCTACCACCACCATCTTCACTGACAGTCAGAGCACATTGGCAGTTGCGAGGAACCCTGTGTTCCGTGCTCGCACTAAGCACATTGAGGTGCATTATCATTATGTCAGGGAGAGGTTCTCTGTTGGGGAGATCAACTTGGCATATGTGCCCACACAGGAGAACATTGCAGACCTTTTCACAAAGGCTTTGCTTAGGGAGAAGTTTGAAGCTTTCCGCAAAGCTTTGGGCTTACTTCCTTTTGTGGAGTGACTTCCACATAGCTTGGCACTTCCTTATACATGAGTGCCAGCTCCTTGTTCACTGCATCACTCCCATGGGGGATTTGTTGATATATTTAGGTAGTGATGTGTGTGAACACACTAGGACCATCGGGGCACTTTTTTCCCTCTTTTGGAGGTTTTTTTCCCCGATTTGTATATACGCCTATTGCCCTAACGGGCTACTTATCTTTGTACATTCTCTAATAATACATTCAGTATTGTGTGTTGTGCTCCAAGCTCCTTCTTCTTCCTTGTGCTGTTCGCGTGCTTCGCAGACGTCAAACTCTAACAATTTCAACCTATGTGTAGCTTGATGAAGCTTGCAACAAGTCATTAGAAATTTAATTGATACAAAAATGTGAAGATGCAATAAAATGTATCAATATCCACGTGCAAGAAGATCATATTAAAATTTTTAATCTTAACATGCTAATCAAACTCCAGATGGTCAAGGTTTGCACGTACTTACAGGAGGACAACGATATATTTGCATGGGATTATTTTGACATGAAGGGATCCCCATTTGTACTAGCACATAATTCACCTGAAGCCCAACATATTACTTGTGATCGAGCCGTGTTACCATATGAACCCGACTTTGCGAAACATGTTAAAGAAGAGCTAGATTGTTTGCTTTGGGTTGGAATCATCGTGTTGATTGAATATCCAGAGTGACTGTATCAAAAAAGAATAAGCAGCTCCAATTATGCATTGCAAAATTGAGGAGGTGGTTAATCGATCCAATTCCACCTAAAATACTGATTGGGTAGGAGATCTGAATTTGAATCTTCAATTGTGAGAAGGTTGAACTTGTAAATGTTGGCCTTTGAATGGCTGGTTGATGAACTTGTAAATTTTATTCCTCATTGCATGCACGCCCTCCACCCACTCCATATTATTTTCTTCTCCATACAGCTTTCCTTTTCCTTGTTGAAGGGTCACCATCACTCGTGTACACCCTCACTCTACCATTCTTCTATTTTCTTTTTAGAGCACCTCTTATTTTCTATTTTGAGGGTACATCTAGAGTGAATAAATGCATCTTTTACATGTGCACCTCTACATCATAACGAAGAAATATTCTCCATCATTCCACAATCCATCTGTGTAAGGCTTTGCAATGTGGTCCTAACTTGCATGCTTACTTTCGCTTCTTGAGTAATGCCCTGTTAGACTATGAGGTTTGATCTTGATTTTTTTTTTAAAGACTTCTGCATATGTTTGTGTTTGTGGCCTCACATTAGGCTGTTTCAAGTCATCTTGCTTTTGCCAGGATTTAATTCTCCAAACTTGTTTACTTTGCATTGGTGTGCTCGATGGTCATTTCAAACTCTTATTAATCACATTGTTCTCGTGTTCTCAATATATACGAATAGCACTCCGTTTGTGATGATCTTGTTCCTAAAATTGTTATGAGGATTCTTCTTTTTATTTAGCTTTTTTATGTTGAATTCTTTTTCCAAGGCTTTTTTGATACATGAGACTTTATTCTATTAAGCCAAATAGATGTAGAATGAGTAAGATAATTTGATGTACAAATAGGAGAAGCATGAGCAAGTAGTTTCTTTGGGACTCAAATGGCTCTCCGATTTGGTTGTGGTTGAAGAAGTTCTTTGGGCTTAGTGCAAGTCACTAGGTTGCCTATGTGCATACTTTGGAGAGTGCATGATCTCACCATGATTTTAATGATGCATTGGTTTATTACGAGGTTTTTTGGGATAAGGGTAGATTACAAGGTTTGTTGACTTTGAAAACATCCCTTATGGGAGTATAAGAGATGGTTAAAGGTTGATTAAATGGTGATCTTATTTGGTCTAGGGAGTGTTTAGGTACCCATTTCCAAAGTGTTCTAGAAACAAAATTACAAGATTTGTGAGATACAAAATTTTTCTTTCTGGTTGAATCATGGGTTGGGGTGGACTGAGGTTTCCTAGAAACTAAGAGCTTATGGGGGGCAATTTGGGCTCTCAAACAAGTCTTAGGCACCCATATTTGCAAGTTATTGGTGTCTACGTTCATCGACCCTTTGGTATCCAAATTTGGAGAATTTGTGGCCATAGATATCCCCCTTACTTCACAGATTGTCACTTTAGCTTCTCATTCTGCTTCTCTTATGTTGGCTTTGAATGGTGTGGAGAAATCTATTTCTCACCCTTCCCTTCCTTATCCATATCTTCTTCATTCCTCAAACAAGTGGGTATCTCCATGGGCTTGCTTGTCTTCTTGCCTCATGTTTTTGCTGCTATTGAATTGCATGCCTCTGTGGTTGAGTTATCGATACATCACTTGTCTTTGGAAAAGAAGGGAGTTCCAATGGTTAAAAAATTTGTTCATTAGAATGTGAGATATTCTACACAACAAATCTAGGGATACATGCAACATCATTTTCTTCAAGCTTAAACTTAGAAGAATTAAGAGCCTCTGTGGAATCATGATTAGGGGTCATACCACTTTCTAGTTCTATTGTAATGTGTTGCTATCCTACCCAAAACTAAACAATGTGACTTCTAAGGCTCTAAGGAACTTCCACCTCACCCATGCAAGGGGTTTCCACATGTCCTAATCCTATGAGGTATGCCTTAATCAGTTTCATGCATAAGTTCATATCTTGATAGCAAGAATACCTAATGGCACCAATAGGAGCTCCTGAATCAATCAAGGTTTTGATCGTCTTGAGTGTTGTGCCATGTCCTAGCTCCATCGAAATGAATGGTCATCTATCAACTATGATAAGAGAGGTATTTCTCTTAGTTTGGCACATTGCAATGTGAAATCTAGGGGCATTAGAGTAGAGAAGGACATTCACAAGATGAAGTCTCTCCACATCATCATTTCTAGATTGTTTAAAGCCCTATCTTCTTAATTTCATTCTTTTGATGTGTTCTAAAGCTTTGGCTCTTATTGTATTCTCTTATCTTCGTCTTTTTGCCTCTTAGTCACATTGAGTCATTTGAGCATTTCTTGTGTCAAGGGCTCTTGATGGAGCTTGACTTGACAACCATTTATGTAATTAGGCAACACCTCTCCTTCTAGAATGGCTAATTGTACCACACCATTGGTTGATATTTGATTAATGATCATAGGCCCATACCCATGTTTCTCTAGTTTTTGAGCAGCTTGCTTCAATGTGTATACTAATACTAGGTCGTCAATTTTCAAGCCTTTATCATTAATGTGTGCATCAAAATAAGCCTTTTGTCCCTTCTTTACTGCGTATATTCTTGTTGCCACACTCCATCATGTCTCTCCTAAGTGTTCTAAATCCATGACCTTGGATGATAACTCGTGGCTTGTCTATTGATGCTCTTGTTCAAACTTTAGGGTGGGTATCAAAAAATCCAATGGAAGCATAATGTTTTGGCCAAATACCATTTGAAAGAGAGTGTCCTTGAGCACCATTTTGTAGGCCATTTGATATGCCCAAACAATGTGATGCAGCTGTTTGTCCCAATCATAATGTTTATTGTTTACGTGCTTAGTCAATACATTGCACAGGATTTTGTTAGTACTCTCTACCTGTCCATTTTTATGTGTATGGTATGGTGCTGATTTCTTGTAAATTACCATGAAATCTTCTAATAGATATTGAATTACCTCATTCAAGAAGTGAGTTCCTCAACCGATCACCAACTCTATAGGCAATCTTTATCTTCTGAGTACATTCTCAAACAAAAACTTCATAGTTGTTTGTGTGTTGTTCTTCCTAGTGGCTTTTAGTTCTACCCATTTGGTAAGATAATATGTGGCTACAATGATGTATTCCGGAGGGGAGATTTTAGCTTGGGGGTTGATAGGACCTACGCGTTCTATGCCCCACTTGGGGAATGTGTGTCCTTCCATCATGGGTCTCATCGGCATCTCATCTTTTCAGATATGATATTGAGTTCATTGATATATGTCACACCTCTTCACATAGGTATGTGCATCCATATGAGGAGTGTGCCACACAAGGCATGAACATAGTATAGCTTTGATAACTCGATCAGGCCCAAAGTGTCCTACGACACCCTGGTGTGCAGTCTCTAGATACTTCCTATGAGTATGTGATATTTATAACACTTGAATATATCTTCATCTTTCATTATTATCATGGGGTTCTAGGGTCCAAATTGAACGCATTGGCACCTAAGGATGTCTCATACATCACTCAGTAGACCCAAATTGCATAATGCAATTACTTATCCCAATCTGATCTTTCACTATTTACCAACTTGGTCAAGATTGTGCACAAAACTTTGTTTGAGCTCTTGACTTTCCCATTTGCTTGTGGGTGACAGGGTGTCAATTTTGTATGCATGATAATAAATGTATTACCAAATTTTCAATCACCTCTTTAATGAAGTGGTACCCTCTATTACTCACAATCTCTATGGGAAGTCCAATGCAAGTGGATATTTTCTCAAATAGAAACTAGCTTATCATTTGAGCATCATTTTTTTATCATATCCTTGGCTTCAACCCACTTAGTCAAATGAAATATTTAGCATGTCAGACTTTTGCACATGTGTCAATACCCCACTTGGCAACTCTTCCTCCAGTCATAGCTCATAAAGGCATTTCATCTCGCCTGAAGGGATATTTTTCCCTTTGACACATATCCCATTCCTTTAGCAAGCTCTTTGCATCCATTCTCATGGTTTTCCACCATGAGCTTGCAAACATAAGCATTTGAATTTTTCTTTCATGAGAGAAATTTCCTCTACATTTGAGTGAGCAAATTCAATTAGAGGTAGATACTCTAACTCATGGACACATATATGAAGGAAATTATACTTACCTCACTAATAGAACTAATTTCCAATCAAAGTGTATTCCTTGGTAGTCTCCTCAAAAGATCTTTCCCTTGTTTGTGACATGTTTATTAATAGCTTTCCTCTCTTCAATTAATCCATGATAGGAAGGCCCCACTTAGGGCTAGTAGTTATTATGTAAAATGCAGCATTCTCAAATGGTTATTTGAGTTTACACTCATTGCATTCTTTAATATAGTTAGCTATATGTTATTCCATAGTTAGCCAATAAACTCCATCTTTTTTCAAGTTTTGCATAGTGTGAGAACTAGGGAAATGTTCACCTAATATGCTCTTATGGGTACTCTCAATGAGAATTCTTTGCTCTGCTTCATCTACACAATAGTATAATATGCATTGATCATCTGTATGGTAGAGACAACATGCATTGATATAAAGATTATGTTATTTGTTTAATCTTTTAGCAAAAGTTTTCACTTAAGAATGACTAGGAACAAAATTGGTGACTAGCATTAGAGGCTCTACCCGCCTTGGTACTACTTCCAAGTTGAAGAGATATTCATCTATCATCATTCACTAAGATTTTAGCTTCTCCATTAGAAAGTCTAGACAAATGGCTCACTCAGATGTGCATCTCTCATTACTTCCTCTCAGTAATACTCCATAAGTAGTAGGAACCATCTGACCAATCTGCCTATGGCACATGGTTTGTTCACTAAGTACAAGAGGGCTTGTTGTTCTACAAGAATTGTGAATTTATAAAATATCAAGTAATGCCTAAATTTCTTTATAACATAGACCATTCAACCATAGTGTAATTCCTCTCAGCACTATTTAACAATTGACTAGCATATGCAATAAGGAATCTATCTTAATATCATTTGTCACTTGGCCTAATATGCATCTTATTACATATTTTGAAGCATCCACATGAATATATTAGGGATTTTTCCAATCAAGGACTTTTAGAGATATTGAAATCAATCGTCCCTTCAATTCTTAGAAAGAGTTTGTGTAGTTTTTAGTCCATTCAAAGTGATTGATTAGAGAGTAGAGAGGTGGGGCAATTACTATGTACACGTGAATGAAGCAACGGTAGTAGCCGCAGTGACCCATGAAGGCTTGTACCTCTCATGCATTTTTGGGTTTGGTTAATTCCACAATCACTTTTATTTTTTCTTCATCTATTGAAATGCCATGTTTAGAGATGATGTGCCCAAGGATTTTACCCTAGTGCACCAAAAATACACACTTCTCTAGATTAAAAAATACCTTCTAAGTTTTGCACTTGTCAAGATTCATTTGAGATCAGGTATGTGTTGTTGTTGCACTTTAGAGTCTATACAAATGTCGTCAATGCATACATTTAGGCATTGCCTAAGGATTTCTTTGAATATGTGACACATAAGACTTTGAAAGGTAGCCAGTGTCTTGGTCAAACCAAATGGCATGACTCTAAATGCAAAGATACCCTACTCGGTTGCAAAAGTATTTTTATGCTAGTCTTTTGGGGCAATGGATATGTGATTGTATCCTAAAAATCCATCTAGAAAGCTAGACACTTCTTTTCCTACCACTCTTTTTAGTAGATTATCAATTATCCGAAATGGATAATTATCTCTAATGATTGCTTCATTAACATTCTTTAAATTTATACACACAAAGTTTTCCTTTCTTTTTGGGCACTAATACAGTTGGAGAGACCCATTCAAGGTCTTCAATTTCATAGATGAATCCAATTTATAAATTAACTTTTAGAGACGCTGAGAATGCCATTCAAGAATATTCTAGATGTTCAATCACTTTTGGGATATTAGGCTTCTTTTTTCTTGATTAGGAGAGAGCACATCTTGATTCCACCCATCAAGGAGTATTGAAATGTCCCCCTTAGGTTCTCATACAACATACCATGCCCTTTAGGTAGATCCTAAAGTTTAGGAAAATCTTCACAATGCTTGAATCCCAATTTCTAGGGGTAAAAGATCAAAGCCTTAGTACTAGAAATCAATGCACCTCCTTATCCTTTGATATTGGTTCTTATGCTAGACTTCAAATGTTCCCTTAAGGTTAAATCACTTAGATGCCCTAAAGACACAAAATATGGTTTTACCAAGCAGTGCACTTAGTGCTTTAGTCTAAGCTTTTCTCTTCAATAATTTGAAAGGAGCACTTACACTTGGCCTTCCTATGTTTGTCCAATTGCTCACTTTACTCAAGATTGACTATCATAGGTCTGAATGGCTAGATATGCACTCAAGCAATGGTTGTGGATAGGGTTAGCCTAGGCAATCATTTAACTCCTTTGATCAGCTATCAATTTTGAATAACTTCCCAACTATTTAATTCTCAAAAACCCTAAACGCACACCTAGAGGATTTTTCTAGCTAGAGCAATTGTTTGTTTACACACAAGGTCTTTGAAGCTAAAATTATGGGATTTATACTTTGTTAGGCATTGGTAAGGTTATGTCAAGGATGTTTAGCCACTTTAATGGTCAATAGGATGAGATTCCTTTCAAAAGATGGCTCAATCTAAATTATAGTCAATCACCTTTAGGTTTTTCTTTTTAGTGAAAATGTTCACTAAGATTTCCCCTTCACGTTCTGGATGACTTGCCCATTGGAAACATCACCGTCATGCATTCTATTTGTCAAGAATGCACCAAACTGATTGCTATATCTAGGCAGTTGTTTTGGTTCAAGTATGGTTTTTCTCTAGATTGTTGGTTCCCTTGATTTGTTGCTAAACTTGCCTCTCAACTTGCAACTCACGTAGGATGTGATTTATACCACTAGAAAGGCTTTTCACATCAACGATGGCCCTAAATTTTTAACCCTCAAACCAATTATTTTGGTATCAAATGCTCCGACTTCCACGAATGTGCAATCCTCTAGACTCAGTTAGGGTCTAGAAACTCTTTAACCCCTCTTTGAGCCTCAAAAAACCGTAATGTGCATGCAAGTGATTGCTCTGCTAGAGCAATTTCTTAGATGTAGTCACAAGTTTTTTCAATGCTTTTTGCATCTCATTAGTGCACTTAGACTTATAATTCTTCTTGTAATCTTAGTTTCCCCAAATTCTAAAGATTGTCCAAGTTTGCATCTAATTGATGTCCCTAGGCCTCACTCACTTGGGACCTAAAATATGATTTCAATTGCTTATGCAATTCACTCCCCTACAAAATCCCTACGGTCAAGAACCCAAATAGTAAAAAAAAGTTCCTCATAGTTAGAAAGTATAGGCAAGTGATTGCCATATTAGATCAATGAATCTTGTGCAAATTTGGATTATTTGGTGGGTTTTAGTGCCTTAGGAGTGTACTTGAGAAGTTAAATGGTCTTGAATATTCAAATTGATGATTTCTGCACTAGTATTCTGACTTGGCACTAGAGCAATGGCCTTAGCCCTGATTTGAGCACTTGTTTGGACACAAGATGATCCTTAGAAGTCCCTCCACTTCTCTTTATGGACTAGATGCTCCATAAGTGCTAATGAGCTTGCAAAACCACTAAATTGCAAGCAAGCAATTTCTTTGTTGGAGCAATCAGTGCTATGAAAATTTCTTTTTAACTCTTTAGTTTGGTCTTGCGTTCCCAATAAATTGCAGTGTAATCTTGCCTGAATATTTCACTTTTTCTTGCACTTTCACCTTGGTGATTGTTGTGCTAGTTAGGGCACTTGGCTCCTTGTTCTTGAGATATTTTGGGATTTTAACTTATTTAAATTATGTTATGACATCATTGATGATGTCTTAAGCATCTAACCCTTCTCTTGTAATCACTCTATACTCAAATGCAACCAAATAGTTTCCCTAAGTGTCCACATAGATCATTCCGAAACTAATCATTGCCAATATCCTTACATGGACCTATACCTTCCCCAATGTCCCTACACAACTCTCTCCCTTTTTCAGTAACATGACCCCGAAATGGCCCAAGACATGTCTGTAATGGGCATGGAAAAATAACTCTTTTGTCCAATATGCATAGATGCTACCTAAAAAAAACAAGCAAGAGTAAACCGTAGTTTTGGGGATGATGATGATGACATGCATATACATAGCTCCTACCCATTGTCCCATGGTTGTATCAACAATTAGAACATGCAAATAAAGAAGAAAATGATCAAAAATTCACAAATGCAATAGAACAAATCATCTCCAACAAAGCTCTCTTATCAACTCACCCACGCTTCAAACTTCAGGGGAGACGTTGAAAAACAACACATTCCTTACAAGAGTCCCAAAAGTTGTTGTAGGCCTCGTAGATTGAAGCTTAACTAGCATCAAATGCATTATATCAACTTAAAAAATGTCAATCCAAGTGTGCTTATCCATTCAAGTGTATGGAGATGTCTCATAAAGCTATGGACTCCACACACATGCTCAAGGAGATGATTAGCCCACATAGATGCACTTAAAAGCAATAAATACACACACTAAGCATGCTCAAGAAGATGATCAGCCCACATACATGCACTTAAAAGCAATAAATGCACTATCTTAGATGGGGTTGGGGTTGGGATACCTCAAGAACACCATGGAACCTCCAAATGAAGAAGTAGATGGAAGAGAAGAGTTCAAGAAGAGAGATGCACGAAATTCTATTGCAAATGAGTGGGAAGTCCTTACACAATTAGGGTTTTTGACATTTATACCAAAAGTTATGGCCTTTTTCACATGACTTTTGGAAAACTGACTTAAAAATGATGGTAGTGATCATTAGACATGCAAAACAAGTTCTTAAAAATCCTAAAAAATATAATAGAGGTTGGGGAATCACTCTTGAGGCTCAAGGACTCCTTGAACTCTACAAACATGGAGTGGTTTTACATAAAACGTCTTCAAATAGGTCCAAATATACATTAAATGAACTCTTCATCCCAAATCCTTTACTTTTCAATATCTTTTATTATTATTAGGCCTTTTCTCAAGGGATTCCTCATTCTTTTCATGGCCCAAATGGAGAAATTGCATATGTGTTTAGATATATATGTTTCTTTACCCTATTTTTATGTGTTTAGGTATGTATACTTGTATAAATCCCTAAACCCTAATTTTTAATGCATTTAGGTATGTATGATTGTAGAAATCCATAAACCCTAATTTTTTAGGTGTTTAGGTATGCATGCTTCTATAAATCCATAAACCCTAATTTTTTTATTGGGATTTGTACCAGCTTCTTAGGTTTGGGAATGTCTGGTGGAGACGTAGGCCATTCTAATGAGACACTTGAAGCTAACTCATAATTCATTTCAACTACCTAGAAGCAAAGTCCTTCTAATTCTACAATTATCACTTCAGGGATGGTGGATGTCCATGTCAATGGCTCCTTAAAGATGAGTGCAAGGATGGTTGCATGTGTTGTTTGCAGTGCTTCAAATTCCTTGAACAATTTATCATGAGCTTCTAAGAGGTTCATATAATCTTCTAGCATGATTTTTATGCTCTCAAGTGCCACCACCTAAAAGCAAGATGGACTAACTGGGAGCACCCGGTGTATTGAGAGTAGCTTTGAAATTATCTTTGTTATGCTCTTGTAGGAATTGGTTTTCTTCCCTAGCGACAACAAGGTTTCTACGTAGGAGTCCCATGTTTCTAATGAGTTGAGCATTTATGTCTAGCTGGGTACATAGTTGCTCCTCCATTCCTTCTAAAGTGTGCTTATTCTATGCCTTTAATTGCAACTCTAGGGCATTATGCACATCTTTCAAATGAGTGTACCTTGCATTTAGGGAGGCATTTTCGACCATAAGTGAGTTGAGCTTCGACTGCACACCAAGGAAATGTTATTGAATTTTGTGTTCCTTTGTCCTAAAATTAGCATATTCTTCACATATATAATTCATGCTATAAACATTTTATGGATATTCATATCTACAATAGAAAAAGTATATACAAGATTTACACGTATGGATGTAGATTGATCAAAGAGACATGTGGATGTGGATGTGTACAAGATTTACAGGTATGGATGTGGATGTGTGCATTTTCATGATTGTGAATAGTGGAACATGTTGTGTGATGTATGGTGAATTGCTCATAAATTGGGATGGAATTTTGTATAGGTGTGGGTTCTGATGTGGGGGGGGGGGATTGGCATGTTAAACATTGAAGAGATTAGGCTACCCCATGGATAGGAAATGGATTATGCAACTAGGGCTACTTGGTTGAATTGGAGCAATGGTGGAAGGAGTGGAGGTTATTGGTGGGTAGGTTTGGGCTTCAAAGACCAATCCTTGGGTGGTGTTGATGGAAGTTTTGGGGGGCGAATGGGATGGGGATGCTATCAGTACATGGAAATAGGGTGGTGTTTGAGGAAAGGTTTCAAAAATAGACTAGAATTCTTGCAAGATTGGGCTTGCAAAGGAAACAGGTGGAAAAGGGAGTTGACCTAGTGAGGTTGTGTGAATTGGGGGGATTGGTGGGGGTGTGTGCCCTCTAAGGGTGAATCAGTGGGACAGGTTTGGCAAAACAAGTATGTTGGTTGTTTGGCCTTGATGAGGCTGCATTCTAACTTCCCTTGGATCGTATCTCCCTGAGGGGTAGTAGGTTAGGAAATTCAAGGCTTTGATTACTCTTATGGATTTATTGAGGGTGTGTATGGTCTCAATAAATGGTGTGTTGAACCCACTCTATTTTAATTCTTGTTGAAGTAAAGTGTGACTTTTCTCTTCATTTAATTGCCCCCAAGCTTGCACTACTACCATCTAAGTGTGTAGTCTTTGTAATGTTGATGTGTATGTGAATCTATCTAGTTCCTATTCGTCCTCTATTTGGTGTTGCTCCTCTTTTTTGTCTTGTTGTACTCTAGTTCCTCCTCCTCCTCCTCCTTTTTCTTCTTCAATGAGTGGGTGTTCTTCATCCTCTTGATGTATCCAAAGTGGCCTTATTCCTAGTCAGTTTGCAATCCTGGGTAGCTAGGCCATTCATATTCTTGTGAGGCATAATGGACATTGGAATATTGTTGCAAAATTTGGTAAGGGCTATTTGAAATAAAATATTAGGGTTTCCTCACCCTGCATAATAGTGCCCATGATAGGAAAAGGTACATCCTTATTGGTATCTAGCTGCAAAGTGTGAAGGAGCCAGTAGCATATAAGAAAGTCAAGTTTGGGAAGGGTGCAATGAACTCTAGCCCTCTCCCAAATGGGCTTGAGCTCTTTTAGATTTTGTAGCACTTCAAAAATCTTACAAAAAGAATTGAAATTTTCCTAATCTGTTATTGAGTTTGAGCTTGGATTTTCAAATCTAAGGGGCATCGGCTAAGGTTCACACATGGGCCATGTCTATAAGGTGCTTTATGAGGAGGAGAACTATGAGGGATGAAGTCTATGCTATGGTCAAAGTATCCTCGAGATGGTGGTAGTTTAGAGTGATACTCAGACATAAAACAATCCTTATAAGTAGTCATGAAAGGTTTATGTGCATCAAGAAGTGTATGAGTATAATCATTGATGACATTGACAAAAACAATGCATGAATTGAATCCTTTCCTAAATGCATGTTTTACTTGAGTATGACTAATCAATGGAAATGGCTAGGAAACATGCACTGCAGACAAAGTAATGATTTGACCTTTAAATTCAAAGTTGAAGGTATGTGTATGGTAGTCAATGTGTGGGTTATAATGATGATGAAAAGGCATACCAAGTATAACATCGTAAGATTGCAAAGGTGCAATTAAAAATGTTCATGCATCTACATATGGGCCTATGCTAATCGTAACATCTTGCACTTCTCGTGTTACATTATAATGACTACTTTGAAATGAAGCTTTCACTTTAAACAAGGAAGGAAATGTTTTTAATTTAAGTTTTTGTACTAATAAATGTGAAATGAAATCATGTGAACTACCACCTTCAGGTAAAATATTAACTAGCTTGTTATTGATACTACCCTGTGTTGAAGCTCAAAGTCAAGGACAAAGCATGGAAGCACATCAAAAGGTGGACACACAAGGAAAGGGAGCAAGTAGGGAGCTCCAATGTTGAAGCTCAAAGTCAAGGACAAAGTATGGAAGCACATCAAAAGGTGGACACACAAGGAAAGGGAGCAAGTAGGGAGCTCCAAGAAGTGTATGTCAAATTTTCAAAAGAATCCCCTACAAAAATAGTGATTTTCATCACTAAAAACCATTGTAAATACCATTATCTATTTTTATAACTCCATTTTGTTCAAGCTGAGGAGTCCTCAAGCTTGAGGAGTATTAGAAGTACCATCGTACCAATTTTCATAATTTTTAGACTTTGTTTGAGCCCTCAAATAAGCCTTGGAACCTAATTTTTAACTAGGCCGGACACTAGGTCTGGACAGGGCCAAAACTAGTAAAAAAACTATAAAAAGAGCTAGAGAGCTCATTTTTGAGGTTAGCTTGTGAGAGAATAGAGCTTTTTGTAAGAGAACTCGTTTGCAATAGAAGCCTTCCATTGTTCCTTGCTTTGATCTTGCTTTGTGTGCGTGTGTGTGTATGTGTGTGCATGTTTGTGTGCTTTGACTCACACACTTGTGCCTTCACTTGCTTGTGGTCTTCATACCGGTCCTCACGTCTCCGCGGATTCACAAGTAAAGGAGGTGGTGCTTACGCTTGAGCTACACCAAATTTTGGCGTCGTTGCCGGGGAGAGAGCTTCGAGGACGAGCGTTGTGATGGTAAGATCGTAGATTTGCTACGTTGGAAGGTAAAAAAACTATCATTTTAGTTCATTTTCTGTTTTTTCCTCTTCATCTTCATCATCATCATCATCTCCACCTTCTTCCATCTTCTTCTTGATAGAAATTTCTTGTTTTTTAGTGCATTTTCACCATTTTCATACCATTTTTCATGCATTATTGTGTGGGAAGGAGTTAGAAGTGCAAGGGAGAGCAAGCGCTGTGTTTTTCTCATGATTTTCTGCTCATACGGAGCTCGCCATTGCCGGCGCTCAGAAATTTGAATTTCCCACCAAAAAACGCGATTCTGTGATGAAAATCGCGATTCTGTGAAAATTCAAAATTTTTGAAAAATCACGATTTTCTGTTTCCCGCCTAAAAGCTTGCTGAAAGAATCACGATTCTGTGGTCATTCTCAGAATCGCGATTCTGTGATTGTGCTCAAAATCACGATTCTCACAAATCACGATTTTCAGCCAAATCACGATTATGTGAAAACACGATTTTGTGAAAAGGCGATTCTGTGAAAACACGATTCTCTGCTCAAAAATCGCGATTCTCTGAAAACACGATTCTCTGCCCAAAATTGTGATTCTCACAAATCACGATTTTCAGCCAAAAACACGATGCTGTGAGAACACGATTCTCTAAAACACGATTTTGTGAAAACACGGTTCTCTGAGACAAAATCGCGATTTTCATGTCAAAAAACACGATTTTGTGAAAAACACGATTTTGTGAAAAACACGATTTTGTGAAAAACACGATTCTCTGCTCAAAATCGCGATTTTCAAAAACACGATTCTCTGCTCAAAATCGCGATTTTCAAAAACACGATCCTGTGATTGTGCTCAAAATCGAGATTCTCACAAATCACGATTTTCAGCCAAAAAATACGATTCTGAGAATCACGATGTTGTGAAAACACGATTCTGCGAACCACGATTCTGTGGTTGTGCTCAAAATTGTGATTCTCACAAATCACGATTTTCAGCCAAAAACACGATTTTGTGAAAACACGATTCTGTGCTCAAAATCGCGATTTTCAGAACACGATTCTGTGCTCAACATCGCGATTTTCAAAACACGATTTTCTGCTCAACACCGCGATTTTCAAAACACAATTCTGTGCTCAACATCGCGATTTTCAAAACACGATTCTGTGCTCAAAATCACGATTTTCAAAACACGATTTTCTGCTCAAAATCACGATTTTCAAAACACGATTTTGTGAAAACACGATTTTGTGAAAACACGATTCTCAAGGTACAAAATCGCGATTTTCTTGAAGTTCACAAAATCGCGATTTTTTCCAAAAGGTCCTGTTTGCCTGTTTTGAACCCCAGAAGCCTGATTTGACATAACTTTTTCATCCAAAGTCCATTTTTTGAGCTCTATAGCTCGTTGGAAAGCTCATTTCGAATCCTACACGATCTCAACTGGCTTTTTCAAGAATTATACATTGATTTTGTGTTAGGATAATTTGAAGTTGACCCTCAAGTGGGACTAGGGAACCAAGGGGGCTCCAAAGAATTTTGAACCATACCAAAGGGAAAATTTGGACTCTTGACTAAAGCTTATGAACCTGAGATCTAGTAGACACTTAGGCAAGGATAAACAAAGCATTAGATCTTCTAAGGCTAGTGTCAACCATACATCCAAGTCTTGGGCACAACAACTAAGTGGTCATCTGTTACTAAGTCTAGACACAAGTGATTCAGAAATGTCTTTTAGCATGGGAAAACTTGCAGATGGCTCAGGAATTGCCCATCTACAGACACCAGAAGGTCCCTATAAGACACAACTAGAATATATTCGAACCAACCGATTAGGCGCTCGCATCTATGAGGATGGCTTGAGGCGATCAGTGGTCCAACTCAAAAATCCAGATCAATCCTTTGGACTTGAACACCCGGTGGTCAAGTTCGAAGAGGGTTCATACATTGATAAGGAAGGAACCATGTATGTGGTCACCAACCTACCAGATAGGACCGATGAGTTTGGAAATGTCATTCATGAGAATGAGATAGGAGACCTAAAACAAGGAAATGTAGGACAAGGACCCCAGACTCCTAGAGGTAAGTCAGTTCTGACCAGAGTGATCACACCAGATTGGATCCCTCAAGACAACAAAAGCATAGAACTCTTCTTGAATAGAGAAACAGAGGAAGCCTTTTGGAGATTCAAGCCAGATCAACCTAGCCAATTGGGCATAGTCATCATCTATGAATTCAAAGATCCGGAGATACCAAGCAAAGTTGTCTACCTGGATAACACATCAGAGAAGATATTCTTGGTAACAGAACATGATAGACATGCATATACTTGGAAGAGTGAATTGATTTTCCCTCCACCAAGATCCAATGTTTCCCATGGCCTCCAAGGAGTAGGATCATCCCACGCTCATGAAGCCCAGAGAGAAAGAACTAGAGAGAGACCTGAGGTAAGTTTTGCACACACCGTGGGCAAGAATAGGTCAGGATTTGAAAATGAAAGACCTGAAAGAGAGAGACATCAAGCACATAGGCAACAAAGAGAGGAACATGATTTTCCATTGCCTAGACCCCGAGAGCACCCAAGAACCCTTAGACCCACTCAAGTGATCAACGCAATGAAGAATTATTTTGACGGGTCAGGAGATCCTTATGATCATGTGGCCGAGTTCAAACAAGTGTTAAGAGCTGAACAGGTTGAGGATTTGTTCACACAGTACGAGGCATTTGGTCTGACTCTTAAGGTCACTGCCTTAGCTTGGTTTCAACCATTGAGTAGTCGCAACTATCGCGATATAGGTCAACTGCTAGACGAATTCATTGTAGAATTTTCCAAGAGTGGTATCAGGCATAACACTTCATCTTTGATTCACAGCTTTAAGCAGACACCCCAAGAAACAGTGCGACTAGCAGATAGAAGGTTTAGACAGTACCTAGAAAGATGCCCTGCTCCAGAGCTACCCACACCAGCCAAACAAGTGGCTTTGTTCTTAGATGGCTTACTGAGCACAAAGTTAAGATCATATGTCTACTTGAAAGAGCCTAGATCCATAGAAGAGTGCGTGCGGACATGCATTGACATAGAAGATAACTTGGGTGAGGAGTTAGGATTATCCAAACTCTATAAGGATTCAGATAGTTCTACTAGTCATACTTCAAAAATCTCCACGGAAATAGAGGAGATAGCTGAGCAAGTTGCCAAGAAGTCCAAAATAAACAAACACAGAGAGTCACTCCAGTGAATCGGTGTTATACTTGCGGAGGCGACCACATGGCTAATGTATGCCCATTGCACAACCAGAACATGAGAGAAAGGAATGCTCCATATTGCACTATTGAGAGAAAATATACGAACCACACGGCTCAAGATTGTCCCTATAATAGGCAGGCTGTTAGACAGAATTATCAACAACCTTACCAACGAGGTAGGTATCAAAACCAATACCAATAGCCATATTATAGACCACAACAGCAATATCAGGCACAATATAGGCCACAACCAATCTTGGGAACCAACCACCAGCTCCTGCCAACGTGATTCCAGTCAAATATGCTGTGGGAGAGGAAAATCCAAATAGAGCATTGGTGCCACTAACCCCATTGATACCAGATAATGACTCTCATGCTCATAGTTCAGACTACTCCCATGAAGGTAGTCCACATGCTTATTACACAGAGTCACCTGAACATAGTGAGATTTACTCGTATCAATATGAGGCACCACCTATGGAACAAAATTGGGAGCCAGAATACTCCAATGTCATGTACACAAATCCTAACCCTAGGCCCCAGTTGAGACAAATGAGACCACAAGCCCCTAGAGGATCTTGTTTCAGATGTCAAGGTGACCATTTCATTCGTGACTGTCCCCACCCACCATCTCTGAGTCAAGGACATGCTATCACAATACAGGCTTTTTGTTCTGATTGTGGCAAAGACCATCTCCCCAGAGATTGTCCAAGAAACCCCTCCAGTGCACCCAAGATTACACCCATTAATGTGGTAGGCTTAGTGGCACATTCAAGTTCAAGTAGTAGCAATGTGGCTCCTATACAAGCTGTCACTAGGGCACAAGCCTTAAAACAGGATAAACCAGCAGAACAATCAGAGTCGAGTGAATCAGGAGAGCCTAGTAAGAGGAAAACAAGAACATGGAAGGATACCAGAGAGAAGGCCAATCGCAAGTGGAATAAAAAGTTATCGGAACTAGAAGAAAGCTTAAAAGAAGCGAAAACAAAAATAGAAGACATTGCATCTCAAAGCCCCCCGCATGCCGAAACTTCATCCACTCCACCTCATCCCACCCCACCACCCATTGTAAATAGACCCCAACCAGGGTCTGTTCTTGCAGATCCAACCCCAGAAGGCTTGGACATGATGTTCAAGGCCTACCAGGCTCGACTTCAAGAAGGGCCTACAGCTGCAAACCTAGACAAGAGTTACCTTAGAGCAGATTTAGAGATTGAACGGATGAAAATGTGCATGAAAATGGTAGAACAAGCTCAAGCTATACTTGAGACTAGTCAAAAGTTCAATCAGACAAACTCTATCAAACCAGATTTGCATTTCCAAGGGTTACTAGAAAGATTAGAGCACTTGGTAAACAAACCACAAGTTTCTTTACCTCCACAGGCTCAACTAGTTATTGAGAGAGTGAGAGGAAGCTCACCACCAATGGGAGCTTATGTTCCTAATTCCACGGATGTTGGAATGCCTCCTTCAATTCAACAGTACTCTCAAGAGTTCTTGCGGGAAATACAAGAAGAGAAATGGGCCAAGGAGAAGGGTAACTCCCCTCCTATTCCTGAGATTGATGATCTTCATGATCAATTTCCCCAAGACATTCCATCTATTTACGGAGATGAAGCAGAACAACAAGAAGACGAAAGATTAGATTTTGAATCTAATACCCTAGAAAAACTGCCTCAATTTCCAGGTCCATGGGAATCTGAATCTCTCCAGATTAGAGCTCCCACAATACTGGTCAGACATGAAGACTCAGTGGTCCCAAGAAACACTGATGTCGTGAAGAACACTAAGGTTCAATGTCATCTCACTATAGAAGAGCTGCTCAAAGCAAAACCTGAGCTATGGAATCATGTGAAGGAGCAGGTTCCATAACTTGAGTCCAATATGCCAAAACAGGCTCTAAGCAAAAAGTACCAGAGATACCTCTAGACAAAATAGGGGACATGTGTGAGGGTGAAGAAGGTAATACTTATCTTCCAATCACCTACCAAGGTTACACAACCAAAGCAATCATAGATTCAGGTGTTGGTGTTGCTATTGTGACCACCTCCTTGTGGAAGCAATGGGGCAAGCCCACATTAAGAACAACTAGAATGAAGCTTCAAATGGCCGACGGTCATTTTGAAAGACCTCTAGGATTGCTCGAAGGGATAACTCTAACCACTTGTGGTGTGGAGTTTGAACATACATTTGCTATATGTGACTTTGAGAAAAATAATGTCTATGAGATGATCCTAGGAAGACCCTTCCTACGACAACTGCAAATAGTACAGGATTGGGGAACCAACTCCTTGTACTTGCAGCACTTAGGGGTCACCACCAAGGTCAATTTGAAGGATTACTCCTTCAGAGATGTACCACCCCTACAGTGGAATCCTATCCACAAAGCAAAAGAAGATTCAATCTCTGCGTAGTCTGAAAGTTCACCTGATCCATCATGGCTGCATGAAGATACTCATTTGTGGATGTGCAAGGTCACAGAGGAAGAGGAAAAACGTTTGAAAGCGAGAGAAGAAGGAACTTCACCTGGAGATAGACGAGTTAGAGACCCAGCCTACACGCCGATGATCTTTCCAGATGAGGAATTTAAGCCTCATGGCTGGCCTGAAATCTTAGCCACCATGGACATTGTTGTCAATGAAGAACAATGGACACCTCATTGTGATGAGGAGGGTTATGATATTTCAGTGTTCATGTGTCAGCCCTTGCTAGAAGAATGTGACCCTAGTGATGTCATAGAAGAAGAAGAGAATGACGATGATATAGAGTCCATTGTGATGGATAGTTGCTATAACTCAGAGCAACACTATCTAGAAGATATAGGAGTGTTCACCCAGAGAGAAGAAGAACCTCTCACAAGTATTAAAACGGTAAATTCAAAGGATGGGAGTGAGAGCAATCAAAAGAAAAAGAAAAGAAAAGCAGTGAAACAAGAAGAGGAGGAATCATTGTTTGAAGTACCAGAAAACTTCAAGAAATATGAAGTTGACGACCGCAAAATTTTGGTACGAATGCCTAAAAGAGAGGCCATCATAGGAGAATCATATGATAATAAAGAAAATACCAAAAATATTGTAGTGACCATTGAAGAGAACGAAGAGAGATGCACGTATATAGGAGATGACCTAAGCGCAAGAGAAGAAATGGAACTCGTAGCTCTATTAAGGGAATATAGGGATGTGTTTGCATGGCACTATAAAGACTTGAAAGGGGTAGATCCAAGAATTTTCTCTCATACTATCCCCATGATTGCTGATGCCAAGCCCACCAAACAGAAGCCCTACACATATAATGATACATATGCAGCCAAAATAAAAGAAGAAATTGATAGGCTGATTGAAGCTAGATTCATATATGAGATTGAGCATACTGAATGGGTGTCCCCATTGTAGTGGTGCCCAAGAAGAACGGGAAGTTGCGAGTGTGTATTAACCTTAAAAAAGTTAATGCCGCTATGATTAGAGATAGTTATCCACTTCTAATCACGGAACACCTATTGGAGCATGTTGCAGGCAAGGAAGTTTATAGCTTCCTTGATGGATTTTCAGGTTACAATCAAGTAGCCATTGCCCCGGAAGATCAACACAAAACGGCTTTTGCCACAGAATGGGGAATCTTTGCATTTCGTGTGATGCCATTTGGGCTCACCAATGCACCTGCAACGTTCCAAAGGCTCATGTGTCATGTTTTCAAAGAGTTTTTGCGAAAGAGCTTAGAATTATATGTGGATGATTTATGTGCTCATTCCCAAGAAAGAAGATTTCCCATTCCTGAGCTCAGACAAATCTTCAACAAGTGTAGAGAATATCGAGTGTGTCTGAACCCAGAAAAGTGTGTGTTCATGGTGCGTCAAGGTAAAATCTTAGGCCATATTGTTTCTAAGAATGGAATCTCAACCGACGAAGATAAGGTACGAGCCATAGCGGAGCTGCCAAGGCCAAGGAATGTTAAAGAGGTACAAGCCTTTATGGGCCATTGTGGATATTACCGTAGGTTTATCCACATGTACGCAATCATAGCTAGACCCCTTTATGCCTTGTTGTCTAATTTTGAGTGGAACGATGAATGCGAGAGTTCTTTCAATGAACTGAAGAAACGTTTGTGCACAGCACCAATACTGACCACTCCTGATTGGAATAAACAATTCCATGTCCATGTGGATGCATCCAATCACGCCATAGGATGTGTGCTAGCACAACCCACAGGCGAAGGAAACTTAGATTTGCCCATAGCATATGCTAGTAGACAGCTCACTGCAGTTGAACGAAACTATACAACAACTGAGCGAGAGGGCTTAGGCATGGTTTATGCTGTGAAGAAGTTTAGACACTATTTATTGGCCAACAAGTTTAAGTTTTTCACTGATCATCAAGCTTTGTTATATTTGGTCAATAAACCTTGCAATACATGACGCTTAGTAAGATGGTTCCTCTTACTAATGGAGTATGACTTTGAAGTTGTTGTCAGGAAAGGTAGGACCCACCTTCGGGCAGATCACCTTTCTCGCATCACTTCAGGAGAGTCACCGCAAGGAGTATCTGACAAATTACCCGATGCTTATCTGTTCAATTTAGAAGTTGTTCCTAAATGGGCAAATAAGTTGGTACCAGTCCTAACCTTTGGCCCTGCAAATAAGAATGTGAAAACATCACAAGAAGAAATTGTAAAATCACAAAAATATCACATATTAGCAGGAAGCATGTACAAACAAGATACTGAGGGTGTATTAGCTTGTTGTGTTGAGGACGATGAACATAGTAGTTGGTTGCAACAAGCCCATGAAGGAATGCTAGGAAATCACTATTCTAAACAACGAACATTGCAGAATTTGAAAGGTTTAGGAGTGTATTGGCCTAGCATGGACAAAGCAATACATGAGTGGATCAAGAATTGTCCAATGTGCAGAGAGAGACCACCAGTGGAGCATGCGACCCTTTATCAAGTATCATTAATTCCAGATTGGAGTGCTCCTTTGGTAGAGTTTATGAGATCGGGAAGATTACCCAAAGAGGCCAGTCTAGCAAGAAGATGAAGCATGGAGCAAGAGGCTCAAGGCTATGCCTTAGTAGGAGAGAACCTATACCGAAGAGGCAAAGATGGTTACTTAAGACTGTGCGTTCATGAATCAGACTATTTAAAGGTCTTAGAGACTGCACACAGTGGTGTTGCAGGTGGACATTTTGGTCTTGACCGAGTGATCAAGACCATTCTATTCTCAGGACTTTGGTGGCCCACTCTTCATATGGATGCACATACCTATGTGAAGAAATGTGACACATGCCAACGTGCATAATATCCAGTTAGAAAAGACGAGATGCCTTTGAGGCCAATGATGGGAGGGCGTGCATTTTTGAAGTGGGGCATAGACTTCATAGGTCCTATTAACCCCCCAGCTAGAAACTCCCATGCAGAATATATTATTGTAGCCACAGATTACCTTAAAAAGTGGGTAGAAGTGAAAGCCACAACAAAGAATGATGCTCAGACTATGGCTAAGTTCTTATTCGAGAATGTGTTCACGAGATATGGGCTACCAATAGAGTTAGTTAGCGATAGAGGCACACACTTCTTGAATGAGGTCATTGAAAATCTTCTCCAAGAATTCTTGGTGATACATAAGAAGTCTGCCCCTTATCACCCACAAGCTAACGGACAAGCCGAGAGCACCAATAAGGTCCTCTGTAACGTATTGACAAAACTGGTAAATAATAAACGCTCTGATTGGGACAAGCAACTTCATCATGCTGTTTGGGCTTATCGAGTTGCCTACAAAACGGTACTCAATGCCACCCCATTTCAGATGGTCTTCGGACAGAATGCTGTGCTACCATTAGATTTCTTAATCCCTGCCTTAAAAGTAGCACAAGAGTATGAGTGGAATGGGCATGAATTGTCCTATAGGATCTTTGATCTCGAACGCTTAGGTGAGACGAGGCTACGAGCGGCAGCAAGCATCTACGCTGCAAAGAAGAGGCAAAAGGCATACTTTGATGCATACATCAAGGATAAGGGATTGAAAGAGGGAGATCTAGTGTTGGTTTACACACTAAAACAACATGCCCGTAAGTTGGAAAAAACCACTATTGGTGCAGTTCAGTTGGCCACTCTAGAAGGAGATATCTTGCCAAACTATATTAGTGGCTGTAGAGTCAAGCTATATCAAGAACCTCTTACTGAGGATATGCTAATGAGACTCAACACTGCTAAGAAGCGAAAAGAAGAAGAGTTAAGAGTGAGAGAAGAAGCACAGGCAGAGGCCAGAGAGCGTATTAGGCGAAATAAGTTAAGGCGATTAGGCCTAGATGTCAACTCGAAAGCCCCAAAATATCACATGGATATGTGTCAAAAGTCAGGCATAGCTACTTCTCAGGTCATTGACCGAAGACCCTTTGTGACCATAGAGATAGTACAAGGGAAGGGTGCAAGGACGGTGAAAGCATTGATTGACTCAAATGCAGCAAGTAGTGCAGTTAGACTTTCCTACTGCCAAGACTTGCAATTGAACATCAATCCCATAGAAGCTTATCTCATAGGATTGGGAGGTGTGGAAACCCCTTGTTTGGGCGAGGTGGAACTTCCCATCTACCTGCAAGATGTTCCAAGGAAAGTCAAAGTGCTAGTGTGTCAAGATGAGAACCTTACAGAACCACTTGTCTTAGGACAAGATTGGATTTATGACAATGCAGTCAACTCAAACCTAAGAAGTCAAATTCTTCAAGTTTGGGTACATGAACAATGCATTACATTAGAATTAGAGAACTGCATGCTCCCAGATCATGGCACCACACACTCTCTTAGCTCTTCTAAGACTGATCATATGGAAGAAGATGTTGTATGTGTCAAAAGCTCTATGATGCAGAAGGAGTCAATCGTGGAAGAACAGGTTCGAAAATGGGTGGATCTTTCTTCTTCTCCAAAGAATCAAGTAGCCACACTAGTCAGTCCACCACAGAGGCAAACACAACCGATCACGACAATTGCTACATCAAATAGAAAGACACCATTTGATAAGAAAGCAGTTCCGAGCATGACACAGATCTGGGTACGCAAAGGAGAGAAACCACCAGCCTTGCCCCCACAAATCCCATCCCAGCAAGCCAACCAGGTCAGAAGACGAAGGAAGCAGCTCGGACAAGCTCAATCACAAGGTATCCAACAAGTTTGGGTGCCTAAGAAATTAGCTGCAGCCCAACAAGGGCGATTAGAGATGTGGGTACCTAAGAAGCTCTTACATCTACAACAACCTATGTTCTCCCACATGCGAAAGGTCTCAACAAAGAAGCCAAAAAGAGAAAAGGGTAAGAACCACGTACAGAGACCAAAGGAAGATCAAATCAGCTCTTCAACATTAGTAGGAAGACATGCAAAAAGGATATGGGTTTGGAAGCCAAAAGTACAAGTAGCCTCCACCGAACCAAAGTGCCAACCGCACTGGATACCACAGTTCAGAAAGCATCCAAAGAGGAAGACGCCTGAAGTGACCTCTACAGTGCCAAATGATGTTCTAAAATGGACTCCAATAAGGAGGGTTACATCAGTTCGAAACTCAAGGGATATCTCCACCAAGGTCGACATCAACCTCCGCAAATAACATCGAAAGCCTCGAACGAGCGACAACCATGTGCTCCTTGCACAACCTTGTCTTTTGCACCATTCAGGTCATGCATTTCTAAAGTATGCATTATATAGGGCCACATTACATGGCCGTGCATAGACACAACTGAGAGTCCCATGCACTAGAGCACAGTGACACATGTAAACCACTTTTTGATACTAAGCTTTGCCTTCTTGTTTTGTGACATTCCTCAAAAAAAAAAAAAAAAGGGAGGGAAAGAACTTGTTCCCAGGTTTCGCTCATGGAACTGAATGAGTCATGCTTAGTTGAAGATTGAACCATCGATTACTGGGCATTTATCAGTTTGGATAGAAGTGTGTCTCGGCTAACAGATGATGTAATTGCTGCCTTAT
This sequence comes from Ceratopteris richardii, assembly GCA_020310875.1. Classification (NCBI taxonomy): domain Eukaryota; kingdom Viridiplantae; phylum Streptophyta; class Polypodiopsida; order Polypodiales; family Pteridaceae; genus Ceratopteris; species Ceratopteris richardii. Next base: position 14,735,587 of record CM035409.1, read on the forward strand.
CTGGTAGACGTCAAGAACTTAGCATGAACATGGCATCCACACCTATGGTTTCCCCTTACCATGGTGGGAGTGAAGATCTTGAAGGTCCACAACTTGAGTGATGCTTAACTACTGTATGCATGAGAGCATCCAAGGAGATATTTGCAAGAGTTTGTTTGGTACCCCAAAGATCCTTGTCTGTATACTAGATGAGCAGACTCCTGCTTATGGTGAACTAAAGAGAAATTGTGAAACTAAGCTTGGTGTAGTTACCCAATGTTGTTTGTCAAAGAATATAAAGAAATTCAATTCTCAGTATTTGGCAAACATTGCTTTGACAAGAGAAGACAGAACCAGGCACTCAAATAAAATTTTCGGGGGACCAGCAACATGGACATTCATCGACAATGTTCCATCAATAATGCCGGGTATACAACATGAAGAGATAGACATCAATCAACCCTTCACCACGGTAAGTATCTTTACTCTGGCAACACCATAACCATGATAGATTAGGAAACCCCTTCGTCAGCATACCCTTGAGCACTTAGCTCAAGACCCGCAATTTTTGCACCATACTTCTTCCAATGCATTTTCCAAGTAAGCATTCATAGGGCTACATTACAAGGCCGGGCATAAGGCACGTATTTTCCTCAACCCATGCACGAACACACTTACCCATCACTCAATATGGGTTATGAGTACTTGGCATGACTACTATGAACATCAACTATGAAAGATCTAGAAAACATCAACGGAGACTCACAACGACACAGTCATGCTGGAATCCAAGGAAGAAGCACATACCAAGAGACTACAACTTGCAAAGACTCGCCGTGATAGATGAAGAACCAGACACATCTGGAAGTCAGACGACTTTTGTTCATACAGAAGGGACACTCCCTCTCAAGGCACTACTTGGAACAACCACTACAACAAAGGTCTGTCAGGGACGACAGACTCGAGAGGGGGGGGAGTGTTGAACCTCAAAGTCAAGGACAAAGCATGGAAGCACATCAAAAGGTGGACACACAAGGAAAGGGAGCAAGTAGGGAGCTCCAATGTTGAAGCTCAAAGTCAAGGACAAAGCATGGAAGCACATCAAAAGGTGGACACACAAGGAAAGGGAGCAAGTAGGGAGCTCCAAGAAGTGTATGTCAAATTTTCAGAAGAATCCCCTACAAAAATAGTGATTTTCATCACTAAAAACCATTGTAAATACCATTATCTATTTTTATAACTCCATTTTGTTCAAGCCGAGGAGTCCTCAAGCTTGAGGAGTATTAGAAGTACCATTGTACCAATTTTCATAATTTTTAGACTTCGTTTGAGCCCTCAAATAAGCCTTGGAACCTAATTTTTAACTAGGCCGGACACTAGGTCTGGACAGGGCCAAAACTAGTAAAAAAAACTATAAAAAGAGCTAGAGAGCTCATTTTTGAGGTTAGCTTGTGAGAGAATAGAGCTTTTTGTAAGAGAACTCGTTTGCAATAGAAGCCTTCCATTGTTCCTTGCTTTGATCTTACTTTGTGTGTGTGTGTGTGTGTATGTGTGTGCATGTTTGTGTGCTTTGACTCACACACTTGTGCCTTCACTTGCTCGTGGTCTTCATACCGGTCCTCACATCTCCACGGATTGACAAGTAAAGGAGGTGGTGCTTACGCTTGAGCTACACCTTGCATGCAAAGTGAAGAATGAATTGAGATATCATTACCTAAGGTACTTAAGTCCTTCTCCAATGCTTCCTCTGTCCAAACAAGAGGAATTTCTTGATTATGGGCCCCCATGTTATGCAATTGAGTTGCAACTCGTTTCATGTGAAGAGGTCGCAATCGGCACTTTATTTTTGTATGTCCAGGTTTACCACAATTCCAGCAGGTGATAGGTGCTTGCTTCTGTTGGGCATCCACCGCTGAAGTTTGGAGGGTGGGTGGTTTGGTAGGTTGGAGAGATGAAGCAACACGTGGAGTTGAGTAATTGGATTGTGGAGGACGAGGAAAACTAGAGTAAGATGGGGCATTAAAATTATGCTTCAAAGGAGATGTGAATTTAACAAAAAGTCAAGTTGTTGTAGACGGATCAACTTGGTTATGGACTGCAATTCCTTCTCTGCACCATAGGCAAAAGAGATAGCCTTGTTGAGAGTTGTAGGTCGTAGGGTGTGAAGTTTAGTTTGGATTCCCACCTCCAAACCATCTTCGTATTTCCATTGCAAGCTATCCTCTGGTACATCTTCAAGCATTCGAATTACAATAGTAAATTTTGTCAGAACCGCTCCGTGTAGGTAGTGATTGTGTCACCCTCCTTCCAAGTAAAGGTTGTCCATGCACGTCGAACATGTAGATGATATTGAGGAGGAAGAAAAGAATCCTTCACTTTATCTTGGAAAGCCATCCACATTGTTGGACGATCTCTACTATGGCACAGGACATTCCACCAGAGCTGAGCTTTTCCTACTAAATAGTTAGTGGCAAATTTGACTTTTTTACTTTCAGCATAAGTTTCATCAGTATAAAAATCGTCAAACTGTGACAACCATGAAAGAACTAAAGGGTCATCCTTACGACCATCAAACCATAGAAACTAGTAGTTCTTAACACCAATCTTGGAATGTGTGCCATCCGATTGGGCAAAGATAATATTTCAGTCCATTTTCTGTTTTTTCCTCTTCATCTTCATCATCATCATCATCTCCACCTTCTTCCATCTTCTTCTTCATAAAATTTCTTGTTTTTTATTGCATTTTCACCATTTTCATACCATTTTTCATGCATTATTGTGAGGGAAGGAGTGAGGAGGTGCAAGGGAGAGCAAGCGCTGTGTTTTTTTCATGATTTTCTGCTCATACGGAGCTCGCCATAGCCGGCGCTCAGAAATTTGAATTTCCCGCCAAAAAACACGATCCTATGATGAAAATCACAATTCTGTGAAAATTCAAAATTTTTTGAAAAATCACGATTTTTTGTTTTCCCGCCTAAAAGTTGGCTGAAAGAAGCACGATTCTGTGGTCATTCTCAGAATCGCGATTCTGTGATTACGCTCAAAATCGCGATTCTCACAAATCACGATTTTCAGCAAAAAAAAACAAAAAACAACACGATTTTGAGAAAACACGATTCCCTACTCAAAATCGCGATTCTCAAAAAATCACGATTTTCAATAAAAACACGATTTTGTGAAAAAAGGCAATTCTGTGTAAACACAATTTTTTGCTCAAAATCGCAATTTTCAAAAACACGATTCTGTGCTCAAAATCGCGATTTTCATGTCAAAAACACTCTGAGAAAACACGATTTTGTGATCGTGCTCAAAATCGCGATTCTCACAAATCACGATTCTCACAAATCACGATTTCCAGCCAAAAATCACGATTTTCAGTAAAAACACGATTTTGTGAATCACGATTCTCTGAGACAAAATCGCGATTTTCATGTCAAAAAACACGATTTTGTGAAAATACGATTTTCAGCGGGCTCAAAATCGCGATTCTCACAAATCATGATTTTTAGCCAAAAACACGATTTTGTGAAAAAGGCGATTCTGTGAAAACACGAATTTTCGCTCAAAATCGCGATTTTCAAAAACACGATTTTGTGCTCAACATCGTGATTTTCATGTCAAAAACACGATTCTCTAAAACACGATTCTGTTCTCAAAATCGCGATTTTCATGTCAAAAAACACGATTCTCTAAAATACGATTCTGTGATCAAAATCGCGATTTTCAGAAACACGATTTTGTGATCAAAATCTCGATTTTTAGAAACACGATTTTGTGATCAACATCGCGATTTTCAGAAACACGATTTTGTGATCAACATCGCGATTTTCAGAAACATGATTTTGTGATCAACATCGCGATTTTCAAAACACGATTTTCTTCTCAAAATCGCGATTTTCAAAACACGATTTTGTGAAAACACGATTTTGTGAACATGATTATCAAGGTTTAAATCGTGATTCTCTTGAAGTTCACAAAATCGCGATTTTCGTGAATTTCACAAAATCGTGATTTTCTCTAAAAGGTCCTGTTTGCCTGTTTTGACCCCCAGGAGCCTGATTTGACATAACTTTTTCATCCGAAGTCCATTTTTTGAGCTCTATAGCTCGTTGGAGATAGGATAATTTGAAGTTGACCCTCAAGTGGAACTAGGAAACCAAGGGGGCTCCCAAGGATTTTTGAGCAATACCAAGGGGGAGAAAAAAATTGTGTCATGGGAAAGAAAAAAGCAAAAGATAGAAGAAACGGGGCTAAGAGGGGAAAAGAGAAGGGAGATAAACATGAAGTGCAGGAAATAATCTCACACGAGGGTGAAACATCTAGAGAAAAATTGCAAGGAGTCAAGGAAACGGAGGAAATGTCTAGGGGGGTGGGATCCATATTTGCACCAAGAGAATATCACAATACTTTTGTGCATATAAGAATAGGATATGACTATAGAAGGTTGAGTGCATATATCAATCCTCATTGTGAGTGGAATTTAATTCATATTGACCTATTGAACATTATTTTTGAGAACATTCAACCAACAACTCATTCTTTTATCCTCATGGATGATGAACATTATGAATGCATGGGTCAAGTTGTGTTGCCTGTTATGGTGGATGATATGCAATTTTCAGAAACATTCTTTGTCATGGATTGTATAGATGAAGACTTGATCATTGGCACCCAAAGGTTCATTACACAAAATCATCAAGAATTTGAGGAGTCTTCTCCACCTGTTACCTGTGCTTCTACATATTTGTCAATGGAAAATCCTAATGACTATCAGCCTTATGATAATTGGGGGCAAAATCATCTTTTCAAAGAGTGTGCTTTTCATGAAATTTTTTTTCTTCTACTCATGTTTTTGAATCTAATCCTTCTTTGAGTAAATCACAGGAAACCTTAGCGAATGGAGAAATGGAGGACTCCAAGTGTTTGGGGGATGTGGAAGGACCCTCTCTTCCTGTAAGTTTGGATTCCCCTCATGAAGCCATAAGCAGGGATGATCTACACTCATATGTCAAGAAGGAGATGATCAACCAATGTTTTGTATCACTGATGTGGAAAAGGATGTCGACTCTAGGGTGAATCATGACAATCCATCACCCATTTGTACACCTAGGGATTCTATGTGTAATAAGGATAAATGTCTCGATGAATCTCTAGATCAATCTCAAACCACACAACCCATTGATCCCTTGCATAAGCCTGATGTATGTATAGAAGATCAACCCTTGTTGCATTCCCCATGTAAAGATGAGTGTTCTCAAAAAACTCACATAGAAGGCCCCAAAGACCCTTATATCAAGAAACACAAATCACATTTTCTTGGTAATATCAAGAAAATTTGGGTGGCCAAGAAATTACTTAGAGCCCAACCGAATCGCACTATGATATGGGTACCAAAGAAAGCCCTTGCACAAAATCAGCCCCCTCACACTAGACTTCAAAATCTATGGTCTAGGCCTACCATGACTTATCCTCAAGAAAGACCACCTCCAATCCAAGGATCCCAAGCAATCAAGCCTAACCTCAAAAAAAATCCAGGGGGGGACTTCAAGGCAACAACCGGCACAACAAAGACACCAAGGCGAGGTAAAGAACTGAATCAAGCACAGAGCTCCAACAAAGATCAAAGAACCTCTTCGGCAAGGATATGGGTTTGGAAGACGAAAGTACCGGTACTCATCCACCAAAGTAAAGAGCCAACCACGATGGATCAAACCCTCACGAAATCATTCAAACATGAAGAAGCCAAAGGTGATCATTGCCCAGTCACAGACCGTTCTCAAATGGATCCCTATAAGGAGGAATGACCAGTTGTCATCTCGAGATGCAATGGATACCTCCAACAAAGATGGCATCAACATCTGCACGTGACATCAAGCCTTGACGAGCGACAACCATGTGCTCCTTGCACAACCCTGTCTTTTGCACCATTCAGGTCATGCATTTCCAAAGTATGCATTAATATAGGGCCACATTACACGGCCATGCATAGACACACTTGAGAATCCCAAGCACAAGAGCACATTGACATATGTCAAATATTTCTATTGATACTAACTTTTTTGTTCTTGTTTTGTGCTATTTTTTTCTCAAAAAAAAAAAAAAAAAAGAGATAGAAGAAAAGCGAGAGAGAGCTTGTTCCTAGGTTTGGCTTATGGAACATGAATGATGCTTAGGTGGATCATCAACCAGGGCATTCATCGACAATGATAAACCAACCAATGGTCCATCATGATGAAAGGTGTACAACACGAAGAGATCCGCATCGAATGACCTTTCCTTATGGTAAGAATCTCCTACTTGGGCCACATTATAACCATGAGAGAGTAGGAAACCTCTTCATCAGCATACCCTTGAGCACTTAGCTCAAGACCCCAAATTTTTGCACCATACTTCTTCCAATGCATTTTCCAAGTAAGCATGCATAGGGCTACATTACAAGGCCATACACAAGGCACATATTTTCCTCAACCCATGCACGAACACACTTACCCATCATCCATTATGGGTTATGAGTACTTGGCATGACTATTATGAACATCATCTTTGGACGATTTGAGGTCATCAATGGAGACTCACAACGACATAGTTAGGCTGGAATCCAAGGCAGAAGCACCTACCAAGGGACTACAACTTGCAAAGGCTCGCCGTGACAAATGAGGAACTAGACAACAAAAATTGCTACAACTGCAAGATAGATGGCTCTTAGGATGGACACTACCTCTCAAAGCACTACATGGAACAACCATTACAACAAGGGTCTGTCAGGGACGACAGACTCGAGAGGGGGGGGAGTGTTGAAGCTCAAGACCAATGACAGAGCATAGGAGCACATCTAAGAGGTGGACACACAAGAAGAAGGAGCAAGTAGGGAGCTCCAAGAAGTACATGTCAACTTTTCAAAAGAATCCCCTACAAAAATAGTGATTTCCATCCCTAAAACCATTGTAAATACCATTTTCTATTTTTGTAGCTCCATTTTGTGCAAGCCGAGGAGTCCTCGAGCTTGAGGAGCATTAGAAGTACCATCATACCAATTTTCATAATTTTTAGACTTCGTTTGAGCCCTCAAATAAGCCTTGAAACCTAATTTTTAACTAGGCCGGACACTAGGTCTGGACAGGGCCAAAACTAGCCAAAAAACTATAAAAAGAGCTAGAGAGCTCATTTTTGAGGGTAGCTTCTTGTAGATTTCAGTTTGGTAATATAATTCTCTTGTAATCAAAACCCTTCCATTGTTCCTCTCTTTCATCTTACTTTGTGCGCGTGTGTGTATGTGTGTGCATGTTCTTGTGCTTTCACTCACGCACTTGTGCCGTCACTTGCTCGTGGTCTTCATACCGGTCCTCACGTCTCCGCGGATTGACAAGTAAAGGAGGTGGTGCTTACGCTTGAGCTACAATTGTCCCAGACCATCACGATTGTTCACCCCAAATGCAAAATGTAGGGTTTGATTTTTTGAGCAAATTTGGGGCTATTTTAAGCAAATGTTTGGGTGACTAAGCTCATTGGAGATCCCTTAGCTCATATTTGAAGAAAAACCTGTTTGTCAGTTTTTACCCCCGAGGACCTGAACGCTCATATCTTTTTCATTCGAAGTCCGTTTTTTGAGCTTCATAGCTCGTTAGAAAGCTCTTTACGAGTACTACGTGACCTCAACTGTTTTTTAAAAAAGAAGAAATTGATTTTTAGAGAGGATATTTTGAGGTTGACCATTTGAGGGACTAGAAAAGAAAGGGGACATTAAAATTTGGGCCAAGGAGAAAGGATCCTAAAAAGTGCATATATGCAAGTGCTTGATCCTCAATTTAGGAGGTGGTCTAAACATTGAATTTTTAAAGGTCTAGCAAGGGCAATCAAGGACAAGCAAGGCAAGGCAGTGGAGAACACAAAGCTTGGGAAGAGCGACTTCTTGGGCATTAGAGCAATCAAAGGAGCTGACTTGAGGTTGGAAGAATACTCAACCCTCTCAGCCAATTATTAGCTTAGGCTAAACAATAGCATTGTGGATTAACACTGATAGGAACGCATCAAGTTCAAGAGACTAAATTTTTCAAGTCCAAGACTAAAGTAAAAGTGTGCGATACAAAAACCTCAAGAGAAGAATTTAATTCTGATGGAACGAGAACTCAAAAGTACTGCGAAAAGTCGATTCCTGACGCATACATTGAGACAAGAACTTAAAAGGAATTTAAAAAGAAACAAGAAATAAAGAGCAAAGAACCATTGACGATCAGAGAGTGATTCAGGAAGTAAATTCATGAACATTAGATTAGGCAAGCATATGGGTAAGTCAGACCGACGATCTAAAAGTGGAATCAGGCATGATACGTCTTCGTTAATTCATAGTTTCAAAGAGACCCCTCAAGAAATGGTAAGACTTGCAAGACATAGGTTTAGAAAATATGTGGAGAGATGTCCAATGCAAGAGTTACCCTCACAGGCCAAGCAAGTGTCATTATTTGTAGACAGCCTCTTGAGCTCTAAACTACACTCCTATGTATACTTGAAGGAACCCAGAACACTAGAGCAATGTGTAAGAATTTGTATAGACATTGAGGACAACCTTGGAGATGAATTGGAACTCTCAAAGGTCTATAAGAACTCAGATTGTTCATCTCTAGCATCCTCAAAGTTGTCTAGCTCAATAGAAGACCTAGCAGAAAAAGTGGCCCAGAAACTAGGAGTTTCTAGTAAGCAGATGCCTAGGTTAACAACAAATAAGCGTTGTTACACCTATGGTGGTGATCATATGGCAAATGTGTGTCCCAATGTAACAAAACCACAAGCCAATCCTAGTGGCCAATACTGTACGATTGAGAGACGGTACACGAATCATACGGCTCAAGAATGCCCATACAACAAACAAGTAGTAAGACAGAATTACTCGCAAGCATACCCGCAACTAGGTAGGTATCAAGGTCAATATAATGCTCAGCCTCATTACTATAGGCCTCCTCAAAACTATCATTATCAGGCTCAACAGAGACCTCAACCTATTTTAGCTCAGCAGCCACCCCCACCAGCGAATGTCATCTCAGTCAAATACGCTATTGTAGAAGAAAACCTCAATAGGGCTTCAGTGCCTTCTTCACCCCTGATCACAGAAAGTGACACTAATTCCAACAGTTTTGACTCTACTCATGTAGATAGTCCACCCGCATATTATTCAGAGTCACCAGAACATGTGGAAACATATCAGTACGATAGTCCACCAGTGGAACCTTGTTGGGAGTCCGATTATACTAATGTGATGTACACCAACCCTAATCTACGGCCCCAATTAAGACAACAAAGACCACAGGGCCCTAGAGGACCATGCTTTAGGTTCCAAGGAGATCATTTTATAAAGGATTGTCCACATCCTCCGATAGCAAGACATTCACAATACTATAACATACAAGGCTTTTGTGCTGAGTGTGGTAAAGGGCATATCATCAAAGATTGTCCTAAGAGCCCTGCTAATGCCTCAAAAGTGACACCGATCAATGTGATAGGTATTGTAAACAAAGCAGATGGATCCAACCCTACATATGTGCCTATCCAAGCTATAACAAGAACCTAGGCGCTCTTACAGAATCAACAGCTCAATCTTGAGAAATTAGCTGAAACTAGCGAAGTTGGAGAATCTAGCAGTAACAAGAAGAAATCATGGAAAGACTCTAGAGAAAGAATCAAGAGAAAATGGAGTAAAAAGATAACTGAGTTGGAAGGAAGTTTAAAAGAATCAAGAGCCAAAATCCTAGAATTGACTTCTCAAGAATCAAATCAAGAGAACCCAGCTCAGAGATCAGGATCAGTTTTAGCGGAACCCATACCAAAAAACCTAGACATGATGTTTCGTGCATATCAGGCTAGATTAAAGGAAGGACCCTAGATAGCTGAAATCAGTAAGAATTACCCTCGAGCAGATTTAGAAATTATGAGAACTAAACTTTGCATGAAGATGGTAGAATTAGCACAAACAATGTTCGAAGCCCCTCGTTATCTTAATTGGAATAACATGGCAAAAATTGAATTACATTTTCAAGGACTACTGGAGAGATTTGAATACTTGATCAATAGCAAGGAGAAAAAGAATCAGCATAGGAACCCTATTGCCTCACAGACACAAGAAAAGAATGCAGCATCCCTGTCTCAAGTGCCAAATACAGAAGATGGAGACCACTTGTCTTCCATACATAGGTATTCACATGAATTTCTAAGAGAAATACAAGAAGAGAAGTGGAGAAAAGAACAAGGAACCCATCCTCCTATTCAAGAAATAGACGACTTACACGAACAATTTCCCCAAGATATTCCCTCTATCTATGATGATGTTGAAGAGGAACAACTGAGTGAACATACAGATTTTGAATCTAATTATTTGCAAGAATTGCCTTAGTTCACAGGACCTTGGGAAGCTAAGTCTATTAGCATGGGAGCACCCACCATAATAGTGAGGAATGAAGAATCAGTAATCCCTAGAAACACAGAAGTGATCAAGAACACTAAAGTACAATGTCACCTCACTCTGGAGGAATTATTGAAGGTTAAACCAGAGTTGTGGAAGCATGTAGCAAATCAATTCCTTGAGCTTGCTACTACCCACTCACAGATAGGATCACACAAGAAGGTACCAGAGATACCCGTAGAAAGAATCGAAGATGTGAGCAAAGGAGAGGAAGGTAACACTTATCTTCCAATAACCCATCAGGGCTACACCACCAAAGCCATCTTAGATTCAGGAGCCGGAGTAGCCATCGCTACCATCGCTTTATGGAAATGTTGGGGTAAGCCAGCATTAAGACCTACCAGGATGAAGCTACAAATGGCTGACCGACATATAGAAAAACCATTAGGCTTACTAGAAGGTATATCTCTCACCACTTGTGGTGTAGAGTTCGAGCATACCTTTGCCATTTGTGATTTTGGGAAAAATCATGCATATGAGATGATTTTAGGACCACCATTCATGTGTCAATTGCAAATTGTACAAGATTGGGGAACGAATTCTCTGTACTTGCAACACTTAGGAGTGACTACTAAAGTCAATCTTAAAGACTATTCACATTGATATGTACCCCCAATACAATGGAATACCATCCATAAGACACAGGTAGAAACAAAATCGGTACACTCATTGGAAGCAGACCCATCATGGTTGCACGAGGACACTCATCTATGGATGTGTAAAGTAGCCAAACAAGAGGAAGAACGGTTAAAATCTAGGACCTTAGGTTCATAGCAACATCCACGAACCCTTCAAGACCCAGCTTACGCACCTGTAGTATTTCCAGACGAAGAATTGGAGCCTCATGGTTGGGCGGAAATTTTAGCAACAATGGATGTAGCCATCAATGAAGAACAATGGACACCCCACTGGGACGAGGATGGCTATGACATCTCAATCTTCACAATAGAGCCAATCATGTGTGATTTCATTATTGAGGAATGTGAACCTAGCACTGATGCATTTGAGGATGCAAGTGACTTTGATCTAGATTCAATTATTATGGACCCTCCTTTTGCATCAAATGAGGAATATTTCTGCGAAGTAGAAACTCACCCTCAGAGACATGAAGAGCTTAAAAATGATGTGAGGTTAACCACACAAGTGACTACCGAAAGTGAAGGTAAGAAAAGAAAGAAGAAAGAAACCACGTCAGAGGAAGAATCTTTGTTTGAGGTTCCCGAAAATTTCAAGAAATTATATGAAATAGAAGATAGGAGAATCATGGAACGAATGCCTAACAAAAAAGCTGATATTGGAGAAGTATACAATAATCGAGAGAAAACCAAAATAGAAGATAGGAGAATCATGGAACGAATGCCTAACAGAAAAGTTGATATTGGAGAAGTATACAATAATCGAGAGAAAACCAAAAAAATCATAGTCACCATAGAAGGAGAAGAAGAAAAATGTACATACATTGGGCATGATTTGACCAATGAAGAAGAAGAAGAGTTAGTTGCCCTATTGCGAGAATATCGAGATGTGTTTTCTTGGAGTTACAAAGACTTGAAAGGAGTAGACCCGGATATATGTTCCCATAGAATCCCTATGACTCCAGATGCAGAACCTACGAAATAGAAACCATACATGTACAATGATAACTATGCTGCGAAGATTAAAGAAGAAATAGATCGTTTGATAGAAGCAAGATTCATTTACAAAATTGAGCATAGTGAATGGGTATCCCCCATTGTGGTTGTGCCCAAGAACAATGGAAAATTGCGTGTGTGTATTAACCTTAAAAAAGTTAATGCCGCCACAATTAGAGACAGTTATCCTCTTTCTATCACGGAACATTTATTGGAAAGAGTTGCGGGCAAGGAAGTTTATAGCTTTCAAGTAGCCAATGCTCTAGAAGATCAACACAAGACGAATTTTTCCACAGAATGGGGCATATTTGCATTTCGTGTAATGCAATTTGGCTTAACAAATGCACCCGCCACTTTCCAGCGACGTATGTGTCACGTTTTTAAGGAATTCTTACACAAGAATTTGGAAGTTTATGTTGATGACATATGTGATCATTTGAATATGAGGTAGACTCATATCCCAGAACTAAGGCAAGTGTTTGACAAATGTCGAGAATATCAGGTTTGTTTGAACCCTGAAAAATGCATTTTCATGGTCAGACAAGGCAAAATTCTAGGACACATTGTGTCAAAGAATGGAATCTCTACGGACGAAGAAAAAGTGAAAGTAATTGCCGATTTACCTAGACCAAACAACATAAAAGAAGTACAGGCCTTCATGGGTCATTGTGGTTATTATAGATGATTCATACACATGTATGCAATCATTGCCAAGCCTTTGTACTCTCTTTTGACCAAGTTTGAATGGACAGATGAGTGTGAACACTCATTCAATGAACTTAAACGATGTTTATGCTCAGCACCAATATTAACAACCCTAGATTGGAGTAAGCCATTCCATGTACATGTGGATGCATCCAACTATGCCATAGGATGTGTGTTGGCACAACCCACGAATGAAGGAAATATAGATCTCCCCATAGCTTACGCAAGCAGACAATTGAATGCGGCGGAAAGAAATTACACCACTACGAAACGAGAAGGATTAGGGATGATCTACGCAGTAAAAAAATTCAGGCATTATTTGTTGGCGAATAAGTTCAAGTTCTTTACGGATCATCAAGCATTATTGTACTTGGTCAATAAGCCATGTAACATAGGATGACTGATACGTTGGTTTCTATTGCTCATGGAGTATGACTTTGAAGTAGTAGTCAGGAAGGGAAAGACACACCTTAGAGCTTATCACCTCTCAAGATTAACCACAGGAGAAGCTCCTCAAGGAATAACGGATGAACTACCCGATGCATATTTGTTTAACCTTGAGATAGTACCAGAATGGGCTAAGCCTATAGTCCCTATTCTCACATATGGACCCAAGAATCCTAGGATAAGGATCAAGGAAGGAGAAATTACCAAGTCTCAAAGATATCAAATAATAGCAGGAAGCATATATAAAAAGTATAATCAAAAGATTCTTGCTTGTTGTGTAGATGAATCAGAACGTGCGAATTGGTTGCAGTTAGCACATGTAGGTGCATTAAAGCAACATCATTCGAAGCATCGTACATTGCAGACTATGCACAAACTAGGAATATATTGGCCCTCCATGGAAGCAGATGTCTACAAGATGTGTAAAGAATGCCTTGTTTGTTGTGAAAGACCACTAGTAGAACATGCTACATTATATCACGTGTCTCTCACACTAGAATGGAGTGAAACCTTAGTGACCTACTTGAGGACGCAAACATTCCCTCAAGGAATGACCTTAGCATGACAAGGAAGTCTAGAGCAGGAAGCTCAAGACTATTCACTTATTGGCGATAATCTATACAAACGAGGACGAGACGGATACTTAAGACAATGTGTTCATGAAAGCGATTATTTGAGCATACTAGAGACTGCACACCAAGGTGTTGCAGGAGATCATTTTGGCCCAGATAGGATCATCAAAGCCATCCTCTTTGCACGATTATGGTGGCCCACTCTTCACATGGATGCACATACCTATGTTAAGAGATGTGATGTGTGCCAGAGAACTCAATTTCCTACTCGCAGAGATGAAATGCCATTGAAACCCATCATGGGAGGACGTGCATTTTCTAAGTGGGGTATAGACTTTGTGGGACCCATTAACCCCCCTGCAAAAGGTACACATGCTGAATACATTGTTGTTGCGACAGATTATCTTACCAAATGTGTTGTCAGGATCTTACTCACGCGCATACAGAGATTACGGACACAGAAAACACACAGAGAATAGACGCAACAAGAGACGAGACACAACGCAGTATTGGGTGCAATCTCCCCACACGCACTCTGTTTCGACAGTCCACAGAGTGCATGTATTTATAGGACTTTTGATTACGTCGAAAATAGCGGTTACATGAGGGCGGCTTCGAAAAGCAGGCGTGAAACTAAAAGTTGGTAACTTTTACAGAAAGCCATTACTTTGAATAATAGAAACTGCGGTCTACAACGACCCTTATTCTAACCATTACTTTTCTAACAATAGAACCTTCTATGCAGGTTTATTTACAAAATAAATAATAATTATTCGGATTATTGATGTCCGCCTTTCATGCCTTGCACGCTCCTCACGAACCTTCAGCTGCTATATCAAAAACATCAAAAACATATTAATACATTAATAATTTAACATTTTAACAATGCCTTGTTCAATAATATACAACATGCCTCTCAGTTGACAAGCAACTGCCCTCAGTTGATAAAATAATTCAATACTCTAACAATTATAATGCAGTGTTCAACATATTCTATATTACTGTTACAATCCAACAATGCATTGGCTATTCGATATTTCAATCCAACAATGCATTGGCCAACATATTTCATGTTACAATCCAACAATGCATTGGCATTTGATATTTCAATCCAACAATGCATTGGCTAACATATTCCATGTTATAATTCAACAATGCATTGGCTATTCGATATTTCAATCCAACAATGCATTGGCCAACATATGCCATGTTACAATCCAACAATGCATTGTTCAACATATTCCATAAGGTATAACATGCCCCTCAGTTGAACAATCAACTGACCTCAGGTGATAAAAGAATAAACATGGATGGCCAGTCACATGTTTTGACATTCTTCAATAGAGTGATTTTTGTACTTAACCAAATATCGATGATATTGAGTACCTGTGCGTGTAGTATTGACATCATGATCAATGATTTTCTCAGGAACTAAGATTTCAGATTGTTCTTCAATTAAAGGAGGATCATCAAGAAGTGGAGCAAGTGGTAAAGTTCCTTTAAAGGGTTTAAGTAAGCTAATATGAAAAGAATTATGTATAGTCCAATGGGATGGAATATCTAATCGAAATGAATTATCATTAATTTTTTCTATAATGCGAAACGGTCCATAATAGCGTGGTGCAAGTTTAATTTTAGGATGCTGTAAAATATTTTTGAGACGTCTTTTAATTATTCGCAACCATACAAAATCATTTTCCCTGAATTCTTTGGCTAATCGTTTAGTATTGATAATACGTGTATATCGCTCTTGACTTTTCCTAATGTGCTCGTGAACATCATGAAGTATAGAAACGTGATCTTGAGCAATAGAATCAGCCATCGGAATGTCGGTTTGGGTGAGGGACATGGGAGTGGGAAGCTTTTTACCAAAAACTATTTCAAAAGGTGCACGACTAGTAGTGGTATGTGAAGTGTTATTGTAAGCAAATTGAAGCAATGGCAACTTTTCATCCCAATTATTAGGATTCTAATGAATAACAACGCAATAAATCAAGAATAGTACTATTTGTAGCCTCACTTTGTCCATTACTTTCAGGATGAAATGCAGAGCTAAAATCTATTTTAGAACCAAAATGTTGAAATAAGGCAACCCAAAAATGATTGCAAAACCTAACATCACGATCAGATAACATTACTTTAGGAAATCCATGATGTGGAAAAATGCATTTAATGAATAATTTTGCAGCTTGAGGTGCAGTCAAAGTTTTTCTACATGGAATGAAATATGCATATTTACTAAACCTATCAACTATTGTCCAAATCATATCATTATGTGATGAAGTGATAGGAAGACCTGTGATAAAATCCATAGAGATTTGTTCCCATGGTTCATTTGGAATAGGAAGGGGCATTAATAATCCAAATGGTTTACCATGATGACGTTTGACACGCTGACAGACAATGCATTGAGAAACATAATGTGCAATGTCTTTTTTCATGTGTGGCCAAAAGAAGAAATCTTTGCAAGCAGAAATGGTGCTTTGTATGCCTCTATGACCCATGTAAGATGGTTCATGCATTTCTTTAATGACAAAATCTTTAAAAGCTTGGGTTATGCACAATCTATGTTGAAAATAGAGAAAACCATTATGAAATGTATAATGTTCATCAGATAAAGATGCAACATTGTTGAAGTCATGCCATGCATGTGATAAATACAAATCAGATGCATAAGTGGAAACCATGTCTTGAAAAGAATGAATTTGAATGGCAGAAATATTATTCAAAACAACGGAATTCGAAGGAAAACGACTAAGAGCATCAGCTACGACATTAGCTTTACCAGGTTGATATTGTATCATGGGTTGGAAATTTTGAATGAATGACGCCCATTTAAGATGTCTATCAGAGATTAAGGGCTGACTTAATAAATGCTTAATAGCCTGTTGATCAGTTTTGATTAATACTTCAGAGCCCATAAGATAGTGTTTCCAAATTCGCAAAGCATGCACAACTGCTAACAGTTCTTTATCATACGTACTATAATTCTGTTATGAGGGTTTAAGCTTTCTACTCTCAAATGCAATGGGATGGTCATTTTGCATCAGAACAGCACCTATTCCTGAACCGCTAGCATCAGTAACCACATGAAAGGGTTGTGAGAAATCAGGTAATTGTAAAACAGGTGCATGTGAAAGTGCATGTTTAAGTTTGTCAAAGGACTGTTGTTGGGTAGATCCCCATGCTTTTATTTTCTTTTTCAACAACAAAGTAAGAGGCAATGCTAAATAAGAAAAATTTCGAACAAACTTCCTATAGAAACTAGCCAACCCAAGAAAAGAACGAACATCATTGACTGATTGTGGTGTAGGCCATTCTATGATAACTCTAATCTTTTTCGGATCCACATGCACACCTTCACTTGAAATAATATGTCCTAAATATTCTAGCTTACGCTGAAAGAAATAACTCTTTTCAGGATTAGCATAAAGTGTGTTTTCTCGTAACAAATGAAAAACTGTTTCAAGATGCTTTTCATGTTCACTATCATTCTTACTGTAAACAAGTATGTCATCAAAGAATACAAGAACAAAAGCTTGGTAATCAAGAAAAATATTATTCATCATTCGCGCAAATGTAGCAGGGGCATTAGTAAGTCCAAAGGGCATTACCATAAATTCATAATGGCCATTTTGAGTTCTAAATGCAGTCTTAAAAATATCACTTTGTGTCATACGAATCTGATGGTAACCCGATTTGAGATCAATTTTACTAAAGACACGAGCTCCTCGTAACTTATCTAAGAGATCATCTATTCGAGGAATAGGGTATCTATTCTTGATCGTGATCTTGTTAAGGGCTCTATAATCAATGCACATTCGATAAGTTTTATTCTTCTTCTCTACTAAGAGAACGGGTGCTCCAAATGGGGAAGAACTAGGCCTTATAAGTCCTTTTTGTAGTAGGTCTTTTACTTGATTTTCTATTTCCTTTTGATGTAATGGGCCATGTCTATAAGGTGCTTTATGAGGAGGAGAACTACCAGGGACTAAGTCTATGCTATGGTCAAAGGATCCTCGAGATGGTGGTAGTTCAGAGGGATATTCAGACATAAAACAATCCTTATAAGTACTCATGAAAGGTTTATATGCATATGAAAGTGTATGAGTATAATCATTGATGACATTAACAAAAACAATGCATGAGTTAAATCCTTTCCTAAATGCACGCTTTGGTTGAGTGTGACTAATGCCGCTCTGTGTAGGTAGTAACCGTATCACCCTCCTTCCATGTAAGGGTCGTCCATGCACGTCGAACATGCAAATGGTATTGAGGAGGAAGAAATGAATCCTTCACATTTTCTTGAAAAGCCTTCCAAGTTGTTGGACGCTCCGTACTGTGCCGCAGGACATTCCACCAGAGTTGTGCTTTACTTACTAAATAGTTAGTGGCAAATTTAACTTTTTCACTTTCAGCATACATTTCATCGGTATAAAAATCATCAAACTGTGACAACCAAGAAAGTACTAAAGGCCCATCCTTTCGGCCATCAAATCGTAGAAACTGGTAGTTTCTATTACCAATCTTTGAATGAGTAACATCAGATTGGGCAGACACAATAGCTTTTACTACTCTCGTAAGGTTGTCTTCCTCAGCTTGCATCTTTTGGAGGATTTCATCACGTTGTTGGATCTCGTTCTGAGCTCCTTGAAGCTCATGCCGCAAGAGCTCTAGTTGATGTTCAAGTGTTGCTGCAGGTAGAGGTGAATTACTGTAATCCTCCATGGTGCTCTTGGATCCTTTCTTTCAACCTAAATATTTTGAACACTAATTTAATTGCCACCCAAATATTTTGAAGGAATTCACACTTGAAAGCTAGCTCAATGGAAAGTTTGTTTCGAGAGCTTTCCAACGGTATATTATACGCCTCAATCCGACCTACAGATTGAAAGTTACACTTGATTCTTTGTTGGGTCCATCCTGGAAATTGCCGCGAGCGCCTTGCACAAGTACCAAAGAAAGAGAGAGAGAGACTTGAGTACAACTCCAAGAGATGGTGGAGTGGTCAAAGTACTTCCCTTGAAAGTAGGAGGTTGTGGGTTCAAATCCTCCTACCTTAGGGACTCTAAACCTCTCTATTACCACTCAAAAATTAAAATTGTCTCGCGCGTAGCCAACGGCTGCCAACGGTCGCCAAGGGAGACTTGGGTGCCAATGTTGCCAATGTATTGCCTAAGTTATTGCCTAAGCTCTTTACCACTGTTGTCAGGATCTTACTCACGCGCATACAGAGATTACGGACACAGAAAACACACAGAGAATAGACGCAACAAGAGACGAGACACAATGCAGTATTGGGTGCAATCTCCCCCCACGCACTCTGTTTCGACAGTCCATAGAGTGCATGTATTTATAGGACTTTTGATTACGTCGAAAATAGCGTATAATAGAAACTGGGGTCTACAACAACCCTTATTCTAACCATTACTTTTCTAACAATAGAACCTTCTATGCAGGTTTATTTACAAAATAAATAATAATTATTTGGATTATTGATGTCCGCACTTTCACGCCTTGCACGCTCCTCACGAACCTTCAGCTGCTATATCAAAAACATCAAAAACATATTAATACATTAATAATTTAACATTTTAACAATGCCTTGTTCAATAATATACAACAAAATGGGTAGAGGCTAAGGCCACAAAAAAGAATGATGCACACATGACTGCAAAATTCTTATTTGAAAACGTCTTTACAAGATATGGATTGCCTATAGAGTTAGTGAGCGATCAAGGAACTCACTTTCTAAACCAAGTTATTGAATATTTGTTACAGGATTTTATGGTGATTCACAAGAAATCCACACCATATCATCCTCAGGCCAATGGTCAAGCAGAAAGCACTAACAATATCCTTTGTAATGTACTGACGAAACTCGTGAACGACAAATGTTCAGATTCGGACAAACAGTTACATCACGCTATTTGGGCATATCGAGTGGCCTACAAGACCGTACTCAATGCAACTCCCTTTCAGATGGTTTTTGGTCAGAATGATGTGCTTCCTTTGGACTTCTTGATACCGAACCTTAAAGTTGCACAAGAACATCAGTGGACTAGCCATGAATTATCAACAAGAATAATGGACTTGGAACGATTAGGAGAAACCAGACTGAAAGCAGCAGCAGGAATATATGCGGCGAAGAAACGACAAAAAACATATTTCGATGCACATGTGAAAGATAAAGGCTTAAAAGAAGGAGATATAGTCCTAGTGTATACACTGAAACAATATGCGCGAAAATTAGAAAAGCGAGGTTATGGACCTATGATCATTAACAGAGTCTCGACAAGTGGAGCAGTACAATTAGCCACCCTATAGGGAGACATAATGCCTAATTACATTAGTGGCTGTAGAGTCAAGCTTTATCAGGAACCTCTTACTAAGGACATGCTTAGACGACTCATATTGGCAAAGAAGCGTAAGGAGGAAGAAAATAGAATATGAGCTCAAGCTCAGGCAGAAACTATAGAACACATTAAGCACATGAAGTTAAGAAGACAAGGACTAGGGAGAGAACATTATAACCATCTGGAAACAACACCCAGATACCCCATGGCCATGTGTCAAGTAAAGTCAACCACTCATCCTAGCATAGTGGACAGGAGACCATTCATTACAGTCAGGCTAGAGCACGACAACCCTTGCCAAGAGCTCAGGGCTTTAATTGACTCAGGTACTGCGACTAGTGCGATTAAATGGTCCCACTATAAGGACTGGGGACTAGAAATGTGGCCAATTGAGGCATACCTCATAGGGCTAGGAGGCATGGAAATCCCTTGCATGGGTGAGGTGGACCTTCCTATCCTCATACACAATGTGACCATGACAACGAAGCTACTAGTGTGCCATGATGATGACTTGATAGAACCCCTAATCCTTGGCCAAGATTGGCTATACGATCACTCAGTGGACCTAAATCTTAGACAAGGCTCCTTACAGATTGGAACCTTTGACCAATAGCGAGTGATACGGCTTGACTTCCCTAACAACACTCCACCTGAGGTAGGTAACCCTAGACCATATGAAATGCATGCGACAGAGGACCGGAAGATCTTTGGCCAGACAAGTCACGATACGCCTACACCAACCCACACGGGCTTGGTGATAGACAATTGTTATTCAGAAGAACATCAGCAGATTTTCCCCTGGTCTTTCTGCAAACTAGAAGGGGTCACCACCCAACAGATGGGTCAGGTGGGTTACATCAGTGGTCAAGTGGACTGCATCAGCAGTCACGTGGGCACAACACCCTGTAGTGCCCATCCTTCCACACTTACTGCAGACTGGCCTAGATTAATGGTACAAAACGAAGCACTTCCTAATGGGCAAGTTGCGCAAGTGTTGGACCTCCCTTCTTTTCCAAAGCAGAGTGTCCATCCGACCTCTCAACCTCAACCACAAAGGAGTCAACCACAACAGAGGAACCCAAACCGACGACAATACCAGACGACACAAGGAGGAAAGCAGTATCAGTATCACAAAGCAAGAGGCACAAGACAAATATGGGTGCCAAAAGGACAGAAAGCACCGACAGATTTCAACAACGCAGACAACGATAAGAAGAAGTTAAGGTAGAAGCAGAGTCAGTATTCAACATCTCCTCGACCTTCTTCTACAAATACGAGCAGTTGACAGATTTGGATCGCCAAGAAGTACCTTATGAATCGACCCACACCCACGCAAATATGGGTACCCAAATAGTGTATCATAGCTCAACACTCAAGCCATGTAACATATACCCCTCAAAGATCTTTCCACCCCTCAACACCACCACATCCAATATCACCATTGTCCCTCAGCAGAAACATACCACCCACTCAACAACTCTTAGTATCCAGATGTCTCCTCATGAACCGTTGTCTAACATTACTCCCACCCCAACTAAACACTACCCTTGTAATAACTCATTCACAACTGAACCTTGTACAAATTCACACACTATCACCCAACATCACTTATAATAACAATATCATCAAGCAATGTATGCACTATCTGAAGCATGTAGGTGTCTAGAGACCTGCATTAGTTTTGCACAAATCATTCCTTAAACCACCTCACAACACTCGGCTACACCGGTTACATATCGGTTATGGGAAAGGGATTACGGTCTCACTTTATTGGGATCATGATTAATTTCCATACTAATGTTTTAATATTTTGTAGCAGATCTTCCTCCACATTCGCATCATTCATCATGCAGACAGAAGAAGGACCGTCTGAAGCTGGCCCCAGTGTACCTGTGGTCAATTTTGGCGAACTATTGGCTGAATCATATCCTACTAAACAACCGCCAGAATTTCAAGGATTCCCAGGACCTATGCCGATTGATGTTCCTCCTAGAGGATATACCAAAAAATTTCACCGGAACTCCCATTGGTTCCAAGGTTTAGGAGGACCTTTGGCAGATGCAGACTTTATTTTTTATGCCAATTTGACTTTTGACAATAGTAAATGGGGAAAGTATCAGTTCTTCTCTAGAGAGTTTGAAGCACTCTAGAACATGGAAGATTTAAAGCACGTTTGGGTGAGAGCAGGCTTCACTGAATACTTTAGTGATCCATTGCCTAAACCATATTTCTACAGATGCTACTACTTGGTAACCACATTGACGGCCTTGGAGAACAAGGATTTGCCAGACACCTTCATTTTGCCATCCTTAGTAAATGACCCACTGTTTAAGAAGTTTTATCTATCAAAAGATTTGATTCGAGCTGCTATTTTAAAATACATGGAACACACATGTCGATAGAGTGAGAAAGGCTAATTCTAGAGCCTATGAAGCGTGGTGATGTTACCAAATGGGAAGATATTTCAGCCATCACACCTTAGCTATCTAAGCCATTACATATCTGTATGCAACACTTTGCATTCCCAGCTCAGGATCGTTTTACTATGCCTCACAAACGTATCTGGTTTGGCTTATATTTAGCTTGTATTGGGCCCCAAACAATTGATCTTGCAAGTTGGATTATTGACAATTGTATCTAGCACAGCACAGATGGGAAAGGAAAAAAATCATCCATGGATGTTGCACTCTCACGAGAATTGTGTATATGTGTTTGGCATACGACTTGCCAATAGAGCATGCAATGACAAGTGAAGAACTGAAAGCATTCAAAGGGACTGCCAAGAAGGCAAGAAAATCTAGCAAGGGACGAGCAGGCAAGTGCATGCGAGGATCTATCCCATGCCTACAAGTTCCCGAGTCCCCGTCTCCTCAACCATCTCCAGAACAATCACCTACGGAACCCCTTATGAGTCTACAACTGATTCGCATACCACTATCACGACCTGTCATCACAGAAGGTACTACCAGTGTAGTTACCTCTCAAGCAATTGCAGTTCAAGAACTTGCAACTACAGCAGCAGAAATTCCCACCACCATTGGTGCGGAAGCGTTTTTGTTCCCTATACCCAATCTAGAAGTTGAACCAATGAATACCACGTTCGATTTTGAAATGCCGGATGCTTTTTCAAACGAATTTCAATTCTTGGAAGGATAATTTTTCTCTCAAGAATATGAACCAGGAAGAAAGGACAGAGACTGATGATGAAGACGAAGATGATGAAGCCAGTCAAGGAAGCCATGAATCTCAAGAGAATGTACAGACTGATGAACAGGGCAAGTAGTTTCCAGCTCTGAGGAAGAAAGGACAGAGACTGATGATGAAGACGAAGACAATGAAGCCAGTCAAGGAAGCCATGAATCTCAAGAGAATGTACAGACTGATGAATAGGGACAACACACTGACACCCACGATGACACCAGAACCTATGAAGAGGAAACATTTGAAGCCGCTGCCTATACACTGGCAATCAAAAAGCTATACCGAACCATGCAAGCAGTTTGGGCACGCCAAAAGCTATCTGTGGAAGAAAGTCAAGCGCTTATAGAACAAGAACTCGTCACAGGAGGCTTTGAAGAAGCGTACATCAAAGGCTTCAAAGAACTAGTCAAGTCAGTGGCACCAATGAAGCATTACGCTATTTGCAAAGAAAACCACTACCACAGTTTGACCCACGATGTGTACGTTTGTTATCAAAACCAGGTCAACATATTTGTGTACCAACAGATGGCCAGTCATCACAATAGGCCAGGGAAGCACACCTAATTCCTGAAGGATCTGTGGTAGAAGAAACGATCATCATCGACTCCCCACCCCACACTTCTACTGTACATACCACTACTGTGGTCGAAATACCCACCACCTCAACTGCTCCTCCTTCACCTCCCGTCCCTCCAATCTCTCCGGTATACCCTACCTCTCCCCGACCATCCACACCCTTCGATAGTGCGGTGGCAGAAGCCTTTGTCGCATCCATTCCTCTCACACTTCCCGCACCTACACAACCTACACTCCCCCCTAGGACTTTCACCCCCCCATCCAGTCCGTTTCTCCATCCAAACATCCCTTCCTTCCCCACCCCTCCAAGACCCCTATTCCCATTTCCTCCTCCATTGACATTTTCCCCCGACCCACTGTATTTCCTCTTTCCCCTTTCCACCAAGCAGTACAAGAAACCCCACCTGTACATTACTGGGAAACCTTTGTAAATCCTATTTTCACACACCCACTATCACTCCACTATTCATAGTCACAACACTCGACACCACGTCCAGTGACATGGACATATCACCACCCACTGCACCACCACTCACATCGTCCATTCCACCACCACATTTAGGCACAACACATTTCTCCACAGTCACCACTGCATCCACATTCCCATCCCTATTTCCCCTTCCCCTTGCATCAACACCTACACCCACAACATCTTCACTCACTACATTGTTACTATTATCACCCACCATCGACACTGCGTTCGGTCAAATGTTCGCACGCATGCCTCAAGTGCGAGATGAGTTTGCATCTCTTGGAACTAGTTACCAGACGCGGCAGCAGACAACGAATGATTTATAGTTGCAGCTCAATTCACTGTCAGTCGAGAATGCGTCCCTTACCACCCGCTACCAAGAGCTACGCGAGGCCTATCACAAACTTGAACTCGAAAGTGAAAAAAAGACAAAAGAGGCCATCACTGATATTGACAACTTGTTGTGGGCTCAGACTATTCGCAATGCGATGCTTACCAGAAACATGGGACTCCTCAGACGTCACTTAGCAACGGCTAAAGAAGAGAACCAATGTCTACAGGAACAGAACAGAGAGAACTTGGAAGCTGCTTTAGATCAATCGGATGAACCCTTGAGTTCTAGTCGTTTCAAAGCTATCCCCTCCGAATCCATGAAGATGTTATTGGAAGATCATGTCAGATTACTAGAGGAGTATGACAGTATGAATGAGGAATACCAGAAGCTCAAAGAAGACCACAAAATATTACAGTTACGAGCACCTATACAGCAAGTACCACCAACTCCTGCGACCCCACCTACTGAAACCATCGAGGAACTCAACACTTTATGGGCCCAGGTATTGACTCTTCAAACACAGATAGCAGCTTACGAAGCACCCCCCAGGCCAGATTCCCCACTGGAATTTCCAACGGATGAAGAAACAGTGACTATCCCGGTGGAGGATAATTTTGAAGAAGCATATGAACCCCAACCCATCCCAGGCGAACGCATCACGGCCAAGGTCCAGACCACATTTGAACTACCTACCCCCGCATGGATGAAGACTGTCGAAGAGCTTGGCCGAACCCACTCAGCACGTGTGGAAGCTCAGTTACATGCAATGGCCATGATAGAGGAACGAATATTACAATCACCTTACTTTGCTCACTTGGCCCCTTGCAGATATATATCTAGGCATGAGCTACAATATAAGCCATATTTTATGTTAATGGTAGAATATCAGCTGGCCATTGAAAAAGAAATAGGTAAAGAAACCCTCTCATGCCACTCAGTTTGAGCCTGAAGACTTGCCACCGGAAGCGCAGAGAGGAGCAATCTTTTAACCAACTTGGTGCCAGGATTTATTACAGGAATATCCAAAAATGATGAGTACATGGGTCAAAGCACCACTCCATTTAAAATATAACCCATGTTGGGGACCCATGCCACGACACCGCTCCTGGAAGGTCTTTGCAATTAAAGTACAGAACAACAAGCAATGCCAAGACTGGCTCAATTACCCATATTTCATGCCACCCATCGGACCACCAACTGTAAGATATATGATGGCAACAATTCGCCACTGGCTCCCTCGCTTACGACGAATGGATGATGTAGCAGTGCATATGATAGTCAAAATCTTTGACATGATGCAGATAGTATTCAAAGTCTTCTGTCGCGTATGATATGAGTACGACACCATCGCTTCGGGTTGCACTGTCGCATCAAGTATCTACCGGCATGCTACAAAATGACCTTTGAAGAAATGTTTACTACTGGTTTTTGGGAGTATCACTCAGAGGTGTTCATCAGTAGCCCACACACCTACTCCAATTATTTTCCTGTGAACAACTGGTGTACTCCACGCACTACAGACTCCCACCACCAGATGAACCTCAACCCATCGACTAGGAAAAACTCGAAGCAGATCTTGCAAGAGGTATCTGCATTTCAGAACACACCCTCCCTCATGACCTACTACAAAATTATATTCGTCAGACCCCACAACAAGGTTCTGTCGAGGGTGACAGAAGCGAGAGGGAGGGGGGTGTTGGCAGTAGCCAGAGGCACACACATCGAGGAAGCATGTGAAGACAGAGCACAACAAAGTAATGGGAGCCAGTTGGATCATTTTTCAAACAAATATGTTTTATAAATACTTTTCAGAAACTCTTAATAGTGATTTTCATCACTCTTGTACCATATGTAACATAGAACAACCACTTTTGTAATTCGTAGCTCCATTTTGTGCAAGCCAAGGAGTCCTCGAGCTTGAGGAGCTTAGGTGGAACGAGCCTACCAATTTTGGTTATTTTTAGACTCCATTTACCCTTTCAAATAGCACCTAGAACGTATTTTTTAACTATGCTGGTCACTAGATGTGAAACCAGTCAAAACTAGTCTAAAAACTATAAATAGAGCTAGAGAGCTCATTTTTGAGGTTAGCTAGTATAGACTTGTATGAGCTTAGAGCTATTTTGAGCTTGTAAGAGTGATCTTGAGTAATAGAGTCTATTTTCCTACCTTCCATTGTGTCTTGCTTGTCTCCTACTTATGTGTGTGGATCTCTATGCTTCTCACCTTCACTCTCACTTCATCTCACATTCACGATCTTCATATCACTCCTATCTCTTCCGCGGATTGACATTAAGGAGGTGGAGCTTCTTAACGTGGTTCTCATCATTGTGCTAGAGCAACACCAAGATACTTGGTAGAAATGGGGATGAATGTTGCATGACGGGCACATGTCGACACTAGACCATTCCAGATCATTGCTATTTTTAGAGTGCATGATGGTATATATGGATGGGAGGAGAGTCACACACACATCATTCAAGTCTTTCTCACACCAATATGTATGCATTTGATGAGGTTGTGTCTCTTCTTTTGCAAGAAGAGCAATCTAGAGTGAATAGGAGTGGTTTGATTGAGGGAACAGAAACACTTGCTATCTCACAAAATGGGAAAAGCGAGTATGGTTCAGCTTTGGGTTCATCAAAACCAAAGCCTCAACCTTCCTCTTCCACTCATTCCTCTAATCATGCTGATTTGCAAAAGCAGAAGAGATGCAAATATTGTCGAAAAGTTGGTCATATTATTCATGAGTGTATAAAGCTTGCTAAGTGCAATGAAAAGAAGAAGGAATTTGGCATGTCTATTGCTGAAAATTCAACAAATGCAAAGAATGATGAAGCTAACATGGCTCAAGATTTTTGGGCATGTGTTGTTACAATGTCATTATGATACATATTTGCATTCTAAATGTATGGTTGTGAGTAAGGCTGATTCGGATTGGTTCTTTGATAGTGGTGCTTCAAAGCACATAACTTCATGCAAAAGGTTTTATGCATCTTTGAAAGATGCACCCAAAGGAGGGCATGTGGTGTGTGCAAAGAATGCCTCTTATCCTATCATTGGAGTAGGAGAAATTGAGCTTATAACTGCAAATGGAGGTGTGACTCTCTTGAAAAAATGCATTGTATGTGTCTGATATCAAGAACTTAATTTTAGTTTCGGTGATTGCCAAAGCTGGACTTCATGTACACTTTGTTGATGACAAGTGTAAGGTTCATGATTTTAGCAATGGTGATATTATCAGGATGTTTGGTACATTATGTAATGGTTTGTATCGCTTGGATACATACAAGAGGGATACCTCGAATGCCTTGGTTGCTCATACTTCTTCCATGGTTGAAATGGAGCTTTGGCATGCTCGTTTTGGCCAATTGAACTTCAATAGTTTGCTTCACTTGCAAAAGAAGGATATGGTTATTGGTTTTCCAACACTTGAGTCCATTAAAAAACATGCATGTGAAGGTTGCATTCTTGGAAAAATGCATCATGCTTCTTTTCCAAAAGATATTCATACACACACAACAAGAAAATTGCAACTTTTGTTCATAGTGATGCACGTGGTCCCATTAAGACTCCATCTTTTGGGAAGCATGTATATTTTGTTATCTTCATTGATGATGCTACTCACCATACATGGGTATATCCTATGAAACCAAAGAATGGGGTATTTTCTTGCTTCAAAGCATTTTTAGATATGGTTGAAACTTTTCTCCAACCAAGCTTTTGACTCTATGCATGGATCATGGTGATGAATACATGAAACATGAGTTTAATGCTTTTCTTCATGAAAGAGGAATTTCACACCAATGTATAGTACCATATACACCTCAACAAAATGGTGTTGTCGAGCATAAAAATAGAACTCTCCTTGTAATGGCACGATCTATGGTTAAAGGAAAGCACCTTCTTGATAAATTTTGGATGGAAGTGGTCATGTGTGCAAACTATGTGTTGAATCACTACCCTACAAAATCATTGAGAGTCATCAATCCTTATGAGGCTTGGAATGGACATAAGCCTATGATTAATCATATGTGCATGTTTGGTTGTTTGGCATATGCTCTTGTGTCATCACAACAACATCACAAACTTGATGACAAGGCAAAGAAATGTATGGTTATAGTGTTGAAAATAAGGGATATTGTTTGTACCATCCATTGACGAACACAATTATTGTGACACAAGATATGGTATTTGCTGAAAATTCAGTTTTCCCTCCACTTGAATGCAAAAAACAGGCAATAGTTAGCTCATAAGATGTGTTCAATACACTCATGTCTTTGTTCCAAAATGGCACATTTGACTATGGCCATGTAGACCAGTTGAGTGAGGCTCAAAGGGCTGAAAATTTGCATAAAAGTAGAGCTGAAAATGCGGAGAATTTCCAGCCAAACATGGCTAAAGATTTTCAGCCAAAAACGATCAAAACTACTAGAAATTTCCAACCACATATGGCTGAACATTTGCATCAAAATATGGTTGAAAATGAGCATGAAATTCAGCCCACAGATGATGTACATGATGATGTATTGCATAATGAACGCATGTCTATCAAGAGTGCACAAACTATGCCAAAGTGGTTGAAACAAACTTTGGAGACAGCAAATTGAGTGCACCTTTACTTGGTAGAACAAGATCAAGCTCTCACCATGCATCAAGTAATTTTGTGGATTATTCTCTTATTGCAACAACATGTAATGAAGAGCCACTTAATTTTGAAAATGCATATGATGGTCCACAATGGATGAGTGCCATGCAATCAAAAATGGATTCCATACATAGGAATGGTACTTGGGAGTTATGTGATTGCCAAAAGGAAAAACCGTCATTGGTACAAAGTGGGTTTACAAGATTAAGAGAAAGTTTGATGGTAACATTGATTGCTACAAATCTAGATTGGTTGCCAAAGGATATGCACAAAAATATGGCATTGACTATGAGGCAACTTTTGCAAGTACTTCATGCATGACTACCATTCGTATCGTGGTTGCATTGGTTGCCCATCGAGGTTAGAAAGTACATTAGTTGGACATAAAAATAGCTTTCCTGAATGGTGATTTGCAAGAAGAGGTCTATGTGAAGCAACCTCCTGGATTTTCCATGAACGGGAAAGAGCATATGGTTTGTCACATGCATAAAGCCTTCTATAGTCTCAAACAAGCTTCATGTGCATGGTATGACAAAATCCATAATCACTTGATTGCTCTTGGCTGCACATGCAGTCCAATTGAAAGCACACTCTATGTATGCAAAGATGAGGCTGATCTTATAGTGCTTATTCTTTATGTTGATGACATACTCTTGAGTGGGTCATGTGATGCAAAACTTGACATTCTTATGGCTGATTTCCATCATACTTTTGATGTCACTTATCTTGCCAATGGTCTTTTGAGCTACTATCTTGGCATCTAGTTTCTATTCGTTGAGGGGGGAATCATTATGTATCAAGCAAAGTATGTTGAAAAGCTACTTCAACATTTTGACTTTGATGATTGCAAGTCAATTTCCACACCAGTTTAGACAGGATTTTGGTTCTCAATTGAGGATTCCAATGATGCATTTGACACTTCTCTTTATCAAAAAATTGTGGGATGTCTATATATGCATGCAACACAAGGCCCGATATACACCGATGATTAGTGCTATAGCATTTTCAAAGTGTGGCATTGATTTTGTTAGGCCAATAAATGCCCCAATGAAAGGGTCACATGGTGAATATATCATTGTAGCCACGGATTATTTGACAAAATGGGTGGAAGCAAAGGCTACAAGGCAAAATGATGCACAAACTACAACTAACTTCTTGTTTGAAAATCTATTTACCCGCATTGGTTTATTAATTGAGATCATGCGTGATAGGGGAACACACTTTATCAATGAGGTAATTGAAACACGCATGAACGAAGTCCTAGTAATTCATAAGAAATCAGCTCCCTATCATCCTCAAGCCAATGGACAAGCTGAGAGTTCCAATAAGGTGTTATGTATTGTCTTAACTAAGAGAGTCAACAATGGGAGGTCAGATTGGGATAAACAACTACATCATGCAATATGGGCCTTTTTGGTAGCATATAAAAGTGCTATTGGAACTACTCTATTCAATCTCATCTATGGGAAGAATGCAATATTGTCTATCAACTTTTTAGTCCCAACTCTGAGAGTTGCTCAACAATATGAATGGATGGGACATGAATTATCTAGGTAGTTGGATCAAATCGAGAAGTTACATGAGACTAGGCTACAAGTAGTGGTACGCATTTATGCAGCAAAAAGGAGGCAAAAAGCCTATTATGACACTCACGTCAAAGATAAATGACTGAAGGAAGGTGACCTAGTGTTGTTGTACACACTTAAACAACATGTGATGAAATTGCAACAACGTGGATATGGGCCATTATTGATAAAATGTATTTTGACTAGTGGAGCAATTAACATACCTACACTCGATGGAGACGTATTATCTAATTACATAAGTGACTATAGAGTCAAGAGATATATGGATCCATTAACCAAAAAGATGTTAGCAAGACTTTTAGCAGCACAAACTAGAAAAAAAGAAGAGGAAAGGATAAGATAAGAAGCCAAAGTGGAAGCATTAGAACATATACAAAAGCAAAAGGAATGGATATGACAACAGGATGAAAGATATCTACAAGGAGAAGAACCCATTCCCATGGAAAACTACCAAACCTAAGGCACGACCATTCTAAGGAACTTCACTAGACAACCCTATTTAAACTTAGGAATAGGTAAAGATTACTACCACTTGGTGGATTCATTGATTGATGCAGGAGCTGCATTAAGTTATATATGAGTTTTGCTAGCGGAGAAACTAGAGGCACAACTTACTCCAAAAAGGCATATATGATATGAATTGGAGGCAACAATGTGGAGTGTTCGGGAGAGATCTCTATGTCCTTACAACTTCGAAACACTACTATGCAGACTCCTACTTTGCAATGATGTGAACGTTCTAGAGGAGTTGGTTCTAGGATAGGATTGGATCTTTGATTTTGAAGTTAGCATCCACCTTGCCCAAGGATACATATCTGCTAAAATAGGCCATAGAAAAGTATTTAGTCTTCTAGATGAGAGAACCTTAAAAACAGTAGGGACAACAAACCCTAGGACCACAAGTCTAGGTGACTTGGTGAACGACATTACAGTAAAACCCTTGTGTGATGATTGCTCTACTTCCTATTCATTTACATCTTGTTCCCAACTACATGATCAACCTATCAATAGTGAGCCTCAGAGGTTGAGTGAGGTCAGTCCACCTAAGGAAATTGGTAAGAAGATCAGGCCACCTACGATCTTACCAACAATGAGGACACAACAATGCCCGAGCATAAGGCAAGTATGGATTTGCAAGGATAAACTATAACAATATGAATGCAAAAGGAAACTCACAGCAAACCAAAAGCCCAAGAGGAAAGATGAGCACAAAGGTCAAAAAGTATGGCAGAGAGAATCCAAGATTCTACAAGTATGGGTTCCTATGAAAGTGATGGAGGCTTAACAATCATGACAACAAATCTAGATTCCTAAGAACACCAAGAACGAAGTAAAGCAGGAAATAAGGACCTTAGCCAAAGCAACATGCAGGATTGTCGTAGACATCAACTTATCCACAGGCAAACGAACATCTAAACAAGTAATGAAAAAGAAGCCCCAACACAAGAGCACGTACATATGGAGGAGTAAATATACAAACATGTAGTTGAAGGAACCACATGACAAGACACAAATGAAGCAGATTATGATATTTAAGAAGAAACTGAGTGAGCGACAAGAAACGTGTCAGAACAACAAGAAGAATCAGTCTTACATTCATATTGAGTTAAATGCATCTAGAGTATGCACAACAAGGCCACCTTACAAAGCCATGCATAAGGCACACAATTTTTTCAAACAACATAGTGGTGCACATTCCCTCTCAAGGAATAGGACTTAGCTTCTACCATAATATTCCAAATAAAATTATTGATGTACGTCAATAATTGCTTCAGCTACAATTAGTATTCATGTTTTCTTTCAAGGAAAATTGGAAAAATTCTAAATGACCATGAGGAAAAAATACTTCCCTAGGTATCGAACTTGCTCAGACTTGTGAGAGGGACCATGATTGTGCAACACACAAGTCACGAGCAAGAGGAGAGAAGCACAACTTTACTATGAGTGCTAACCATTCTATATTACAATTCAGATGGCTTTTGAAGATTTTGAAGCAACGATGCAAGAGGAAATCTTGGATTTCCATTGAAGAGCATCAATAAGGCAAAGGGACATTGGTTCCATGAGGATCAACGAGCAGGAAACCATTTGTTCTTAATTACTATAAGAATTATGGAAAGAAACCATCATTTTCTAT
Organism: Ceratopteris richardii; assembly: GCA_020310875.1. Taxonomy (NCBI): domain Eukaryota; kingdom Viridiplantae; phylum Streptophyta; class Polypodiopsida; order Polypodiales; family Pteridaceae; genus Ceratopteris; species Ceratopteris richardii. The sequence continues at coordinate 14,768,681 of CM035409.1, forward strand.
TAATGTCTCAAGATTTTTGAATAGTCAACCTATCAGTACAAGGTCATCGTTATCATCAAATCAGTGTTGTCCAACACAATCTACCATGGAAAAGATTAATGAAACTTCATAGATATAAAGAGTTGGGACAAATAAATTCGAGCTCATCATCCAAAGATCATGATGAGAATGATATGGACATGGAGGTTTACACTGAAACAAAGTATGATCTTAATCAAGAACTATTCGATACACAAGAGGTGGCTAGCATAGCACAAGATGAAAAAATATCCATCAAGCTCGAACAAGAACAAGTGAATAGTCAACCAGACAAAAATGTGTATACTATTCAAATGAATGAAGCACCGAAGTTGCAATTCATAGAAATTAATATTGAAGATCAAAGAACAATGAAGCATCCTAAGGAAGAAATTCAAGAGGATGAACAACTTGAGAAAGAACCGATTGCACCCATCAAAGTGGTGGCAGAGCCTTCACCATTGGATGTGACTTGTAAAGGAAGCATGTCAAAGAAGGACACAATGGAAGAGGATGAAAAAAATGTTCACCTTCACATTCGACATCCATTTAATGAAACGATAAACATTGACAAAGGAAAAGATGTAACAACAGGAGAAGAACCGATAATACCACAAACATGGTTAAATGTGGATGTGGAGCAGTTGAAGCCAATAGTAAAGCATATAATTCAAATGGCCATGGACACACAACAACATCTTGTTGGGGTAGATAAAGAATATGAAATCTATAAATGATGCACGTTATTGCACAACATCCATTTACCATTAGCTTCCTAGAGTACCTTTTATAAGCTTCCTACAACTGGTCTATAATCCACACAGGAAGCTTAATCGATAGTGAGCCTGTCTCTGCCAAGTAAAGATTGAACCAGAGTCATTTGTGTGACTACGTGAATCTATCTTGGCCATGAAATGCAAAATACTGCATGCACATTCGGAGAGGGATGGAAACATTGGGTGTGAGTGCTGCCATATCTTTTAACTTTTGTGATTTCCTATTCCTCATGTTATCGGGTATCAAAGCATCCTCCTCGGAGGGCACATGTGTCCGTGCATGTTCAGAGCATCCCTTACCAATTCTAGGGTGCGTTTAAACTTTTTCAACTCATTGTTGCCCAATAAGGAATTGTAAGCTGTCGGAAGGAACTCCTAAATTTTGTAATATAACCCTGAAAAGTCGCATGCATACTGAAAAGGCGTAGCACAAAAGTTGTAACTCTTTTTGAATTAATGCAAGAAGAGTCGTGCAAAGCAGAAGGTGCCGCCGGACTATTCGTCTGGGCGAGAGCCTGCAGTGAAGTGCAGTATTGCCAAAATCCTATGTAATCTGAGTACTTGTCAATTCTATTGTTTAAGCTTAATAATTAATTAAGTCTTAATGAAGTATTAAAGATTAACGGGTTAACGCGATACGTGAAGAAGTTATATAGTTAATTGCATGGTATGAAGTGTTCTGTAAACATATTCAAAATAGTGAATGCCTTAATTGCTGTGAATTAGTATACTCTGAATATGCAGATTTGGGAAAATACAAACAGGGCCTCTGTTTACAGACCCCTAACCATCCCTAGAACCCAGGATTGATAATAGATTAAACAACCAAAATTTTAACAGTGGTGCCGTCTGTGGGAAATGGAGTAGTTAGTGAAGAAGAAGGTTAAGGTTTGAAGATGAATCCTTTGATATATGCCGGTAACACGCTTTGGTGAATCGTATCCCAAATATCAAAGTGGGCCACATCCCTGGGCAGTTCCGAATTTATTAGGAACACCCTCTGGTGGTAGAAGTGAAGGACAATCAAGTTCAGTCGTAGAAGGTTCAATTCAACAAGCAAGTGGCAATTTCGGTGGTAGTTCGGTGTTGTGTAGAAGCAGTTCAGTAGAATGCGGTGATAATCCGGTGTGTTTCGGTGACAGTCCAGTATATACTTAAGACAGTACGTTAGTTCTTGGTGGTATTTCGATGTTGTTCGATGACAATTCTGCATTGTCTGGAGACAATTCGGTGATTTTTGGTGACAGTTCGGTTTTGTCCGGTCATAATTTGGTGCTCTCCGATGACAATTTGGTGCTTTTCGGCGATATTGCAGTTTTGTTTGGCAGGAATTTACTGCATTCACCATTTTTAGGAACAAGTTTAGCCAATTTCGACACTAAAGTCGAGAAGGGGCTGTTCGATTTCGAGTTAAGCAATCGGTTCAGAGACATTTTTGGACCGGAAGGTTGGCAAAGTGACCGTACGGACCAAGCACAGCCAGGAAGCCACTCCCAAAGTTCAGACAACATGAGTAGTTCACATCAACAACAACAGCAACAACAATAGTAGCAGCAACAACAACAGGAACAACAGCAGCAGCAACAACAACAACAACAACAGCAACAGATTATTCCACTGTGTCCGGTGCCAGCCGGATTCACGTACACAAAATTTGGAGGTTTCCTAAGAGATGATCCCGACATGCATGTGCAGACATTTGAAATTAATTATGCAGTTTTGAATTACCCAGCAAACCCTACGTATAAAGCCATCGTGTTCCAGTCAACTCTAGTTAATGAAGCTACTCGCTGGTTAACCGAATATGATTTGAACCACTTCCGACAATACGACGATGTGAAGGATATTTCTGCAACGATTCCAGTTAAAGAAGAACCAAGCATAAATTTTTTATTACCTGCAGAATAATAGGCAGAAGCCGCATCAGAATGTACAGGATTATGCCATGCTCTTTCGGACCCATCTACGGCAGATACCACCAGCGCATGCCAATTTACCGGACGACGTTATTACTTAGTGGTTTATAAACGGATTAAATCCCCGATTGAAACAGATCATGATTATCCGTTGTGTGGGAGGAATGACCCTGGATACCATAATTGCAGTGGCTTTACAGTTAGAAAATAAAGTGGGTGGATTCATTGAAGAAGAGTGGCTGAAAGCGTCCAGGCAATCTAGCGAGGATCCTTTTGAAACATATTTATTGTACCAAATGCAAAAATCTAGATCACAGCAACTCAGCATGCGCTCTGAATCAATTATATTGCATCATTTGTCACACAACGGACCACACTACGGAGACTTGTCCGTATAATGCAAAGGTGCAGAGCAGAGAAGTTCTTAATGCCATAATTCAAGAACAGGGGCAACCGGCCAATCATTATGTACCACCGCACATGAGGAATACCCCGTACCAGGGATACAAGAATTATTGAGGAGGACGGTCAAATAATTTTGGACAAACTCGATGGAATGCAAGACAATCAGGTGAAGGTGCATCTCTTCCACCACCTAAATGTCATTTTTGCGGTGAAACATGGCATATCTGTCAGTACTATAAGGATGCGGCCTAGTACGATAAGAAGAAAAAGGAACGACAACACCCAATGGCAAATATGGTGTACATATCAGCAGTTGACACCCAAACAGCAGCCGTGCAAACACGTTCAGGAAAGCAACTACAACCAGTCCTAGAGATTTTTGAACCTAGAATTCGTGAACAACAGAAGGTGTTTATTAAAGCAAGTAAGTGGGAAACTCAGGAACAAGTTATTTTCCCTGACCAAGTTCCAGTAACGCAACAACGCATACCGGAGACGGTACTGAAAGGCAAAAACCTAACCCAAACAGTACCGAAATCCCCAATGGACAGTGTACTGGAAATAGCAAAAATTGATCCGGTGTGGGATGTTTTATCCAAAGCATCAATTACACTACCATTGGGACAACTATTGGCTTTAGTCCCTGGTGTGCGTCAACAGTTCCAACAACAGGTGAGCCCAGGACCTTCATGTGCTCCTTCGACAGCCACAATGCAAGTGTTAACTGATGGCGGTTCCGCTGTAAACATTGCAACAGCAACACTCTGTCAACGGATGGGATGGACACAAATTGAACCTGTCCAATTTTTTGTGCGAATGGTTGATCAATCCCACGTCATCCAGTGGGATTAGTACGTGATATTGCTATTACTCTTCAAGGAGCTATATTTAAAATGACCTTTGTTTTTCTGGAATTACCCGAATCTAGCCTTGACTATAACCTACTCTTTGGCCGCCCGTGGCTAAAGCAAGCGAAGGTAGTTCAGGATTGGTCAACGTAGGAATTGATTTTTGAAAATAATCACCAGAAATATGTTGTTCCATTGGACGATATGAAACCTTGTGACTTACATGCATGACCATATGTAGCCAAACCTGTACACATGCTGGATGGTCTTTCAGATGATGAAGAGGAAGCTTTTCTTAAAGCCAACAAGGATCTGATGGCACTTGGCACTCTAGATTTACAAATGGTAGCTGATAACTAGAGTCCGACAGCCTGTACGGTGGTACCACTGACCGGTGAGCACGAGTCAAGTACAACACTGACCTTGGATGATACGATGCTCCAACAATTACTCCAATCAAGAGACGATTTGGAGATGCCCCGATAGTTCTACGTACCAGAAGATCAATTGGTTACCTACCACTTAGGTGATGAAACCAACCCACGACCAGTAAAAGTTAAGGCGGGACTATCCAAAACCTTCTAGGAGAACTTGTTGCAAGTGCTACATGAATTCTCTGATGTGTTTGCATGGGATTATCGAGATATGAAGGGGTTGGACCCGCTGATTTATCAACACAGGGTGGTGCTGAAACCAGATGCCCGACCTATCAAACAACCAAGCTATAGGATGAATCCTAACTATGTGGCCCAGGTTAAAGCAGAATTGGATCGATTGTTGAAGGTTGGATTTATTGTGCCTATCGAGTATGGAGAGTGGATTTCTCCTATTGTCATAGTTCCTAAGAGGAATAAGCAATTATGGATATGTGTAGACTACAGGAAATTAAATGCAACTACCATACCTGATCCATTCCCTCTGTCATTTTTTGACACAATGCTAGATGATGTGGCGGGATGAGAGATGTACTCCTTTTTAGATGTATATAGTGGTTATAATCAAGTCCGAATGGCGGAACAGGACATTCCAAAGACAACATTTATAACCAATTGGGGCGTTTATGCGTGTACAGTGATGTGGTTTGGTCTGCGGAATGCTCCAAGTACGTTTCAACGTTGTATGCAGGAAATTTTCTTTCCTTACCTCACCACATTCATGAGAGTTTATTTGGATGATTTCTCTTTATCCGGTGATACTTTGGTGCATCTGTACCATTTACGGTGTTGTTTTTCAAAGTGTCGAGAATACCGTTTGTGCCTGAATCCGAATAAATATGTATTCTCTGTATCCTACGGCAAGTTGCTAGGGCATATCATCTCCAAACAGGGGATTCAAGTTGATCCAGATAAGGTGAAGGCAGTATTGGAGGCACCTGCTCCCAAGACACCTAAAGAAGTGATGCGGTTTTTGGGCCAAATACGGTGGCATGGGCGACATCTACATTGGCTTGCTCATCAAGCCACACCACTTAATCGATTGATAACCAGTAACCCTCGTCAGTTTGAATGGACCGAAGAGTGCCACCTTTCTTTCGACTGGCTAAAATCATTGTTAACTAAGCTCCCATTTTACAAGCACCAAATTGGGAATTACCGTTTCACATCTTTGTGGATGCTTCTGACATTGCCATTGGCAGCGTGCTGATGTAGCAAATGGAGAAGTGGTTCCGTCCAGTATATTATGGGAGTTGTAGATTAGCTCCGGAAGAGCGCAATTACTCAGTCACTGAACGGGAATGTCTCGGATTAGTGTATTCGGTGAAGAAATTCCGACATTATTTACTGGGATGCCGTTTTACCTTTCATGTCGATCATGCAGCCTTGGTGAATCTTGTTCGCCAACAGCATTTGGGAGGACGACTAGCAAGATGGGTCTTGTTACTCCAAGAGTTTGATTATTCAGTAGTACATCGACTAGGGTCTGCACATGCCCTTGCTGGTTTTCTATCTCGGTTGGATTTCGGTGAATCTCTAGAAGGAGTTGATGATACAACACCCACCATTTATGTAGCAGAGACGGTACAGAATAATCAGCAGGAGTTGCCGATGCCCCCTCTTACTATGACACCTTGCTCGTGTTCCTAACCAGTGGATGTCCACCTGGTACGACCTCTTCATTTGCTCGACGATGACTAGCGATATATAGCTGACAATTTCGCCTAATTGTAGGGCAATTATATTACATGGACCACTCGGGCGTGTTACTACGATGTGTTCCCCCACATGAAATTGCTTCAGTAATTACAATGGCCCATTCTGCCCCAACCGGAGGACATTTTGCGGTTGATCTGACACACCGGAAGATTCTGCAGAGTGGATTATGGTGGCCTACAATGTACCGTGATGTAACCCAGTATGTGCTACAGTGTGATGAGTGTCAGCATTCCGGTCAGCCTTTACAGCGACATCTCTTTCCGCTTCAACTAGTTGTGCCTCTTGAACCCTTTCAGAAATGGGGTTTGGATTTTATTGGCCCCATTACTCCTCCTGCGACAGTTACTAGCAACCGATACATTCTGACATGCACGGATTATGCAACTCAGTGGGCCGAAGCTTGGGCTCTTTGGTCAGCTACAGCTGTTGCGGTAGCTAAATGTTTGATGAAGGATACTTTTCCACGCTATGGGTTACCCTTGGAGATAGTAATTGATCAAGGTACACACTTTGCAAATACATTAATGCAAGTGCTGACTAAAACCTTCCGGATTGTGCATAAGTTCAGTTCTCCCTACTATCCACGAGCAAATGGACTCGCTGAGAGCACCAACAAATCTCTGTTGAACATCCTAAAGAAACTGGTATTAGATTGTTCAGAGAGATGGGACCAATTCCTACCTGACGTACTATGGGCTTATCGTACAACATATAAAGGCGACCGGAATCACCCCTTTCAAGTTGGCTTATGGATTGGAGGCGATTACTCCTATGGAACTGGTGGTTCCTACTCTACGCGTGGCTTTCGAAGGGAAGTTATTACCGGAAGAATCTTTTCCCTTTTGATTGGAGGCTTTATGGTCTCTAGATGAACAACATCTTGAAAGTTTCCTGGTGCTACAGGAAGTGCAGCTTCGACAAGCCAAAACCCATGATTGTTTCCTCAAAACCCTTGTGTTTACGGTAAACCAATTAGTACTCTCTTATAATGCTAAGTCTAATAGATCCGCTGGAAAATTTAAGCTACGCTGGTTCGGTCCCTATCGTATTGCTGAACAAGTGGGACCCGCAACTTTTAGGTTATCCACCCTAACTGGTACCCTTCTTCCTAAAGCGATTAATGGCTTGAAGCTTCATCCCTATTATCCACCATCTACGTCCTCATGATGTGTCACTGGTATTTTTACTCCTTTCCTTTTGCCATTTTTCTCACTCGACTTTCTTTTCTCATCTCCGTGTTTTGGTTGACCGACTGACTGTAATAGTTGTGTTTTCCTACCTAATCATGATTAGTGGCCGCCTTCTGTGTCTTTGATTATGTTAATGCACGCATGTCGTCATTATGTCGGTATATTTCCAATACTGCGTTATGATTAGGGTTCTTATCGCCTGATTTTTCCAGCGTTTCTACTTAATCTTGTTCTTCCCGCGGTTAGTCGCTATTGTGTCCTTGTGTGTTTGTGACCCTTGTGTGCTTTGTGTTATCGTCTGTTTCTGAGTGTGCCGTGGAAGCTCTTGTGAATATCGTGACCTTCCGTGTGGCTCTCACTCCGGATGTGAGTGAGTTCCTACATGCTCGAGGGCTCTTGGCCTTCACTGAATTGCCTTGGCATTGAGTGGAGTGTCATCCCTTCTATGCACAGATTATATCTGCCATAGCCGCCACGCCTGCTACCGAGCAATGTTGGCCATTAACATGTTTAAACCCCCGTGTCGTAGTCACTCTCAGCACTATCGTTGAGGGTTTTTGTCTCCCTTAGGAGGGGTTGGTCGATGGCCCGCTCCTTCCCGTAGCGACCATGAAAGAACTTTTTCCCCGGCACTCATCTAATGAGTTTTCCATTCTTTTTCGTCCCAAACCCGAGCGCACCGGGTTGCAATTTCTCATAGCTGCCTTAAATCTCCAAAAACGTACTTACGGTATCTCCCGTCCGTTCTACTCCATGATAGACACTGCCTCTAGAGAAACCATCAACTTTACTTCCTTCTTTTGCCGGTGCATTCACCGTGAATGTCAAGCCATTTCCAAACAGTTAGCCAAAAATGAGATCCTGAGGACCCGATTGCCGCATCTGCTCACCCTTCTCCTTCCGGTGATACAAGCAGAGCAACCTCCAGTGAATACCTTGCTTCTACATGAGGAGTCTACCCAGATGCTAGAGGATGATGATGATGAAGCTTTGCTACATTTCTTCCAGCGAAAACGTAGACGTATTAGCCCATCGCAAAGCCAAGTGCAGGATCCAACCACACTTCAAGAGGTTGAAATCTTTCATGATACCGCCATGACTTTACAAGGCACATCAGCAACCCCTTCTCCTAGCAAGCAGCTGAAGCTAGATGTAATTATGGAAGATGTCATTGCAGTCCAACCACAGGATGAACCGAAGCAACTGGATGCTGAGCCTTTGAAGGACCCAGTGGACGATACCATTGTCACTGAATGTCATCCTTCTTCACCACCAGTAGCAGATGATCAAGCCGACAAGGTAACACAACCGACCTGTAATGAAGAGATGGAAGTAGTTCTATCGGTGCATCAACATGAAACTGTAATTGTCTTAGTGCCAATGCCTCTTCTTCCCCTTCCTTCTCCAACCACCCTTATTACTACTGCCGATACTTCTACCTCCTCACCGCCAACTGCAATCCGGGAAGCCTCATCAAAACTTCCGTCATCTCCCGACTACTCTCCACCTTCGTCTCCACACCTTCTTTCTACCCCACCATTGCAGCCTATTTCTTCTCTTTCCACCCCGGTGATGTTCGCTAAATTAGCATCCATGGGCCAGATGTTAATTCAATTATCTGGGCAATTACCGCTTCAATTGAAGATGGCCACCCAGACTATTCAACAGGAGCTACAGAGCAAAGTGGACCTTTTAGAAGTTGATATTGCACCCCTCCAAGAAGAAGTACTTGAAGCCAAAGCCGAAATTCACTCTCTGCATACTCAAATCCAGCAACTGCAAGAACGGTTAATAGAAAAAGACAGTATCATTGCTCAATAGGACACAGAAATCAAAAGTTGAAGCAAGAAGTTGTAGATAAGATGGACGCTATGACAGCATTAAGCAATGAGCTCCATAATACACGAAATACACTCAGTATTTTAGAAGAGGCTTCACAGTCACTCGCTGCTGATGTCCTTAAAGTTGAAGTAGAATTGCATAAAGTCACTGAGCAGCTGTTCCAGAAGGATCAAGAATTATCTGCAAAAATTGCCAAGACTATATAGTTGAAGAAAGACGTAGCAGCCATTCAAAAGGAGAGAGAAGATTTCTACAAAACCATTCAGTTTCAATCTCAGGAACTCGAGCGACGAGAAAAGCAATTAGATTTTCAGGCTGACAGACTCTCTCGCATTGATGCTAAAATAGCCAAAATGAAGCTGCGTAGGGATGCTGCTATCGCCAATGAATTTTATCTACAAGAAGCATTTTTGCAGACGCAGATGGAGTCATTAATAAGCCAGGTCATAGCTGCCAGTTCAGTTAGAACTGATGCACAGCTAATTGAACCTGCAATTTTGAAGAATACGTTAGATTCCCTAAAACAGAAGATTGCATGTACTTTTAAACTAGCTCGTTCTATGTATGTACAGGGCATCATAGATGAAACTTGACTATGTATTCATAATTTTTGGGTTCGAGTGCATCGTGCATGCCAGTGTAAGCCGTCGGAAAGGAACTCATAAATTTTGTAATATAACCCTGAAAAGTCGCACGCATACTGAAAAGGTGTAGCGCAAAAGTTGTAACTCTTTTCGAATTAATGAAAGAAGAGTCGCGCAAAGCAGAAGGTGTTGCCAGACTGTTCGTTTGGGCGAGAGCCTGCAGTGAAGTGTAGTATTGCAGAAATCCTTTGTAATTTGAGTACTTGTCAATTCTGTTGTTTAAGCTTAATAATTAATTAAGTCTTAATGAAGTATTAAAGATTAACAGGTTAACGCAATACGTGAAGAAGTTATACAGTTAATTGCGTGGTATTGAAGTGTTATGTAAACATATTCAAAACTGTGAATGCCTTAATTGCTGTGAAGTAGTATACTCTGAATCTATAGATTTGAGAAAATACAAACAGGGCCTCTGTTTATAGACCCCTAACCATCCCAAGAACCCAGGATTGATAATAGATTAAACAACCAAAAGTTTAACAGAATGACGAAGATTCCAGGCCGGTCCTTCACATCAATCACGTGTAATGTTGATACCAAATAGTGATAGCATAAAAAATCCGGTTTTGGTAAGGGTGCCTTGAAGTATTCCGCCAGCCCTACGCGTTGCCATATCACTTGTAGATCTGGTGTGTTTTGGATAGTCTCGAACTCTCTGGAAAGGAATTGGAATCATATCCATGCCCTATTATACTCACACTTGGACTCCCATATGTACTTCACCTCACCTAATGGTCGTGGCATGCCATTGAACTAGTGAGAGTTTGCATGAACTCTCTCCTTTATTCTTTTGGGAGGATCCGACATGGCTATATGATGTAGACATTGCATCTCTACATGTCCTCCAGTTGGTGGCACTTCAATAGGTAGATTTTCCATGTTAACACCTGTTTGAAGCACTCTTGCCTATGAGCTGGGGCCCGTTGTCTGTGCCATGATATTGCTCAGAGTTCTTGATGTTGTGCAGGAGTTTGTGTTTCCTACCATTCACTATTTTTTCCATAACTCAAAGCACGTCTTTTAGATTAGAGTAAAAATTAGTTGCATTAGATGCATCTCGTTGAGAGCTTCAAAACAAACCCACTATTGACCATATTCGGATCTCAGAGCTGAGAAACAAGCCCTAATTTGTGCTTATTGCTGTTATAGGTATCGTGGCTTGCATTTCTAGTGAGATAAGTGACTTGAGAGGTAGATGAACTTATGATACATGCCTTGTGAGTACATTCACTTCATTTTCTATCATGTGTGCACATGTCTTCATACACTTGATATGTCTAACTTCATCAATTGATTATTAAGCATGTATTAATCAACCCATATATGCACTTGTGGGTGATTGAGGTATAGTCTCAGTTAGCACAAGTCCCTAAGGCTCTACAACTTAGGTACACACAGTGAAATGTGTGTTTAGATATCTCATAGACACTTTGAGCTTAGGTCTCTCTTATGGAAGAGATATTCAACCATGCTTGCATGCTTTTACAGATAGTGATTGGGTTGGTTGTTATGATACTCGTGTGTCCACTAGTGGTAATTGCTTTTTCCTTGGAGACTCATGCATATCTTGGTTGAGTAAGAAGCAACCTACAATGGAAGCATCGAATTGTGAAGTTGATCACAGGGTAGTTTTCACAGCTACAATGGAGTGTATATGACTGAGATGCCTATTAATGGATCTTTGCATGGATATTGATGTTGCTACACATATTCTCATTGATAGTCAGAGTGCATTGGTTGTTGCACAAAACCTAGTGTTTCATGCACGGACCAAACATATTGAGGTGCATTATCACTATGTGAGAGAGACCCTTCATGCAAGAGATATTAATTTGGTATATGTGCCTACACAAGATAATGTGGCAGACATATTCACCAAATCTCTTCCACGAGAAAACTTTGAAGCTTTTCACAAAGCTTTAGGCTTATTACCTTGTGGGGGCTGATCTGTCACTCCCTCTATGTGTTCACATCATTTGCGGGGTTTGTTACACTTATGTGTTCCTCGAGTAGCTTTGATGTGAACCTTTTCCCTATACATGCTTTTTACTCTAGTGATGACTAGAGGTTTTTTCCCCTCGTTACCACATACTTGGTACACTCATATGTGGTGGTACTTTGTACTTAGGGATATTATTCAACTCTTAGTTCAGTTTTGATCATCCTCAATAGAGAGAGCTACTCCAGCCATCCATCTTCTCCATGTGTCTTGCTATGTTTGTGCTCCTTGTGTGTGCTTCTAGTGTGTCTCTCACACTTCTACACACACCCAATAGTGCCCACCATAGGGCTTGAAAGAGATCCTTACCATGATAGACAACAATATCGAGATGCAAACTTTGATGGAGTTCATGATGAATAAGGGTAAGCTCTATTTATGTTTAGAACACCCAATGAAGAAGTTCCATCCAAAAGAGATAATCAAACACATTTCAATATTTTCCCCATAGCTACATGTACAATTGATGAATCAACTCCTCAAAGAGTAGGGAACCAGCATCCTTATATCCAAGTGGGATAAAGACAAGCGAATAGGAAAATTTACAAGGTGCTTATTGACATGGGTATCATACTCAATAATAGGTGCATGTAAATGGTCGAATACGTCCAAAGGAATTCTAGAATCCATAGATGCCAACATCTTAAACGTAGGTATAGTATATAGTCCAATCTCTTGGAGGGGAAAAACTTCCACTTCACATTGGAAATACAAGCATGCAAATGAATTTCTTGATTTGTGATGAAGATTATCTCTTCCAAGATGTTATCTTGGGTTAAGAATGGCATCATGATCACTTTGTTTGAATTGGATCTCGCTCAAAGCCTCTTGTGAGAAAGAGTAAATGAAATGTATATATGCACTCTATTAGAAGAAATGTCTCTAGCCTCTGAGGAGCTACATTCTAGGCCAAACTATGAGGTGATTATGTCCTATATAACAAAGAGTTGTGATCACATCCTATTCTAGATTGTCCATTAGACAATGAAGGCTTGATACTAATCTAGAATATGTGGACCAACTAGAATGATACATACACAAAGTGAGGATAACTACTTGACAAGCTTATGCTAAAGCCCCACAACATAATATGCAAGATTTACCTAGAAATGAGTCGAATGAAGATCCTGAGGATCTCATAGATGGCCAAATGTTGCCCTATTTTGAAATCAAGAAGGGGGAGTTTTAGGTGCCCTCCTATGGATGATCAGAAGAAGTTAGCACTCCCTAGGATTTACAAGATGAGAGGCAACATGCAAATTTTGATAACCTCGTTGAAGGTACAATAGTGATTTTTTATGAGGTCAGGGTGGGGAGAGTCCAAGTTTCTCTCCTAAGATATCTTTAGAAGCCTAGATTCCTTAGGAAGCGACCAATCCTTTTCCAATTAAGAGAGAAGAGTGATCTCAAGAGGATGTTGCACCTAATACAATACAAACATAACATAAGGAGTCTAGGTACAAATAATGAAAGAGTAGAACAAAGAAAAGGTCATAACATAAATAGACACATTAGTCTTTGACTAGACCCCACCATGACATAGTCACACAAATCTAGGTCTCAAAGGTAGTTGCTCAATCCCAATCACAAGGAGGATCGATATGGATACCAAAGATCTATTTGATTTAGACAACTCAAGTAAATCTACCATAAGGACATTCACAAAAAGATATGACAATTAAGACTCATAAGACACCTATTGTATAGAGAAGCACATAAGTTTCCACAATTTCAACATCGTCAAGGACCCACCATACATTCTATTAGGGTGTCTAAACATCTTACTGTGGCTCAAAAAGATCATGATCAAGTCTAAATTCTGAAGATCCATACATAAATGTCATCCAAGTGTAGTCAATCCATCAAGGAGTGTCTAAGAAAGAGGTCAAGGAAGCAACAATTGACTATAGAGAAATTCTAACAACAAACCACCAAAACAAACCATCATGATCAGAGGCACTATGTAAAATGTCCAAGCGTGATAGAAAATTTAGGTACCTATGTCTCAAATTCACTCTTCATATGAATCTAGGCACGTTTGGCAACTAACACAAAAGCACATGGAATTTCACTAATCTCAAGCTTTCAAACAAAGGTATGCCACAAAAGGTTTGTAAAGATAAAGGATCCAAATGCCACACCAATCTCTAAGGTGGTGAGCCAAATTCAACCAATCCACTGTGCATCAACGACCAAAGGCATCAACGACCACCAGTCACATTTTGATTGTAAAGTCATTGGAAATATTCTTCTCAGAGAAGAATACTCTTCAGTAGTTAAGGGATAAGCCTCTTTGTGAAGGAGCAATGTGCTTCCTGCACAAGATTAACTTGTGCACTTAACGTACACATTTGATAGGGTTTCCCACTATATGGCGACACATTAGACACTATTTGTGGAATTCCATGCACAATAGAGATACATTGTAAAGTGAGGTCGTCAATCACTTGTATGGTTTGATTTTTTTTAATAATGTTTTCTTGGAGGTGATCAATATTGCACGTAGAGATGCCACTTATATTTGGTTATAAAATACCTCAATAAGCATATACACACACTCAATTTAAGCATGCCATCACATTCCCAAGATTTCACTCCCAAAAGTCTCTATTCTACTTATTGATTCCATTCATATCATTCCTAGTCGTTCATGCTTCATGCAAAACCATAATAGATATTTGCTATCTTCATTCCACATGATTCTCTTAAATTCATACATATATTTATAACACACATCAATGTAATGCATATGCTCTTTCAAAAAGAAAACAGATTTCAAATCAGAAACATTTCACCTGATCATTCGGTTCATCTTCACTGTCATTCGATCTAGCTTTTCTTCAATTTCTTGTTTTATCATTCTTCGTGAGCATCAACATCAATATCATCAACATCCTCCAGTATCATCATCATCATAATCATCATCAATCATCATCATCAATCATCATAAACCATCAATCATCATCATTTTCATCATCAATCATTATTATTCATCATCAGTGAATAACATCAATCGTCATCATCATTCATCAATCATAATCAATCATCAATTATCATCACTTTTATCATCATCAATCATCATCAATCAATCAATGATTATTATTCATCATCATCCATCATCATCGAATAACATCAATCATCATCATTCATCAATCAAAATCAATCATCAATCATAATCAATCATCAATCACAATCACTTTTATCATAATCAATCATCATCAATCAATCAATGAATTATTATTATTCATCATCATTCATCATCAACATCATCATGATCATCAACATCAATCACTAATCATCTTCATCATCATCCATCATCATTCATCATCCTTATTCAATTACTCTTGATCATTCTCATACATTTTCATTACAGTTATTCTTCAATCATTATTCAATATTTGCAAAAATATATCTTGAAAAGTTAGAGTTTTACTTCTCTTGTTCTTTTTCATAGTCTTAGAAGGCTTTGCAGTTGTCTTTACATTCCCCTCAATTTTCATAATAATATCATCAAGGAATTGTTTTTCTGCTTTGTTAACTCATTTATCAGATTTTATATCTTCTTGAGTCTCTTCTTTACTCTTTTCTAGCTCAATCTGTTTATCAAAGTTTAATTGAGAATGTAGCTTTGTAATTTTCTCTTGATCAAATAGATCCTCATTAGTCAAAAGTTTTGGATCAAATGAAACATGTACATCCTGCTCTTTCTTTGATTTCTCTCGAATTTCTCTATCATATTCTCTTTTATCGATTTCTATTTGTTCTCTTAATATTTGCTCAATATTTTGTTTTTCAACTTTTATTTGTCTACTGTTGGTTTCCTCATTAGGTTTCTCTTGACTCTCAATAGATAGCATTCTCATTTGTTCATCATATTTATAATCTTCATGCCTTTTCGGTCTCCACATCTTTTGAATTGGCTTTGATCTAGTCTTGATCTCTTCAAAATATTCCTTCATCCCACCTTTTCCTACATTCAAAGGTAAAGGGGATCGATCTTGAAACTTACAAATTTTACCTTCGTATTCACATACTAGTTTACGTCTGCATGTACTTTCATATGCCAGACAATCCCAGAACATATGTCCATACTGATCACACAAAAAACATTGTATAGGTCTCTTCTTAGTCCATCTTGATTTCCTAGGTGTCACTCTAGGCGTCGATCTTCTAAGACCAATTGACTGTTTGTGCAGATATGCCTTGGACTTTTACCTCATGTTCATGGTCACATTTCAATGTTTGTAGATTGTTAACTTGGTTAGTCAACAACTCAACCTTATGTTTCAATTCAGAAATCTCATAATCCATTTCCTTCTTTACATATTTAATACTTATGCCCATCAGCTGAATAGTATCAGATATCGCATTTATCGTTTGCATTAAAGTCATGATGATACCAAACTTTGATTTTATAGATTCACTCGCATTAATTTCCATTTCCCTAAATCGCTCTTCGTATTTTCGAAACTCTTCTTCAATCATTTTGTTCATTTTAGTTTTCCTCTTCTTATGATCTAAGCTATGAAAATGGTAGATTTCTAATCCAAGCAAGGAATAAAAAAGTGTACACACGTATGATCTAATCAAGTGCAGAATGTGAATGCTCAAACTCAGGCAATCAAATCAATCTTTTTGTTTCAAAGTGTATGTAATGATGCAAAAAAAAAAGAACCTGAAATGCTGGTACCTGGAATGTCTGATCTGACGCGGAGCTTCCTATCTCTCTTGTCAAGAGTGGGTGATGCGTCGAGGATCACCGGGCAACCGCCTAGCTTCACGTCGCGTTCAATTGTTGGGAAGATAAGGAGTCTAGCGATGGGGAAGCTCGGGTGGGGTTGGATCAAGCCCCTTGTGTGTGTCGTCCCCATGTCCCACGAGTGACAGCTGTGCGTTGGGCGCCTGGCCCTCTCTCTAGTATGGTGATCATTGTAGGGCCCTACCCCTCTGAAGAGATGAGCGAATGTGCGTATGCGTATGACCGTAGGCGTCGAGAATGAAAAAATCCAAATACAACGCTAAAATATGGAAGTCACCGGATCGATGTGTAGACAAAGCTCAATAATACAATGTAAATGCAACCGAAGTCGTGCAATAAAATCTCAGTGATACAATGATTCCCACTACAGTGCGGGTCAATGATAGAGTAAGCCGCTACAATGCGGAACGGTGATACAATATGCCATCGTTACTATGTAGATCGGCCAAATATAAGGTAGACCTCCCATTACAAAGCGAGAAGTCACCCATGATCTTCATCTTCTGGTCTTTGCGGATGGATCCTTCCTTTACGTTATTGCTTTTCTCTTTCTTCAATCACTTCTTTGCTTTACTTCTTTGCTTCTCTTTACGGGGAGTACTCTTCTCTTCTATCTTCAATAACTTTTCTTCACTTCAAATAATGTTCTTCAAATCATGAGAAACCTGGAGGGGCGTTCCACAGAAAAGGACCACGGGGCTATCAGAAATATGTTAGTAAAAATGGGAAAAACAATACATTCATAGGAAAAACTATTTTCTATCTTTCTTTCACTTTTTAATTTCCATATTTTCATTTTCTTTATTTATCAATTAAATAAACATTAATCAAGCTCAAAAAATCACTTTCCAAAATTTTTCCAACTTCTCTTTTTCTTTCTCTCTCGGATTTTCCATACATATTCACTCCTTTCTCTCTCTCTATCCCCTTCACTTGCACACTTCTCTAGCTCTGCCATGGGACTCTCTCTCTCTCTTGAATCTATCTAATGTACTTCTGTGCAGAGGCCCGCTTCCATCTCCATCTCTCTTTCTTCATGCCTCTGTGTGCCCTCTATGCGCGTTGCAGATTCCATGTCCTCTCTCTCTCTACTGGGTACACATGCTAGGAATAGTAGGAAGCCCACAGGACTCTCTCTCTTCACTTCGGCGATCATCGATTCTCCACATCTTCTGCCCATGTCAATCACCATGAGCAGCGCATCTCTCCCAGTGCATCTCCAGGGTTCCAGCGCCTTCAATCAATGGTGCCACTTCTTCCCCCTCACAGACACAAATTACTTGGTATATGCATCAATCCTCAATGATACCAAGATAGGGATGCAGTTTGAACTTCTCTCTCTCTCTCTCTCTCTCTCTCTCTCTCTCTCTCTCTCTCTCTCTCTCTCTCTCTCTCTCTCTCTCTCTCTCTCTCTCTCTCTCTCTCTCTCTCTCTCTCTCTCTCTCTCTCTCATCTCTCACATCTCGTGTGCGCACATCAATGTCTGATGTCTATCGATCGACTCTCTCTACAACTACATGACAAATCAGCGACAATGCTCTATAGCACCCTCCAGGCTCCATGCCTCTCTCTTCTCTCTCTCTCTCTCTCTCTCTCTCTCTCTCTCTCTCTCTCTCTCTCTCTCTCTCTCTCTCTCTCTCTCTCTCTCCCTCTCTCTCTCTCTCTACCATATCTGTGCCCCACCATCTCTAGTGCACAAGCAACTAGCCCCCGATTTTTCTCTCTCTATGTGTGCTAACAGTCGACAGGGGCCAAGTTCTTCCTATCTCTCTCTCCGCCTCTGATCACTATGCCTTTCTCACTGATGTGCAACACCCAGGATTCTGCATCGCCACGATCTCTTTCTCTCTCTCCCTAAACACATACATTGAATAGATGTGCAACCCTACAGCATGAACATACATGGAATAGATGTGGTGATGAATCTGAACATACATCGAATAGATGTGGCAATCAATCCAAACAAAGATGGTAAAACTCAAGTTTTCAAGAGGTTTCAAGGGCTTTCAAAGATCAAGCCTATTTCACATCTCATAACCAATTAAATCAACAGAAACATGCATAGTTTATGACTCTTTCTCAGTCAAAACATCACGCCATAACCAGAAAATCAATGAACTTGAAAAATTTGATGTACACTTCCTTGAGGGATTTCATCCCGACACTGTGCTAGTTTTCTTGGGATCCTCTTTGGAAAAGAAGGGCGTTCCTTATTGGCCTTTGCGACTCCTTCATGAGTGGCCTTTTTCTACACCTCAGAACTTTGGACAAGAATAGCATCGTTATCTTCATGTGGGTTCTGGAGGGACCAAGAGCAGGTGCTTTTCCTAGTTGCCTGAGTGCTTGATTTTCTAAATCCATTGTGATGCGGTTTTGATTCACCCATACCTGAAGAAGTCCACTTCTTAGGTTCAGGTTGGCTACATGATCATAGATCCAGTCTTGACCCAAGACAAGATGTTTAGTGAGATCCTTGTCTTGACACACTAGCACATTAACTGTCATTAGAGTATCTTGAAGGTAGATGGGAAGCTCCACCTCGACCATGCAAGGGGTTTCCACTCCTCCCAATCCTATGAGATATGCTTCTATAGGATTTAATTTTAATTGAAATTCTTGACAGTAAGAAAGCCAAACTGCACTAGTGGCTGCTCCTGAGTCAATCAAAGCTCTTATGGTCCTTGCACTCCCTCCTTGTCCTATGTAAGGTCACAAAACAACTTCGATCAAATATTCTATGGGAATTTACACCCAATGCTTCGCACATGGCCATGTGATATCTTGGAGCTTCCAGAGTGTCTGACCTAGGCTGATCTCCACTTTATCTTCCCAATTTCATTCGTCAGATGCATTCTAAAGCTTCTGGATATGCTTCTTCTCGAATTCGTTTGTCTTCTTCCTTGCATTTCTTTGCAGTATTGAGTCGACTTAACATTTCCTCCGTGAGGGATTCTTGATATAGTTTAACTCTACATCCATTGATGTAACTAGGTAGGATGTCGCATTCTAGAGTGGCTACTTGAACTGCTCCACTTATGGAGATTCTATTGATGATCATAGGTCCATAGCCACGCTTCTCCAACTTTCTTGCATGTCGCTTCAAGGTGTACACTAGGACTAAACCTCCCTCTTTCAAACCCTTATCCTTTATGTGGGCATCAAAGTAATCCTTTTGCCTTTTCTTGGCCACATATATTCATGCAACTACTCTTAGGCTCGTTTCACCTAACTGCTCAAGATCAAAGACCCTTGAAGAGAGTTTGTGACCTGCCAACTGATGCTCTTGTGTTGCTTTCAAGGTGGGTATCAAGAAATCTAAAGGTAGCACCGCATTTTGACCAAATAGCATCTGAAAGGGGATGGCTTGGAGTACCATTTTATAGGCAACTCGATATGCCCAAATAGCATGATGTAGCTATTTGTCCCAATCAAAGCATTGATTATTCGCCAATTTTATAAATACATTACATAGTATCTTCTTTGTACTCTTAGCTTGTTTGTTAGCTTGTGGATGATAGGGGGGCAAACTTCTTATGTATCACCAAGAATTCTTGGAGAAGGTCTTCAAAGACTTCATTCAAGAAGTATGTGCCTCTATCACTTACTAACTCTATTGGTAACTCGTATCTGGTGAACACGTTCTCAAATAAGAACTTAGCCATTGTCTGAGCATCGTTCTTTGTTGCAGCCTTTACTTCTACCCATTTGGTTAGATAGTCTATGGCAACAATAATGTACTCAACATGTGAACGCGTCCTCCCATCATGGGTTTCCGTTGCATCTCGTCCTTACGTATCAGATACTGAGTTCATTGACAAATATTGCACCTCTTCACATAGGTATGTGCATCCATGTGAAGTGTTGGCCACCAAAGACATGCAAATAGGATTGCCTTGATCAAATGATCTGATCCAAAGTGTCCTCCTGCTACACCTTGGTGAGCAGTTTCTAAGATCTTGAGGTATTCACTCTCATGGACACACAATCTTAGATAGTCGTCTCTTTTGCGCTTGTACAAGTTATCACCAATGAGTGAATAATCTAGTGCTTCCTGCTTTAAGCTCTTTCTTCTTGCCAATGTTATCTCTTGAGTGACTATCTTCCTCCTCAAAAATCTTACTAAACGCTCACTCTGATCGGGTACTAAAGACACTTGATATAGAGTGGCATGTTCCACTGGTGATCTAGTACTACAAATTTGGCATTCCTTACATAACTTATGGACATCTGCTTCCATAGTTGGCCAATATACCCCTAACCTTTGCAACATTTGTAGGGTTTGATGTTTGGAGTGATGTTGCTTTAATGAACCTACATGTGCTAATTGCAACCACTTTGCATGCTCGTCTTCATCTACACAACAAGCCAATATGCCTTGATCAGTGTGTTTATACACACTGCCTGCCATTACGTGGTACTTTTGAGATTTGACTACTTCCTTGTTTTTAGTTCTCAATAGAGGATATTTAGGTCCAAAGGTGAGAATAGGCACTATAATTTTAGCCCATTCAGGCACTACCTATAGATTGAACAAGTAAGCATCAGGAAGGTCATCTGATACTCCTTGAGGAGACTCTCCCAAACTTAGTCTAGAAAGGTGATCCGCCTAAAGGTGAGTCCTACCTTTTTTTAACCATGATTTTAAAGTCATATTCCATTAGTAAGAGGAACCATCTTACAAATCTGCCAGTATTGCAAGGTTTGCTCACTAGATATAATAGTGCTTGATGATCTGTAAAAAAATTTAAAACTTATTTGCAAGCAAATAATGTCTAAACTTCTTAACTACATACACAATGCCTAATCCTTCTCTTTCAGTAGTGGTATAATTTCGTTCAACTGCATTCGATTGTCTACTGGCATAAGCAATTGGAAGATCCATATTGCCTTCACCAGTGGGTTGTGCCAGTCACATCCAATAGCATAATTGGATGCATCCACATGAACATGGAATGGCTTGTTCCAATCTAAGGTAGTCAAGATTGGTGCTGAATATAATCGTCACTTAATCTCGTTAAAGGAGTTTCCACATTCGTCCGTCCACTCAAAGTTAGTTAAGAGGGAGTACAAAGGCTTTGCTATGATAGCATACATATGAATGAAATGTTGATAATATCCACAATGCCCCATGAAAGCTTGTACTTCCTTGACATTCTTTGGCCTTGGTAGCTCTGCAATAGCTCTAACTTTATCCCCATCTGTGGATATGCCATTCTTTGACACTGTGTCCTAGAATCTTGCCTTGCCTAACCATGAAAACACACTTTTTAGAGTTCAAGCACACCTGATATTCTCTACATTTGTCAAAGATTTGTCTGAGTTCAGGTATATGAATTTTCTATTCTTGAAATGAGCACAAAGTTCATCCACATAGACTTCCAAGTTTTTACGCAAGAATTCTTTAAACACATGACACATTAGCCTTTGGAAGGTAGTTGGTGCATTGGTGAGCCCAAATGGCATTGCCCTAAAAGCAAAGATGTCCCACTCTGTGGTAAAAGCCTTCTTATGTTGATCTTCTAGAGCAATGGCCACTTGATTGTACCTAGAGAATCCATTAAGAAAGCTATATACTTCCTTGCCTGCCACCCTTTTTAATTTTGATATATTTAGTGATGTGTGTGAACACTCTAGGACCGCCCGAGGCACTTTTTTCCCTCTTTAGGAGGTTTTTTTCCCCTAGCTTGTATATATGCCTATTGCCCTAATGGGCTACTTATCTTTGTACATTCTCTAGTAATACATTCAGTATTGTGTGTTGTGCTCCAAGATTCTTCTCCTTCCTCATGTTGTTCATGTGCTTTCGCAGACGTCTATCTCCAACAATTGCTATCAGAGCAGGTCCTCAGTTCATCTAGGGTGTTGTTGGCACTCCTCCGATTGTAGTCTCAGAATCACACAAATTTTGGTGAGCATACTCAATGTGTTTTCGAGATCAAAACACCTTCGCTTTGTGGTGCTGAAATCATGATTTGAGCTTGTTTCGGCCTCCAAACGTACTATCGCAATGCTTGTACAGGCTATTTCATCTTTTTGCGCCAATGGTATATACTAGTTTCTGTTCACCAGTATAAGCATCTCGAAGTCTGCTACAAGTCTAGCAGAATTTGTTTGGGCAGTTCCATTCAACTTTTTGAGATACAATCAATTTTCTGCATCAAGGTATTTTAGTCACCGGCCATGCTTGAAAGCAGTGGCGTATTCCGTATGTTGCCTGTTGAGGATAAGTTGGATGGTAGCAACTACCCGTTATGGGCTTATATGATGTGACATGTATTGGATGCAAAAGGACTGAGGAACATTGTGCAGGGTGTTCAAAAACATCCTATCACACCTGCAACTCTTACAACTGCAGGTACATAAGCTGATGGAGAAGGTGTCGAAGATGATGATATTCTGCATATTCCTATTCATGATGCAGTTTCTGCTGCACCTACTGTAGAGAAAATTTGTTGGGATGGCAGAGATGCCCACACACATACATTGATAGCTTTGTCTGTCAAACGTGCCATTATTGCTCACATTCGCTCTTGCAGAACAGCTAAGGATGCTTGGGATACACTTACCACATTG
This sequence comes from Ceratopteris richardii, assembly GCA_020310875.1. NCBI lineage: Eukaryota > Viridiplantae > Streptophyta > Polypodiopsida > Polypodiales > Pteridaceae > Ceratopteris > Ceratopteris richardii. Next base: position 14,791,804 of record CM035409.1, read on the forward strand.
TACCAAGCTAGGAATGAGGCTCGTGTTGCTTACCTCCAAAAATCGTTGGAGAGTGAGCACATGAATGAAGGTGATCCTATGGACAAAGAACAATTGATTTTTGTTGATGAGGTTATACCAGATAGCTCACTTGTGCAGACCGTTTTGAATGGTCTTCCTGATTCATATCAGAGTTTTGCTTCTACTCTTCCCTTAATGATGGAAGGCAATCCAAATGCCTTGTCATCTGAGGAGTTATTCTCTGTTCTGTTGCAGGAAGATCAGTTGAGGTAGAACAGGTCCATTATGCGTGTTGCAGATCAAGCTTTCCTGGCTAGTCAGAAGGGCAAAGGAAAATGGAGCTCTTCAACTAGTAAGCTAAAATCTGCAAATGCTGCACATTTGAAGAAGGAAGATAAAGATGAGAAGAAATCAGAAAAGTAGAAATTGTTTTGCAAGTACTGTAAAGGGAATGATCATATTATAAAGAACTATCCAAAACTCGCTGCTAAAGAGGCAAAGAAGAAAGAGGCTGGAATGATTGTTGGAGACACCAAAAACAGAGTCTGCTAATCTTGTGCAGGAAGAAGAATGGGTGTTTACTATTGTCTACAATTTTGACCCATCTTCTCATGAGCAGTGCATGTCTACAGTAGACTCAGATGTTTGGTACTTTGATAGTGGGGCGACCAAACATATTACCTTGCAGCACAGTTTCTTCTCTTCACTCGAGCCTTCCCCTACAGGGAATATTGTTACATGCGCCAACAACTCCTCTTATCCTATTATGGGAGTTGGTAAGATCATTTTGACTACTACTGATGGTAGTTCTTTCACTTTGTCAGATGCTTTATTTGTGCTAGGGATCAAGAAGAACTTGTTATCAGTTTTTGCATTAGCCAAGATTGGCTTGGTTGTGAAATTTGTTGATGACAGGTGTACAATTCATGATATGTCAAATGTCGATGTGATTATTGCTTTTGGCATTTTATGTCATGGGTTGTATAAGCTCATAGACTATGAAAGATCTGTGAATGATTCGACATGTGCAGTACATGATTCTCAGGCTATGTCAGATGCAAAGCTTTGGCATGCATGCTTTGGTCATCTGAATTTTGCTAGTTTGCTATGCCTGCAAAAATTTGAAATGGTGTTCTCTTTGCCCAAACTTGAGGCACCTGGAAAACATGTTTGTGAAGGCTGTATTTTGGGCAAAATGCAGTGTTTCTCATTTCCAAAAGATGGTTCACTTCGGGCTACTCATAAATTGTAGCTTGTACATAGTGATGTCTGTGGTCCTATGCAGATACCTTCTTTTGGAAATTATCTTTACTTCGTGACTTTCATTGATGATTTTTCTAGGCACGCATGGGTATATCCATTGAAGGCAAAGTCCAAAGTGTTCATGTGCTTCAAACAACTTTTAGTTTTGGCTGAAAATTTGTCAGCATGTAAAATGGGCACCCTTCATCCCGATCGAGGGGGGAATATATGTCTTTTGATTTTAATGCATTTTTTGCTGAACGTGGGATAAAACACCAGTGTACAGTGTCGTATACACCTCAATAGAATGGATTTGCTAAATGAAAGAACAAGTCATTCATGGATATGGCAAGGTGTATGGTCAAGAGATAGGCTTTACCACATAGTTGTTGACATATTTAGGTAGTGGTGTGAACACACTAGGACCCCCGAGGCACTTTTTTCCCTCTTTAGGAGGTTTCTTTCCCCCGGCTTGTATATATGCCTATTGCCCTAATGGGCTACTAATCTTTGTACATTCTCTAGTAATACATTCAGTATTGTGTGTTTGTGCTCCAAGCTTCTTCTTCTTCCTTGTGCTGTTCGCGTGCTTCCGCTTCATCTAGGGCGCCATCGACACTCCTCTGTTTGCAGTCTCAGAATCGCATGAATTTTGGTGAGCATACTCAGCGTGTTTCCGAGATCAAAACAGCTTCGCATTGTGGTGCCGAAATCGCGATCTGAGCTCGTTTCGGCCTCCGAACGCACTATCACAGTGCTTGTGTAGGCTATTTCTTCTTTTTGTGCCAAAGGTATATACCAATTTCTGTTCGCTAGTTTAAGCGTCTCAAAGTCTGCTACAGGTCTAGCAGAACTCATCTTGGCAGTTCTGTTCAACTTTTTGAGATACAGTCAATTTTCTGCATCAAGGTATTTTAGTCACCGGCCATGGCTGAAAGCAGTGATGTATTCTGTATGTTGGCTGTTGAGGATAAGTTGGATGGTACCAACTACCCATTATGGGCTTATATGATGCGACATATTTTGGTTGCAAAAGGATTGTGGAACATTGTGCAGGGTGTTGAAAGACGTCCTGTTACACCTGTAACCATAGGTACTACAAATACAGGTGCTGGAGCTGATGAAGATGGTGTCGAAGATGATATTCCACAGATTCCTATTCGTGCTGCTGTTTCTGTTGCACCTACTACAGAGCAAATTTGTTGGGATGGCAGAGATGCCCAGGCACATGCATTGATAGCTTTGTCTGTCAAACGTGCCATTATTCCTCATATTCGCTCTTGCAGAACAGCTAGGGATGCTTAGGATACACTTACCACATTGTACCAAGCTAGGAATGAGGCTCGTATTGCTTACCTCTAAAAACAGTTGGAGAGTGAGCACATGAATGAAGGTGATTCTATGGACAGTTTCCTAACGAAGATCAAAGATTTGAAGGAACAATTGATTTCTGTTGATGAGCTTATACCAGATAGCTCACTTGTGCAGACCGTTCTGAATGGTCTTCCTGATTCATATCAGAGTTTTGCTTCTACTCTTCGGTTGATGATGAAAGGCAATCCAAATGCCTTATCATTTGAGGAGTTAGTCTGTGTTCTGTTGCAGGAAGATCAGTCCAAGCAGAACAGGTCCATTATGCGTGTTGCAGATCAAGCTTTCCTGGCTAGTCAGAAGGGCAAAGGAAAATGGAGCTCTTCTACTAGTAAGCAGAAATATGCAAATGCTACACATTCGAAGAACCAGGATAAAGATGAGAAGAAATCAGAAAAGCAGAAACTGTTTTTCAAGTACTGTAAAGGGAATGATCATATCATAAAGAACTGTCCAAAACTGGCTACAAAAGAGGCAAAGAAAAAGGAGGCTGGAATGGTTGTTGCCGAAGCCTCTACACCAAAAATAGAGTCTGCTAATCTTGTGCAGGAAGAAGAATGGGCGTTTACTACTGTTTGCAGTTTTGACCCATCTTCTCATGAGCAGTGCATGTCTGCAGTAGACTCAGATGTTTGGTACTTTGACAGTGGGGTGACCAAACATATTACCTCGCAGCGCAGTTTCTTCTCTTCACTCGAGCCTGCCCCTACAGGGAATACTATCACATGCGCCAACAACTCCTCTTATCCTGTTATGGGAGTTGGTAAGATCATTCTGACTACTGCTGATGGTAGTTCTTTCACCTTGTCTGATGGCTTATTTGTTCCAGGGATCAAAAAGAATCCGTTATCAGTTTCTGCATTAGCCAAGATTGGCTTGGTTGTGAAATTCATTGATGACAGGTGTACAGTTCATGATCTATCAAATGGCGATGTGATTATTGCTTCTGGCATTTTATGTCGTGGGCTATATAAGCTCATAGACTATGAAAGATCTGTGAATGATTTGGCATGTGCAGTTCATGATTCTCAGGCTATGTCAGATGCAAAGCTTTGGCATGCATGCTTTGGTCATCTGAATTTTGCTAGTTTGCTACGCTTGCAAAAATCTGATATGGTGTTTTCTTTGCCCAAGCTTGAGGTACCTGGAAAACATGTATGTGAAGGCTGTATTTCGGGCAAAATGCAGCGTTCCTCCTTTCCAAAAGATGGTTCAGTTGGGGCTACGCAGAAATTGCAGCTTGTACATAGTGATGTCTGTGGTCCTATGCAGACACCCTCTTTTGTGAATTACCTTTACTTCGTGACTTTCATTGATGATTTTTCCAGGCATGCATGGGCATATCCACTCAAAGCAAAGTCCGAAGTGTTCATGTGCTTTAAACGGTTTTTGGTTTTGGCTGAAATCTGTCAGCATGTAAAATGGGCACCCTCCATTCTGATCGAGGGGGGGAATATATGTCTTCTGATTTTAATGCATTTCTGGCTGAACGTGGGATAAAACACTAGTGTACAGTGTCGTATACACCTCAACAGAATGGAGTTGCTGAACGAAAGAACAGGTCACTCATGGAGATGGCGAGGTGCATGGTCAAGAGTCAGGCTTTACCACATAGTTTCTGGCTTGAGGTTGTCATGTGTGCAGCATATGTACTGAACATGTGTCCCACTAAAGCGCTGCAGTCTATCACTCCATATGAGGCTTGGCATGACCGCAAGCTATCTGTTGCTCATCTGTGTGTTTTTGGTTGTTTGGCATATGCACTAGTGCCTGAACAACATCTCAGAAAATTGGATGATAAGGCAGTAAAATGTATTTTTGTTGGATACAATTCTGAAAGTAAAGGCTATCGACTATATCATCCATAGACTAAACGTATTCTGGTTAGCCGTGATGTTATCTTTGTGGAAGATGCTATTCAGCCATTGCTTTCATGTACTAAGGAGACATCTGTTAGCTCCAAAGACATGTATGATACTTTGATGGCTCTTTTTACAGGTGGACAGTCTAGTACTGGTCCTAATGAGGCAACTTCTGAGCCTCTGCAGGTTTCATATGATGATGCAAATCATTCTATTTCTTATGTAGATTTACATGATGCACTTGTTGATGAGAGAGCTGATATTGAGCAGGCAAAAACTATGCCAAAATGGCTGGTGCAGACTTTGCGTGACAGCAAATTAGATGCACCTTTGTCATATCGTACTCGTTCAGGCTCTCATAGTGCCTCCTTTGCATCAGATTGCTATGCGATGGTTGCATCTAGTCTCTGTGATGAGAATGAGTCTATTTCTTTTGATGAAGCACAGAATTCAGAAAATTGGATGGCTGCTATGCAATCTGAATATGATGCTATAATGAAGAATGGTACATGGTCTTTATGTGACGCCTCCTGGCAAGAAGGCCATTGGCACTAAGTGGGTATACAAGCTGAAACGTAAACTTGATGGTACAGTTGCTCCTTGTTCACTGCATCACTCCCAGGGGGGATTTGTTGACATATTTAGGTAGTGATGTGTGTGAACACACTAGGACTGTCGGGCCACTTTTTTCCCTCTTTAGGAGGTTTTTTTTCCCCCCGCTTGTATATACGCCTATTGCCCTAATGGGCTACTAATCTTTGTACATTCTCTAGTAATACATTCAGTATTGTGTGTTTGTGCTCCAAGCTTCTTCTTCTTCCTTGTGCTGTTCGCGTGCTTCCGCAGACGTCTATCTCCAACAATAGTTTCTAGCCTGAGGTTGTCATGTGTGCAGCATATGTACTGAACAGGTGTCCCACTAAAACGCTGTAGTCTATCACTCCATATGAGGCTTGGCATGATCGCAAGCCATTTGTTGCTCATCTGCATGTTTTTGGTTGTTTGGCATATGCATTAGTGCCTGAATAACATCGCATAAAATTGGATGATAAAGCAGTAAAATGTATTTTTGTTGGGTACAATTTTGAAAGTAAAGGCTATCGTCTATATCATCCACAGACTAAACGCATTTTGGTTAGCCGTGATGTTGTTTTTGTGGAAGATGCTATTCAGCCATTACTTTCATGTACTAAGGAGACATCTGTTAGCTCCAAAGACATGTATGATACTTTGCTGCCTCTTTTTACAAGTGGACAGTCTAGTGCTGGTCCCAATGAGGCAACTTCTCAGCCTTTGTAGGTTTCATGTGATGATGCAGATCATTCCATTTCTGATGTAGATTTACATGATGCACTAGTTGATGAGAGAGCTGATATTGAGCAGGCAAAAACTATGCCAAAATTGTTGGTGCAGTCTTTGCATGACAGCAAATTAGATGCAGCTTTGTCATATCGTACTCGTTTAGGCTCTCATAGTGCCTCTTTTGCATCGGATTGCTATGTTGTGGTTGCATCTAGTATCTATGATGAGAATGAGCCTGTCACTCATTTGATGAAGCAAAAAATTCAGAAAATTGGATGGCTGCTATGCAATCTGAATATGATGCTATAATGAAGAATGGGACTTGATCTTTATGTGACTTGCCTCCTGGCAAGAAGGCCATTGGGACTAAGTGGGTATACAAGCTGAAGCGTAAGCCTGATGGTACAGTTGATAGGTATAAGGATAGACTTGTTGCAAAGGGTTATGCGTAGGAAAGAGGCATTGATTTTGATGAGACCTTTGCACCTACTTGCCGAATGACTACTGTTTGTAGCATCTGTGCATTTGCAGCTCATCATGGTTGGAATGTACATTACTTGGACATTAAAACAGCATTTTTGAATGGTGGCTTGCATGAAGGAGTGTATGTTTTTCAACCCTGTGGCTTTGTGTAGAAAGGGCATGAAAACCAGGTGTGTAGGTTAAAGAAGGCATTATATGGTTTAAAGCAATCACCATGTGCTTGGTATGAGAAGATACATGCCTATCTGATTGCACATGGTTTTGAGAACACTCCAACTAAAAGCACCCTATATGTTAAGCATGCTAATGATGTGCTTCTGATCATTGTTGTCTATGTTGACGACATGCTGCTCACTGGTCCTATTGAGAAGCATATTGTTGATTTTAAGGCTGATTTGCATGCATCATTTGAGATGTCCGATTTGGGGCATTTGAATCATTATTTGGGCATTCAATTTATGCAAGTTGATGGTGAAATGGCTTTGTGTCAAATGAAATATATTGACACATTATTGCAGCATTTTGGCCTTGAAGAATGTAAGCCTGCTACCACTCCTATGGAGACAGGTTTATGATTGAATCTTGATGATGATGGAGATGCATTTGATGTTGTTCTCTATCAGCAGGTTGTGTGATGCTTGATTTACTTATGCATTACTCGGCCAGATATTAAGTTTGTTGTCTCATAGATGAGCAGGTTTATGCATTGCCTAGGAGCCAAGCATTGGTAGGCGATTAAGCACATCTTTCGCTACTTGAGTGGTACTCGACTACTTGCGTTGTTTTATCCCAAGGTGGGATCACTACTGCCAGATTTGCATGTTTTTTCTGACTCGGATTGGGCTGGCTGCTATGACGCTTGTGTGTCCACTAGTGGCTTTTGCTTCATGCTTGGTAGCTGATGTATATCTTGGTTGAGCAAGAAGTAGCCTACTGTGGCCACTTCCAATTGTGAGGCTGAGTATAGAAGCTTTCATAGTGACTGTTGAGTGTGTGTGGCTTAGATGCCTTATGGCTGATTTGGGTGTTGGTCAGTCTTCTGTCACCACCATCTTCGCTAATAGTTAGAGCACATTGGCAGTTGCGAGGAACCTTGTGTTCCATGCTCGCAATAAGCACATTGAGGTGCATTATCATTATTTCTGGGAGAGGTTCTCTGCTGGGGAGATCAGCTTGGCGTATGTGCCCACGCAAGAGAACATTGCAGACCTTTTCACGAAGGCTCTGCCTAGGGAGAAGTTTGAAGCTTTCCGCAAAGCTTTGGGCTCACTTCCTTTTGTGGAGTGATTTTCACATAGCTTGGCACTTTCTTATACATGAGTGCCCGCTACTTGTTCACCACATCACTCCCAGGGGGGATTTGTTGATATATTTAGGTAGTGATGTGTGTGAACACTATAGGACCGCCAAGGCACTTTTTTACCTCTTTAGGAGGTTTTTTCCCCCGGCTTGTATATATGCCTATTGCCCTAATGGGCTATTTATCTTTGTACATTCTCTAGTAATACATTTAGTATTGTGTGTTGTGCTCCAAGCTTCTTCTCCTTCCTTGTGCTGTTCGCGTGCTTCCGCAGACATCTATCTCCAACATCTAATAGATGTTCAGTGATAGGAAGCGGATAACTATCTTTAATAGTGGTTGCATTAACTTCCTTCAAGTTAATGCAAACTTGTAATTTGCCATTCTTTTTGGGAACCACTACAATGGGGGACATCGATTCAGTGTGCTCAATTTCATAGATGAATCTAGCTTCTACTAAATGATCTATCTCTTCCTTGATCTTGGCAACATAATCTTCATTATAAGTGTAGGGCTTCTGCTTAGAGGTCATGGCTTCTGAGGTCATGGGGATTGTATGTGAACACCCACACTCACTCCACAACTCCTACAAGCTCACACACACACACTACAATAGCTCAAAAACAGTGGGGAGGGGTAGACAATACTCCTACACACACATTCCAAGTGTTACACACACATAAAAGATCAAAGAGTTGATGAAAATATGCAAGCAAGAAACAAATTCAAAATTCAAGAGCTCTCCTTCTTCACAATGGCAAAAAAGTGTTTACAAAGAGTCACAAAGTGACTTATATACATGTGCCCTAAATTTGGTCCTTTCACACAAGAGACCGGCACTTTATTACTAAAAAGTGAAATTCCTACTAATGTACAAGGAATATATTACAATCATTTGGGATTATGCATCTAGAGGACTCCTCTAGTGCATTTACATGGCTTGAGGGAATTTCCTAAGACTTTGAAGAAAAAAAAATATGCCCATTAATTTGAAAATTTTGGGGCTCTCCTTTCTCGTGCCACTTTGCTCTGCAACACTCTCCCCCTCTTTGTCTCTATCGTCCCTTGACAGGCTTTTGCTTTCTCATTTGTAGCTTGTCTAAGAGGTTTGAATACACGCACCTAGTTGTCGAAGCAGCAACAAGGACTATCAGAGAATTTGTTAATTTATCCGATGTATGTCCTTTGCTTCTGTTTGCTCCTTGATATCCCGTACATCATAAATCTGGGTTGTTGTATTCAGTCGGGCTGCCAGGCATGCCACCAGTGACTAAGAATGTGTTGTTCTTAGTCACTCTCTTCAACTTTTAAGCCTCTACCTCTTTCTAACTTTTGGTCTTCTGATTTGTCTTTGTCTTCACCTATCTGACCCTGTTGTATTGTTTTGAGCCTGTTTACTTTGTTGCCAACGCATGCTATCAGCGGAAGGATTATTACCTGCCAAATATCTTCTTGCACTTCTTCATGGATACTTCCTAGCCGTGGTCCATCCTTCCCATGAAATGTCTTGGTTCTGATTGTTCTTTAATTCCATTCCTCAGGACCTGGATGTTTGGCGTTGTTGCCTGATGTGCACCCCTGCGGGGCTTTGGGCAGAGGGTGGTTCTTCTGCTTTATTATCTTCATTCTTTATTGAACAGTTTTGGTCTTTGATTTTCTTCTTCTTCTCTTCTTACTCGATTCCCCTCCACACGTCCCTCCTCTTGAACTCTGTCGTCCCCGACACGCTTTTTCTGGCGACGTGAGTACGTTTGAATGGCAGTTTGCTCTCTTTGATTAAGCAGGTTGGCATGACATATCATAAATTCTTTCCACTGTGCTGACTTCACTCCATCCTCTGGTACTTGTCGATGATCCGCAAAAAAAGCTAGTTTCATAAGCCACCAGTCTTGCATTAAGATTGGAAGTCATCTTTACAAAAAATTCTGAATCAATTTCGAAGAAGCTAGTGAAAAATGCTTCTTCAAATGTTTTCATATTTGTGCTCGACAAAAACATAAGTCGTGAATAGTAGGCCATGAGTGTTAAGCGGCTCGGGATGGTGGAAAGATAAAAAATGAGTGCTTCCAAGCCCTGTGTAATGCCGATGAAGTTCAAAAATGTATATTTTGTGTGTTGGAAGACTTTAACTACTGTCAGGAGCATGCTAAAAATTTTATTGGTCATTTTAATTGCTAAGTCCCGGACAATCGCATATCTTGCAATCCAAAATTCCATGGTTTTCACCATGTACTCTTCTGTTAGTAGGTAATTATGCGGTGGACTGGGTAAGAGAGGATAATTCAGCCATAGATTATTAATGCTTCCCTGGCGCTGTCCTTCCCAAAATTGCGACCAAGAGCGTCTACGGGGTACAAGACAAAAAGATGGGTTTACCTGAAGCACATATGGTGATGCTTCCCACTGTACCCGCAGTGTAGGGTTCTTTTCCAAAAGCTTCCGCCTCCAGATAGAATCAGCTTTCTCGAATTCCTCTTGAGTATAATTGAAAGTATTATTACTGAATTGGAGGTTGCTGTAAGGCTCTTTATTTATCTTCGTCTTTATATATTGCCACGTTTGCTCTTTCAGGAGGCCATATGGTACATTAAAAGGCTTCAAAATTTGTTCCAAGTTTTTGCTCTCAATTTGAGCGTCCTTCATTATTTGAATGATTTGATCTTCAAATTCTGCGGTAAGCTAGGACACCAGTAGTGCCCTCTCATCTCGGCTCAGTTCTGCAATACCCCGATTATTACGTTCAAATTGGGTCTCCATTTCCTCCCTTATCGGCGAATGATGTGACGGGGGAGAGAGAGGACATACCTCAATCTCCTCAGTAGCCGATGTGGATTTTGGAACTACTGGTGTCCCCTCAGTTGCCTTTTGTGCTAGCTGCTCTTGTAGCTGCTTGATCATCTCGTCTTTTTGCTTGATTTCTTCATTGGCCTTAGCAATTGTGTCCTTGTTTTTGAGAATTTCTTGAGCTACCACATCAAGGTGATCAGTGTCTTCTTTACATTGCACTAAATATCGATTCTCTGCTTTTTTCCACTTTGTTCTGAGAGTTGCGGTATCATCCATGTATCTCTTTTCCCATTCGGCAATGACTGCCTGCTCCTACTTGATCTGATCTTCATACTTAGCTATCTTGTCCTCCATTTCCTTGATGTCTTTTTCCGGTCTTCCCTGAACTTCTACGGGCTGATCACTCAGAAAAGTTGTCATTAGCTCTTTGTTTCTGTGCCTTAGGTTTTCTGCCTCCTCCATATATACCTTTATTTGTGATTCTAGTATTTTACTTCTTGCATTCATCCTAGTCTTCTCAGCCTCGCTCGCTTCATATTTTTTCTGTAATTCCTATAGTTGTTCTTTTAATGTGGCATTTTCTGTTTCCAAAGTTTTGCACTGGTTCTTGGCTTCTTGAACTTCATTTTCTTTATGTACTATTTGCTCTCTTGCTAGCTTTAATTCGACTGAAAGGTTCTTACCGATTTCTTGAAGTTTATACTTGTCTTGCATTGCTTGATCGTAGTCTTCATCAGCCTCAAGCATTAATTGTTGCGTATCCATTGCAGTTCTAATCATGTCTTGCACTACAGGCTTGAGCTGAGCGATGTCGACGTTCAACCATGTTCTTGGTATGCTTGGAGTTTCTCCAATTAGTACATCTTTTCCTTGCTCGACATGGATAGTCTCGTTATGTGGTTGTCTGATCTATAGGTGTATTTCTGGTTCTTTTCTTTCTTTGTCCAGATCAACCGTTTTCGTGGCACTCCCTTGAAATGTGACATCCATGGGGGAGGGTTCTGCTACAACCCTTATCGGTGTGAAGGGTTCTGAGTCTTCGACTGCAGCTTCTTTAGGTTCTTGCTTTGGATTCTTGATGGATTCCTCTCCCGTAGTCGTTGTCTCTTTGATTTGAATTTTTGTAGTATCATTCAGTTGGATGACATGTGTCCCTTCTTGGTTTACCTCCTTGCTTGCGTTGTCTTGATCGAGGTGGGTAGATTTGTCATTTATCTTTATGCCCTCTTCTGTTTCATTGTAGTTGACGGCATTAAGTTCCTCCCATTGTCCATCATCCTTGGATTCACTTTGAATATCCACATTTGATAAAGATGTGTGGAGTTCTTCTTGTGCATCCGAAGATGGGCTTGAATTATCCAACCCTAATTCTCTATATCGATGGACTTTGGTGAGCTTCTTTTTAGCTTCCACTTCTTGTTGGGACTGCTCGTAATGGTGCCCTTGCACTGGTAGATTAATTTGACCCGTCGTATATTGGTGTGTGTCTTCCAGTGCTTGTGTTAAATCCTCTTTGGTAATAGGTCTTTGCTCTTCAATCTTGGACTTTGGAAGTACGTGTGCCCTTTTCGTGGCTGGAACTTCTTCTTCTACTTGCTTTACTTCCCTTAACCTCTTTGTTCCTCTCATTTTGGGTTGAGAGCTGGTTTCTGCCTCTTCAACAATTTTGACCCCTCTTTTCTTTTTGGGGACTCTGGTGACTTTTGCATATTTAGCCATAGCAGTTGATGAGGGCATTTCTTGCAGGTGCTCTCTAATACCTAAAGCATGATAGATCAAAATGGTCAGAGCAACACTGCCGTTCAGGAACTTCTTATTATTCCATTGCTTCTTCACCTCAAATAGCCGTTCCTGTATGTAAGGAGTCAGATTAATTTGATTGCCAATCTGCTTGATGGCATGTGAGAGTAGCTGGACAATTATCTTCTGAGGGGCGATGTATCGATGCATGTTGGGAAGCAGAAGTGCTGATGGATCAGTTGTACTTCTTCTTCAATATCCACTCGATTGATGTCAATGAAGGTCCTTGTCTTTGCTCCACGACTTTCTTCTTTCAATACCATGTTGCCATCTTCTTCCCATCCAAAAGCTTCCTTAATCAAGTCATGTGTAAATTGGATGACTACCCATTCACCTACTCCGTCCATAACTCTAGCCTCTGGCACCAATGGTTCATGTAGTGCCGGCTGCAATGTATTCATGACTTGTGTGCACCTTTGAAAGTCGGGCTTGTAGATCAGTAGTTCTAAGTATTTATGTATACCCGCTTTCTTCATGATGTCAATTGTAGTCGGAAGCTCATGCACCACTTTAAAATCTTGGGACATAATCGGGAACTGATGATCCGTATCCATGATTTTGATATTCACCAGGAAGAGGTACTCCCCGGCCGGTTGATCTTCTCTGAACCAATGTCCCTTTGCTTTGGTTACACTCTAGATAGGAAATTCCAATACTTCCTCCTAAATCGTTGCTTCAGAATCTTCAGAAGCCATCTGCACTTGTAATGAAAGGTGCATTAGCTTCAATAGAAAATATAGCTATTGTGCGGTGCACTGTTTATGACATGTCATCGTTTTGTCACTCCGTTTCCCTTGATTCTATAAGTGCGATCTCTTACCACATCTTTTTATTTCTTTTCTGAAAGAAAACAAGTATTAGTATAGCCAAAGCATTTATTTATTTACATAGTAGGTCCATTCCTAAGGAAGTTGAAGCTATGACCTATTTCTCTTTGAAGAATGTGCACCACTACTTTTATTATGTACATCATGTGCCGAATGCTTGGCCTCGTAATGTGGCTCTATCATGCATACTTTAGGTGCATTCGATACTTTATGAGTGCAATTGGAATCTTCGTTGATCTGGTTGTCCATTCCTCGTAGTTGCTTTGGTCTCCAAATCCATTTCGTGGTTGCATTGATAGGCCCTGTCTTCTTTCTGGTCCTTTGAAATTCAAATATTTCTTCTGATGTCCTAGTGATAGTGGTTTTTCTCCTCATGTTTCTATGACGAGTCTGTCTTGGCTTCCTTGTCCGAATGTCCCGATGTAGTGTATCTTCCTGTTTGCTTAGCTCTTGATTGGCTACTTGTCTGACCTTCTTGGGAATCCATATCTGTTGTTGAGCCTTCTGAGCTTCAATCAAAGGCCTAGGGAGCCATACTTGCAAGAGTCTTTTTGGTGAAGCTGACTTCTTATTCTCCTTTTTCTCCTCATGAGTTGGTGTAGCGTTCTCTCGTTTTTGCACTTGATCCTTGCGTATCCATTTGAATCTGACCTTTCCTGGATGAGGGTGTTTAATTGTGGTTTTCCAAATTGGTGATTCTTCTGTCATGTGAGAGACTTTAAGAGTGTTGATTTCCTTAGTGTCTGACCGTTTACTAATGGAATAGGATGAATTCGCTTCTTCCTTGGACATATTAGGGTTTGAACTTTCTGCTTCTTCCAAACTTTTTTCTGAGGGATTGGGGCTGGAATCATGTTGTATAAGCTCGTCTTTGAGGTCTTCTGCACTCTTGATGGCTTCTGGTTTCGGTGAAGGCTTCTCCCCTAATAGACTAAAAACTTCCTTGTGTCCTATCTTGGTTGAAATGTAGCCTTGAGCTAGGTGGATGCTTACTTCGTTTTCAATGCTCCAATCCTATCCTAGGATTAAGTCTTCTATTAATTCTTCATTCTTACATAGTAAGACTCGTTGTTCCATGGAGGAATTTCCTAGGTGGAGGGATACAATAGTTTCTCCCATGCAATCTATGATTTGACCTCCGATACCTATCATATGAGCTTTCGTGGGAGTCATAATCGTTTGAAGATCTCGTATGACTGTATCACGTATGCAACTGAGTCCTGCTCCTGAGTCTATCAAGGCATCTATCAATTTGTACTCTGTTTTGCCAATCCCCAGGTTTAGGTAGGGTTGTGACATGTAGGCGTTAGTCGTGTTAGACTTATGGACTTGGTAATTAGCCATGGGAATACGCTCTTCTCCTTGGAGATACCGTTTGTCTCTTTGCCTAATCCACTCAATTGTCTCTTAATGCGTTCTAGGGCTTCCTATCGTGCCTCTTCTCTAATCTGTTCTTCCTCTTTCTTCCTATTTTGTGCACCTATGAGGCGTGCTAACATTTGGTCCGTCAATGGCTCCATGAATCGTTTCACTCTACATCCACTTATGTAGTTAGGAAGAATGTCTCCATCCAAAGTGGCTAGATTAACTGCTCCACTTGTCGAGATCCTATTAATGATTAGAGGTCCATATCTGCGCTTTTGTAACTTCTTGGCATGTTGTTTCAAGGTGTAGACCAACATTGGGTTCCTTGTAGTACACACTACCTGCAATAATATGCAAGTTCCTTGACTGTAGAATTTCCCTTTTACTCTCTTTATTGATTAAATGTTGTGGGCCATGAGTTAGTATGGGAATTAGCTTCTCTGCCCACTTTGCACACACTTCCAAATTAAACAAATAAGTGTCTGGCATATCATCGGGTACTCCACTTGGTGGTTCTCTCCGGGTTAACCTAGAAAGGTGATCTGCTCTTACGTGGGTGTTTCCTTTTTTTACTATCACTTCAAAGTCGAACTCCATCAATAGTAGAAACCATCTTACCAGTCTTCCCGTGTTACAAGGCTTATTGACTAGGTACAATAAAGCCTGATGGTCCTTGAAGAGCTTGAATTTGTTGGCTAAGAGATAATGTTTAAATTTCTTCACTGCATAAACCATTCCTAATCCCTCGCGTTCCATAGTTGTATAGTTCCTCTCAGCTTGATTCAACTGTCTACTTGCGTAGGCAATGGGGTGATCTAACTTTCCTTCATCTGTTGGTTGGGCTAAGATACATATCGATTCTTTAACTCATTGAATGCCTTCTCGCATTCATCTGTCCATGTGAAAAAAGCCCATACAAGGGTTTGGCAATTATGGCAAACATGTGGATAAATCGACGGTAATATCCACAATGCCCCATAAATGCTTGCACCTCTTTTGCATTCTTCGGTCTAGGAAGCTCCAAAATAACCTTTATCTTGTCTTCGTCCATGGATATTCCATTTCTAGAGACTATGTGTCCCAAGATCTTCCCTTGTCTTACCATGAAGACACACTTTTCAGGGTTCAAGCAGACTCTGTACTGTCTGCATTTATTAAATATCTTCCGCAATTCAAGAATGTGGTCTTGTCTTTGATTTGAATATGTACATAGGTCATCTACATATACTTCCATGCTCTTCTTCAGGAATTCTTTGAAAACGTGACACATCAATCGTTGGAAAGTAGCAGGCGCATTAGTGAGTCCAAAAGGCATCACTCGAAACGCATAGACTCCCCATTCAATCGTGAATGCGGTCTTATGTTGATCCTCTGTAGCTATGGCTACTTGGTTGTATCCAGAGAATCCATCTAAGAAGCTATAGACTTCTTTTCCTGCAACTCTTTCCAATAGATGGTCAGTGATGGGTAATGGGTAGTTGTCACGTATGGTGGCTGCATTGACCTTTTTCAAGTTAATGCACACTCTCAATTTTCCGTTTTTCTTAGGCACAACTACTAATGGCGATACCCACTCGGTGTGTTCTATTTCATATATGAATCCTGCTGCTAGTAGCTTGTCTATTTCTTCTTTAATTTTAGCAGCATAGACCTCATTGTATGTATAAGGGCATTGTTTGGACGGTTTTGCCTCTGCCATCATTGGTATTCTGTGAGAGCAAATTGAGGGTTCCACACCCTTGAGATCCTTATATGTCCATGCGAATACATCTCGATATTCTCGGATCAATTGTATTAATTCTTCTTCCTCCTCAATTGACACATCTTTACTTATGTATGTGCATCTTTCTTCTCCATCTTCCACGGTTACTATGATCTATTTTGTTTGTTCTTTGTTTTCGTACGCTTCTCCTTCTCGAGCCTCTCTCTTAGGCATTTGAATGGTTATCTTTTGCTCTTCTACTTCGTACCTTTTAAAATGCTCCGGGACTTCAAATAGATCTAGATTTGGTCCAATTTTACTCATCTGTTCCTCCTACTCTTGTATTATGGGGATGGCTTCTATTGCCAAAATCTTGGTCGGTTCCTGTTTCTCTTTGGTTCGAATGGTGTCTAGGTAACTTTCTTCTTAATCGAATTCCGGTTCCATTTCTATGCTCTCATATTCCTCTTTCCACTCTTTTTCTTGAAGGACAACCATGTACAAATTTACATCATAGCCTTCCTCGTCTATGCACTCGTTCATAGTTAGTACTTCCTCATTCACACATACATCCAAAGTGGCTAAGATTTCCTTCCATCCATGTGGTTCAAAAGTTTCATCAGGAAAGATTTGAGGCATGTACCATGGGTCCTCTACAGGTCGGTAGTTAGGATGTCCTATTGGCCACAGCTGTCTTTTATCATCCTCCTTCTTGGCTTCTTTACACATCCACAATTGGGCATCCTCATACTTCCAAGATTGATCGCTTGATCCAGCACTATGAATAGATAAGTCATCTTCCTCCTTGTGTATGGGATTCCATTGTAGTGGAGGGATATCTCTATATGAAAATGTATGCAAGTTTATCTTGGTGGTATTTCCTTGATGTTGCAAGTATAAAGCATCTCGTCCCTAGTCTTGTACTATCCGCATTTGTCTCATGAAAGGTCATCCTAATATCATTTCGTAGTTGTTAGCCTTTTCGAACTTACAAATGGCTAATGTGTGTTGAAATTCAACTCCACAGGTGGTTAATTTGATCTTTTCCAATATTCCTAAGGGTTTCTCCACATGACCATCTGCTAATTGGAGCTTCATGCACGTGGGCTGTAAGGCAGGCTTTCCCCATTTCTCCCAAATCTCCTTGGTGGCAATTCCTACTCCAGCTCCTGTGTCTAGTATAGCCTTGGTCATGTACCCATTGTAAGTGATAGGTAGACATGTATTACCTTCATCTCCTTCACTAAATTCTCCCACCTTATCTACTGGGATTTGTATCTTAGATGAATTTTCTTTTTCCTTGTTTTCCTTTCCATCCTTCTCTTGCCCTAATTCTAGTTGACCTGCTAATTGTTTCCATAATTGCGGTTTAATTCGAAGTAATTCTTCCACAGTCAGTTTGCATTGTACTTTCGTCTTCTTAAGTTCCGTTAGATTGTGTGAATTATTTTCTGAGTTTTCCTTTCCTTTTCCATGTACTGTGGGTGCTCGGATTATCATGGATTCCTTTTCGTATTCTCCCATGTAATTTGGTAAAGTTGAAATGCTCTGAGCTTCTTCTCTATTTATGTCTAGTCTTGATACTTCCTCATATACTTCTTCCACGTTGGGATTTGGTTGATAAACTTCTACATCTAATTCCTCAAAGGGAGGTTTAGTCTCTCCATTTTTCTTCCATTGTTCTTCTCGGATTCTATTCCATAATTCCTTTGGCCAATCAGCCTCTAAGTCAGGTATTGTTGACATAGGTTCGTCTTGAGTTTTCACTCGTTCACATTTGTCATCCTTCCCTCTAAGTTCCTTATCCTTGGCTTTGACACACTCCTTGTATTGCTCCTCTGCTATTCTTGTCTCTAGGAGGGCTGGGATAGTCTTTTCTAGGGTTGCTTGTGCTACCTCTATAAGTTTTCTACATATCGCAAGCCTCTCTTTTTCTAATTCTCCTTGTAGATAAAGTTTTTCATGTTGTTCCACATTCGGTCCAGTCTTAATTCTAGCTTGGTAAGCTTTCAGCCACATGTCTAAGTCGTCCAGTTTTGGGTCAGCTAGAATTGATCCTGGTTTCTCTGCTTCTCGTGCAAGCGGTGGATTAGGAACTTCCTCCAGAATCTCTGGTTCTTTATGCTCTTTACTGCTTTTGGGTTGTTTCTTATTGTCTTGACTCTTGTTTTTCATCCATTTATCTTTGAGCTTTTCTCTTCTTTCCTTCCATTTTTGAGCTTTTATGTTCTGGGTACTCTCACGTGGGTCCTCTAAATCTTCTATTATTTGGCTTTTGAGGTTTACCTTCCTATTATTTTCTTGTTCTCGATCTGGTTGTTTTTCTTTTTGTTCTTTCGTTTGAGCTCTCGTAATGGCCTTTAAAGGTACGGTGTACTCCTTATCACTTCCCGGTGCTTCTATCACTTCAATTACATTAATAGGTGCAGTCTCTTGGACTTTGGTGGGATTCTTAGGGCAATCTCTAAAAAGACGTTCCTTTCCGCAATCATTGCAATATCCTTCCCAAGTCCTGGGGGGTGGTGGATTGTAAGGCCGAGTACATTCTCTAATAAAATGGCCTCCTCTGCATCTATAACATGGTCCTCTCGACACAGGCGGTCTAATGGGTGGTCTTCCTGGTTGTTGTGCTTTAGGTGCAGTATACATTAAAGTTGCTACCTCCGTTCCATAAGCCTGACCATAACCTTCATATCCATAATAAGTCGAATCATATGTTGGTTCGTACTCTAACATGTTGGCTTCATAGGGATAGTAATCTCTGGGGGCAGATCATATCTAGGGTTTGTTGATTCTACACTGGTCATCGTTGAGGCTGGCACTATGGCTCTTTCCAAATTTTCTTCTGGTTGGGCATACTTTACCGGTACCACTTGTTGTGGTTGTGACAGTTGTGGTCCTAACACTGGTTGGGGTGGTGGATATGGTACTTGCTCGTATGGCCTCGGTGCTCCTATTGGTGTTGGGTAGGGATTGTACCTGGGCATCTCTCTGCCTGGCTCTCTAGGTGGATATCCATATGGTCCATAATGAGGTGGTTGTGAGGGTCGTACCTGCCTATTGAATGGGCAGTTATCCGTGGTGTGATTGGTGTATTTTTGTTCTATGTGGCAATACAAGGCAGTTCCTTGTTGGGGCTCTCTGTTGTAAGGATATATCTGAGGTATACCCATTCCTCCTCGCACACACATGTGTGTAGGGTGATCTCCTCCATATAGACTACATCTTTGTAGCATAGGCACTCTAAAGGCTGGGTATTGGTAATTTCTCTGTCCTTAGACTCCCAATTTCTTTGCTACCAGCTCCGCTAATTCCTCCACATTACTAGAGTTGGAAGTAATAGTACTCCGAGAGTCCTCTGATTTAGTGGGGCAGGGCGTGCTCTTGAGATCCTCAGCTAGATTGTCTTCTAGGTCAATGCACTCTTGAAGACACTCACTGAGGGTTTGTAATCTCTTCACATAAACTAATGTTCTTAGGGTTCCATTCGTGAGTCCATCCAAAAATAATGAAATCATTTTTTGCTGAGTGGGCCTTTCTGCAGTTGGGCACCTATCCACATACTGGTTGAATCTTTTGGCGGCCGTTTTCACAGTTTCATTAGGGTTCTGTTTAAAGCTATGGATTAGAGATGCATAATTGTGTTTAATCCCTCTCTTAGTGAATTCCCCAATGAATCTTGAAAAAATTGCTCCATATTTCCAAATTGGTTGGGGTCTAATGGCTAGAACCAAGTTAGAGCCGTTCCTGTGAGGGTGAGTCCGAAAGACTCATACTGCACGAAGAAGTCATCTACTTGTTCCGCTCTTAGAACTTGTTTAAATTCAGCAATGTGATCATAAGGTTCTCCCAATCCATCATAATGATTCCTTACGCATTTGGCCACCTGAATAGGCCTCAATCTTCTCATTGGTTCTGGCGGTCTAGGCATTACAGGGAAAGCAGGAACTGCTGGTCTAACTGGGGGTATTCCAGGCTGTACTCCTATTGGTGGTCGTGGTCTTGCCGGTGGTCTGTATTGATTACCTACTCCAGTGTGGGTCTGATTGTGAGCTTGCACTCCTGGAGTCGCAAATTGCACATGAGTACGGTTTGGGACACTCCGTTGGCTAGTTTGTCCTGACATGGTGTGCTCTACCTCTTGTTGGGTTCCAAAGGGGTTCTAAGAGGTGGTCGCCTGCTCTCGCTGCGGGAATACAGGCAAACCCATGTATTTCAGTTGAGCCCTGTCTATGGCATCTATCGACCAGTACCTTCTCTGATTTTTGTCTAGGTATGTTATTCTAGTCTCGTCTTCTGGATCCTTTAACTCATAAAATGTCATCGGGCTTTCCTCTCTTCCTTGGGCCGGTGAGTCTGTTTGAAGCAACAAGTCCATTCCATGGATCAAATATACTTCCAATAGGTAGTCGTCTTGAGGTATCAAGTCTCCTCTCAAGACTCACGTCACTTGGGACTTGCCTCTAGGAGTCGTCACTAACTCCTCAGGTTTTGGTCTCCCTGAGTTTTCTTGTCCTAATAGCTCTCCCCTTCCATTGATCAAATCCGGAAACTCTATCACTATGTATATGTGACCTATCTTGTCCATGTATGCTCCTCCCTCATACTTAACAGTCAGTCTGGGCACAATTGTTGCATCCATTGAAGTCACCATCCGAGCCACAGATCTGTTTAATCCATCCAGGTGGATGGGGATCTCCTGGGCATTAGTAGAAACATACTATAAGGAAGTGCGGTACTCACCTTCTATAGTGGTCATGAAGTTCCTCACAGGAGTGGGGCCCTGCATGTCTTTTGAAGCCATGGGTATCTCCTCCTCTGAGTCACTAGAGGTGTCTGAATAAACAGAGTAGTGACTGACCTGAGTGGCACTTCCAACGGAAAATATGACACTTCTCCGGCTACTTAGCACTCTACCTGATCTCGAGTTCATTCACCCTCTTGGGACTCTCTAGGTCTCTGAAATTCTCCCTAAGTGGCTCCTCAAATGCCTCAAATTAATCTCTGAAAATGCTTCAATAACTCTGGGCAATACCACTTTAGCGATACTGCTTTAGGCGATACCAAACCGTCCACGATACGATAACACAAGCTCACGATACGATACCTGAAGACTAGACGATATGATACTGTCGCAACAGGCAATATGATACCGTTGTTGGGCACGATACGATACTGGCTAGCCTGGCGATACGATACCTCCAGAGTAGACGATACGATACCGAGCCTAGTCACGATACGATACCTGTGGGTTCCACGATACGATACCAAAAAATTGGGCGATACGATACTTATGCTCTGGCCGATATGATACGAGGTATTCTCGCGATACGATACTAGAAATCCAGACGATACGATACCACGTTTTGGATGATACGATACCAAAAAGGGCACGATACGATACAGGAGTTTTGCACGATACGATATCACAGCAAGTGACAATACGATACCAAAATGGTATCACGATACGACACCGGAATGAGAGACGATATGATACCTGGGGGCTGCATGATACGATCCTACTGTAGGTGGCGATACGATATCGCCGACCTGAGCGATACGATACTGGATTCTTTGGCAATACGATACTAGAGTAGGGGACGATACGATACTAGCAGTTATGCAATACGATACCACATAACCGCACGATACGATATCACTGCAAGTGGCGATATGATACCACCGGCTTGAGCGATACGATACTAGTATGGTGTTGCGATACTAAACTGGACAAGGCATGATACGATACCACAGTGGACCGCGATACGATACCATTTTGGTAAAGTGTGATCTCGATACCAACCCGGCGATACGATACCACAAGTGGTATCGCGATAACAAGGCTGGTAGTCGACGATACGACACTTCAGCGAGTATCGCCATACAAGGGAATTTTTGGTATCGCGATACCAAAAACTCAATCGATCACGATACTCAAGCAAAATTATCTCCGAATTCAAAAATTTTTGTTGCCCCTTACTCTTCTCTCACCCCTCTTCATTCCTAGCCTACTGTCTCACTCCAAGAAGCACAAAAAACACTTTGTCCCTCCCCGCGATACCAGTTGCGCAAATAATCACGTTATTGTGCACCTCTAAACTGTTTTTTGCCAATAAAATCTTATGGAATCTTACCTCTGTGATGTCTTGCTTGCACCTTGAGCTCAATATCTAGCGTTGATAGCCTGGAAAGCATGATACCAAGCCCACGATACCGATCGCTGCTCTCTAACGATACTGCTTCTCTGACAAGTGAGAAATGAACTGAAATTTTTGGTTTTTATACTTTTTGGTGATTGAAACTGAACTACACTAATTTGGCAAATTTTTTAGGATTTTTCTTGGTGATCTTGGCTTACTTCTACTTCACTCCTCTTCTCCTCTTCTCCTAACCTAACCCTAACTCTTCCTTCTCTCCCTTCCTACTAACCCTAAACCTAAAAACTCATTACACACATCTCCGGGATGTGAAGTAAAAAGTGATGAAGTGGTAGACTACTTGCCACTGAACGAATTCACTTCTACAAGTACAATTTCATCACTCTCAAGCTATAACCATCACGAAGGCACCTTGGCTGAGTGTTCCCCGGCAACGGTGCCAAAAACATGTGTACCTAAGTCAAGAAGACTTAAGGACTTGTGCCAAAGAGACTAAACCTCATTTGCCACACAAGTGCGTATAGTGGGAAATTGACACACGCTTATTTGTCAATCCGATCAAACGACCTAACCAAGTGTATGAGGACATGTGCACATGTGATGGAAAATGAAGTGTTTCAGCTTATATGCATGAGAAAAGACTAATCCACCTCTCTAACTCACTGAAATACTGAAAGTTTCTGTCGCGATACCACTTACAGTAGTTTTCAGTAAATCGAGGATTTTTCTCAGCTTCGAACTCCAAATATAGTCAATACCAGACTCGTTTCGAAGCTCTTGACGAGGTGCATCTATTGGATGTGCTTGATTCTGACAACCGTGCTTCAAGTTATGGCCAAAATAGTGAATGGCGGGAAACACCCACACTCACTCCACAACTCCTACAAGTTCACACACACACTACAGTAGCTCAAAAACAGTGGGGAGGGGTAGACAACAGTCCTACACACACACTCCAAGCATTACACACACATAAAAGATCAAAGAGAAGATGAAAATCTGCAAGCAAGAAACAAATTCGAAATTCAGGAGCTCTCTTCTTCACAATGGCAAAAAAGTGTTTACAAAGAGTCACAAAGTGACTTATATACATGTGCCCTAAATTTGGTCCTTTCACACAAGAGAAGGGCACTTTATTACTAAAAAGTGAAATTCCTACTAATGTACAAGGAATATATTACAATGATTTGGGATTATGCATCTAGAGGACTCCTCTAGTGCATTTACATGGCTTGAGGAATTTCCTAAGACTTTGAAGAAGAAAAAATATGCCCATTAATTTGAAAATTTTGGGTCTCTCCTTTCTCGTGCCACTTTGCTCTGCAACAGCTATCAACTCTTGTTCCTCCTCCTCAGTTAGGTCATGTCCTATGTATGTGCATCCCTCTTCACCTTCCTCTATGGTCACAATGATTTTCTTGGTTTTCTCTTTGTTATCATAGGCCTCTCCTCTAGTGCTTCACGTTTAGGCATCCTTATCATGACTCTCCTATCTTCTATCTCATACTTCTTAAAGTTGCCTGAGCTCTTGTGACTACTTGCACTGGGGTAGTGGAAGTCACACTTCGAATAGAATCAATCACTAATCCAATGATATTTATAGGAGTGATGTTTGGTACATTCATGAGGTTCTTAGGACAATCTTGTAATAGGTGCTCCTTCCCACAATCTGGACAAAACCTTGAATTGTCATTGATTAGGGTTGCATAGGTGCAGGTATAGGGCAATCATGAATGAAGTGATCACCTTGGCATCTGTAGCATGGTCCTCTAGGAGCTGGGGGTCTTATCTATCTAGGTTGGGGCCTAGAGTTAGGGTTTGTGTACATGACATTAGCATATTCAGGATCCCCACTAGATTCACTTCGGTCTTCGTAATAATATGATTCATTATGCTGAGGTGACTACATATAGTAAGCCTAGGGACTATCGATATGATTTGAGTCAAAACTATGATAATTTAGGTCACTTTCTGAAAGCAATGATGATATCGGCACTAAGGCTCTATTCAGATTTTCTTTAGTGGTTGCATACTTTACTAGGATTGCATTGGATGGAGGTGGAGGTTGTTGAGCCAACATGGTTCGAGGTCTCTGTTGCGCTTGATAGGGGGGTTGGTAGGGTTGTTGGGGCCTACCATATTGCTGTGGTGGCTACTGTTTTTGGTATCTTCCTTGTTGTGGATGTGGCTGTGGATAATTTTGTCTAACTACTTACTTGTCATAAGTGCAGTCTTGTGTGGTGTGGTTAATGTAC
The DNA here is from genome assembly GCA_020310875.1 of Ceratopteris richardii. Classification (NCBI taxonomy): domain Eukaryota; kingdom Viridiplantae; phylum Streptophyta; class Polypodiopsida; order Polypodiales; family Pteridaceae; genus Ceratopteris; species Ceratopteris richardii. The sequence goes on from CM035409.1 coordinate 14,816,258, forward strand.
CTCCTTTCTATGGTGCAATATTGGCTGTTCAGATTCACTTGGGGTTGAGCCATAATTAGACACACATTAGCCATATGGTCTCCTCCACAGGTATGGCATCGTTTTACTGGGGCAAATCTAGGTATGTGTTTGCTAGAGACTCCTAACTTCTAAGCCACCTTCTCTGCAAGTTCCTCAATAGATGTAGAGGTTTGGATGTGAGGATAGTATAGATATCTGAATCTTTATAGATTTTTGAAAGCTCTAAATCCTCCCCTAGATTATCCTCAATGTCTATGCATATGCGTACACACTCCTCTATGGATCTAGGATCCTCCAAGTACACATAGGATCTCAATTTGTTACTTAACAATCCATCTAGGAATAAAGCCACTTTTTTGGCTGGAGTGGGTAACTCTCGAACAGGGCATCTCTCTAAATATTGTTTGAACCTTCTTCCTGCAAGTTTTACCGTTTCTTGAGGTGTTTACTTGAAGCTATGTATCAGCGATGAGGTATTGTGTCTGATGCGACTTTTGGAGAATTCAATAGTGAATACTTCTAGAAACTGGTCTATATTCCTAAATTGCCTTTGGTGTAGTGGCTGAAACCACACAAGGGTGGTGTTCTTGAGAGTTAGACCAAAAGCGTTGTATTTCATGAACATGTCGTCCACTTGTTCAGCTCTCAAGACTTTCCTAAATTCTACCACATGATCATATGGGTTTCCAGTGCCATCGAAGCAATTCTTCATGGACTTAACCAATTGTGTAGGCCTTAAGGTCCTAGTGTGTTCTCTAGGTCTTCACAAAGGGAATTCATCTACATTTATTTGATTCCTTGAGTCTCTATGTCTCTCATTTTCCATTCTATCCATCTCCATTCTCGTTCTTTCTCTTCCCATTAGGTTAGTGAAGCTCACCTTGGGTCTATCTCTATTCTTCTATATTTGAGTTCCATGAGCCTCGGATGTTCCAGCTCCTTGGTGACCAAGTTGGGGAAAAACACTTTCTCCCCTTACAACTGTAGGCATGCCTACCATGCTCCAAGACCACAAAGACCCTTTCTAAAGTATTGTCCAAGTAGGTCACTCTCCCTAGGGTATCTGGATCTTTGAATTCATCGATGGTAAGCATTCCCACTTCATTAGGTTGGTCATGTTTATACATCTAGAAGGCATCGTATATCTCTCGGTTTAGGAGTAGATATATGCTCTTATTGTCCTAGGGAACCCCCTTTGGAGTGATTATTCTAGTTAGGGCTAATTTTTATCAAGGGGTTCTTGGCTCTCTTCCTAAGTTCCCTTCCTCGATCTCACCTATTTTAGCCTATGAGATTATGTTGCCAAATTCGTTAGTCCTGTCTGGTTGAGTGGTGACTACATACATTGTTCCTTCTTTGTCTACGTATGAACCTTCTTCAAATTTGACTATAGGATGTTCTAATCCAACATGTTGATTCGGGTTTTAATTTGGACAATAGCTCTTCTCAGACTGTCCTCATAGATGCGAGCACCTGATTGGTTGGTCTTGATATATTTTAGTTGAGTCTTGAAAGGACCCTCTGGTTTTTCTAGGTATGCCACTCCTGAGCTACCTGTGGGTCTCTCCATGTTATAGGACATCTCAGAGTCACTTGTTTCTGCAATTAGAATGTATGAGTAATCACTCAACCGTTGGGCCCAAGAGCTAGTTGTATGGTTGACATTAGCCTCCGATGATCTAACACTTTGTCGATCTCTCCCTAGGTGTCTTCCTGATCTTAGGTTCATATGACACATTGATCCACCCAATGACCCTTGTACAACCACGTTGCTGGTTCCTTGGTATCAATTACTTGTTCGTTTTAATTTTCTCTTGTGGTATTCACTTGTTTTACAACATGCATCATAAGGAGCACTTAATTTTTTTTTACTTGATGTTCTTTGTCCAATTAGATTAAATTCTTTGTCTTTAGGTTGTCCCTTGACTACAATTAATTTATGCTTGAACTTGAGAATTAAATGGTTCTTAGAACTTGAGGGTTCCTATTGTACCCCTAATCAATTAGCACATCTAATCGCACTTAGCCTAAGCTAGAAATGGACTGAGGTAGTTGAGAGATCTTCCAACCTCAAGTTGCTTCTCCTTGCTGCACTTGTATGCTCAAGAGGCTTGTTCCCAAGCCTGCACACACTACCACTTTGCTTTGGTATCTCCAAAAGCTCTCAATGATCCTCAAGTTGCTTCTCCTTGCTTCACTTATATGCTCAGGATGCTCATTTCCAAGCCTACACACACTAGCACTTTGCTTTGGTATCTCCAAGAGCTCTCAATGATCTTATAAAAGTTCAAAGTTTAGCTCAAGATTTTAACTTCAAATGATAGACAACTTACTTCAAACACATTTAATGAACGTTTTCCCCCTTTGTATTGCACAAAAAATTTTCTAGAGGCCCCTATGTTTTTTAATCCCACTTAGGGTCAACTTCAAAATACCTTATCTGAAAATCAACACATTATTCTTAAGAGCTCAAAAAATGGATTTTGTATGAAAAAGTTATGTTGATTCAGGGTTCTAGGGTTAAAACAACCAAACAAGACTTCTCAAGTATTTGGTATATTTTTCTAAAGCCTTTGGAATTCTTGTTGACAGTCAAGGTCACACACAAGCAGTGAAGCACATCAATGAAGTGGACACACAAGAAGAAGGAGCATGTAGGGAGCTCCAAGAAGCACATGTCAAATTTTCAGAAGAAATCCCTATAAATATAGTGACTTTCGTCACTAAAAACCATTGTAAATACCATTTTCCATTTTTTTAACTCCATTTTGTTCAAGCCAAGGAGTCCTTGAGCTTGAGGAGTATTAGAAGTATCATCCTACTAGTTTTCATAATTTTTAGACTCTGTTTGAGCCCCCAAATAAGCCTTGGAACCTATTTTTTAACTAGGGTGGACACTAGGTCTGGACAGGGCCAAAACTACTCAAAAAACTATAAAAAGGGCTGGAGAGCTCATTTTTGAGGTTAGCTTCTTGTAGATTTCAGCTTTGTAAGAGAGTTCTTTTGTAATTGAAGTCCTTCCATTGTTCCACTCTTTGCTCTCACTTTGTGCGCGTGTGTGTGTATGTGTGTGCATGCTTGTGTGCTTTCACTCATGCACTTGTGCCATCACTTGCTCTTGGTCTTCATACCGTTCCTCACGTCTCCGTGGATTGACATTTATGAGGTGAAGCTCCTCACATTGGTACTTGCCATTGTGTTAGAGTGACACCAAATTTGGCGTTGTTGCCAGGGAGAGAGCTTGGAGGATGAGCGTGTGACGGTAAGACGTAGAGTAACGACGTTGGAAGGTAAAAAAATCAATATTTTCAGTTCTGTTTCTGAGTTTTCTCCATCTTCATCATCATCATCACCACCATCTCTCTCTCACCTTCACATTCTCTGTTTTTTTCTCTTTTGTGCCTATACATTCCCGATTTTTTCCTCTTCTTCTTCATTCTTGGTTGTGCAAGGAGTTCAAAGAGAGTTCAGAGCTTAAGCACGGTTGAAATACAGAGATTTGCGCCTGTAAAACGTCAAAAAACTGGGCGACAATATCGTGGCATGAGAGGAACAACGTTTGGTATCGCGAGGGTCATATCATGAGATTGAAGGGTGATTTTGCATCTACACGCTGATAGGAGTGACAAGGAGAACATACGGTACAGGAGGTATTGTATCGTGTGATTTCTGGTATCGTATCATCAGTAGACCAAGTATCGTATCGTCGATTGTTTTGGTATCGCATCGTGGACTTGGTGGTATCGCCTAGTGAGTGGTATCGTATCGTCTAAGGTGGTATTGCCCATAGTGGTATCGCGTGGAAAATTTGGTATCGTATCGGCTATCCTGAGGCACTCCCTGAGAGATCCTGTTTCCCTGTTTTAACCCCCAGAACCCTGAACTGGCATAACTTTCTCATACAAAATCCGTTCGGAGTGATCTTTGGTTCGTTGGAAAGCTCATGGGGAGTACTACCAAAACTTTCATTGGTTACAACAAAATTAAGACGTGGATTATTAGATAGGGTATTTTCAAGTTGACCCTCAAATTGGACTAGGAAGCAAGGGATTCCACAAGATTTTGAGCATTTCAAGGACAATTTTGGACTTGTAGACAAGGCTTATGAACTTAAGCTCAAGTTGATACTTAGGAAGAGATAGATAAAGTACCAAATCACTTGAACCTAGGGTCAACCACACAAACAAGTCAGGGACTCACAACTCAGTGGTTAGCACTATGTGCTGAGTTCACAGACGAGTGAGTCAGAATGTCATTTAACTGGGAGAGACTCTTGGCTTATGAAGACATGCATAGTTCAATACCTAGGGAAGGTTATATGTCTATAGTGGAAGGGGAATATCGGATGTCTCTTCAATAAATATCCACTAATTTGCAAGGAATACCCATCTACCTCGATGGTCTACACAGGTCAGTAGCAAGAATGATAAACATGACAGTAACTGAAATAGTTCCAAGACCAGTTGTCAAGTATGAAGGTGGAGTTTATATGGACAAGATGGGTCAGATGTATGTAGTAACTGAAAACCCTGATCAGATTAATGAGAGAGGAGAGTTAGCTCGAGATCAAGCAACTACCTCACAAAACCCATTCGAGACCCAACAAAGAATGGAAAATGCAATGTCAGGACAAACAAGCCAATGTAGTATGCCCAACAGACCTCAGGCACAATCCACCATGCCAGGAATTAACTCCCACAACCAAACTAATCAGAGAATGGGAAATATGAATAGACCTACCTTTAGGACAGAACCGCCCCAAGATGTCCCCATCATAATTCGATACCTAGAGCGCGACAGAAGACTGACACCAATCCAACTGGCCAAATGTATATGAAATTGTTACGATGGCACAGGAGAGCCGTATGACCACATTGCAGAATTCAAGCAGGTATTGCGAGCGGAGCAAGTGGATGACTTTTTTAGGCAATATGAATCCTTTGGGCTAACCCTCATGGGAATAGCCTTAGCTTGGTTTCAATCCTTGGATCCAAATTCCTTTGGAAATATTGAACAATTCTTCCAAGAATTTGTTTGGGAATTCACAAAGCGAGGGATCAAGCACAATTCTTCATCCTTACTACATAGTTTCAAGCAAGCTCCTAATGAGACAGTAAAAAATGCAGCACAAAGATTCAATCAATACGTGACCCGATGCCCTGTGACAGAGAGACCTTCTCAGCAGAAAATGATATCCCTATTTTTAGAAGGTCTAACTAATAGAACACTGAGAATGTTAGTATATGTAAAACGGTTGCAAACTCTAAGTGAGTGTCTTCAAGAATGCATAGATTTGGAAGACAACTTAGCTGAGGATCTCAAAATCACACAAGATCTTACCAAATCAGAGGATACAAGGAGCAATGAGACTTCTAGTTCGAGTTATGTGGATGAAGTGGGAGAGTTAGTGGCCAAGAAATTAGGAGTACAAGGACAAAGGAACTACCAGGACTACTCCTTGAGAGTGCCAATGTTAGGAATTTGCACACTTTGCGGTGGAGATCATCCATCTCATGTCTGCACCAGAGAAGAAGTAGGGTTATCACAACCTTACCCTTATGATAGACCACCAACTCAGGAGCCTAACATATACTCTTATAGTGAGCAAAAGTACCCCAACTACAACACTGAAAACTATCCAATGAATAGACAGCCGCGACCATTTGTACCACCTCAATGTAGACCATACGGGTACCCTCCTAGAGACCAAGGTAGAGAAGCTCCTAGGTATCACCCCTGTCCAGGACCACGAGGAGCAACTAGACCGTATGAACATGGAGGATATAGCCAACCTCAACCTATGTCAAGACAACAACCACCCCAACCACTAGCTCCGACACAAGGGCAGAATATCACAATACAAGTCGTTTGTCTTGAGTGTGGCAAGGAACAACTCCTGAGAGATTGTCCCGGACATCCCTCTAGTGCACCAAAGGTTACACCCGTTAATGTAGTAGACTTAGTGGGGGATTCAAGTTCCAGTAGTGATAGTGTGGCTCCTATACACGCAGTTACTAGGGCACAAGCCTTACAACAAACTAAACCAGTTGAGAAATTAGAGCCAAGTGAATCAGGAGAGCCTAGTAAGAGAAGAACAAGAACATGGAAGGATACTAAGGAGAAGGACAATCGTAAGTGGACCAAAAAGTTATCCAAACTAGAAGATAGCCTGAAAGATGCAAAAACAAAAATAGAAGATATTACCTCTCAAAACCCCTCGCATGTCAAAACTCCATCCACACCACCTCATCCCCACCCACCAACCACTGTAAATGGACCACCACAACCAGGTTCTGTTCTTGCAAATCCAACCCCAGAACACTTGGACATGATGTTCAAGGCATACCAGGCTCGACTTCAAGAAGGGCCAACACCTGCAAACCTAGGCAAGAGCTACCCTAGAGCAGATTTAGAGATTGAACGGACAAAAATGTGCATAAAAATGGTGAAACTAGCTCAAGCGATGTTCGAGGCCAATCAATCATTCAATCAGACGAGTGTTATTACACCGGGTTTGCACTTCCAGGGCTTAATAGATAGATTAGAGCAGTTGGTAAATAAACCTCAAGTTTCTGTACCTCCACAGGCTCAACCAACTATTGAAAGAGAAAGCTCATCACCAAGAAAGTCTATGTTCCTAACTCCATAGATGACGGAGAACCTCTTTCAATTCAACAGCACACTCAAAAGTTCTTGCGAGAAATACAAGAAGAGAAATGGGCCAAGGAGAAGGATAATCCCCCTCCTATTCTTGAGATTGATGACATCCACGACCAATTCCCACAAGACATTCCATCTATTTATGGAGATCAAGTAGAGCAACAAGGAAAAGAAAGTTCAGGATTTGAATCCAATTCTTTACAAGAGTTTCCACAATTCATAGGCCCATGGGAATCTAAATCTCTCTAGATCAGAGCTCCCACAATATTGATCAGAAACGAAGACTCGGTGGTTCCAAGAAACACTGATGTCATGAAGAACACTAAGGTTCAGTGTCATCTCACTGTAGAGGAGCTACTCAAAGCAAAACCTGAGCTATGGAATCATGTGAAGGATAAGGTTTCAGAACTTGATTCCACTATGCCAAAAGCAGACTCTAAGGAGAAAGTTCCAGAGATACCTCTAGACAAAATAGGGGACATGAGCGAAGGTGAGGAAGGTAATACTTATCTTCCGATCACCTACCAAGGTTACACAACCAAAGCAATCATAGATTCTGGTGTCGGTGTTGCTATTGCAAGCACCTCCTTGTGGAAGCAATGGGGTAAACCTGCATTAAGACCAACTAGAATGAAGCTTCAGATGGCTGATGGCCATGTGGAAAGACCTCTAGGATTGCTAGAAGGGATAACTCTAACCACGTGTGGTGTAGAGTTTGAGCACACCTTTGCTATATGTGACTTTGGTAAAACTACTACCTACGAAACGATCCTAGGAAGGCCCTTCCTACGACAACTGCAAGTTGTATAGGATTGGAGAACCAACTCCTTATACTTGCAACGCTTAGGGGTCACAACCAAGGTCAATTTGAAGGTTTACACCTTCAGAGATGTACCACCCCTACAGTGGAATTCTATCCACAAGGAGCAAGAAGATTCGATCTCTGTGCATTCTAAAAGTTCATCTGAGACATCCTGGATGCATGAAGATACTCATTTGTGGATGTGCAAGGTCGCAAAGGAAGAGGAGAAATGCTTAAAAGCAAGAGAAAAAGGAACTTCTCAAGGAGATAGACCAATTAGAGACCCAGCCTATACACCGATGACCTTTCCAGATGAGGAATTTGAGCCTCATGGCTGGGCAGAAATCTTAGCCACCATGGACATTGCTGTCAATGAAGAACAGTGGACACCTCATTGTGATAAGGAGGGTTATGATATCTCAGTGTTCATGTGTCAACCCTTGCTAGAAGAATGTGACCCTAGTGATTTCATAGAAAAAGAAGAGAACGGTGATGATCTAGAGTCCATTGTGATGGATAGTTGCTTTATTTCAAAGGAGCACTATCTAGAAGACATAGGAGTATTTACCCAAAAGGAAGAAGAACCTCTCACAAGCATTAAAACTGTCAATTCAAAGGATGGAAGTGAAGGAGGTCAAAAGAAAAAGAAAAGACAAGGAGTGAAACAAGAAGAGAAGGAATCATTGTTCGAAGTACCAGAGAATTTCAAGAAATACGAAGTTGAGGATCGAAAAATTTTGGTACGAATTCCTAAGAGAGAGGTGACCACAGGAGAAGCTTATGATAACAAAGAAAAGACCAAAAAAGTCGTAGTCACCATTGAAGAAAACGAAGAGAGATGTACATACATAGGAGATGACCTAATTAAAGAAGAGGAAGCAGATTTGGTAGCTTTGTTAAGGGAATATAGGGACGTGTTTGCGTGGCACTATAGAGACTTGAAGGGAGTAGATCCAAAAATTTGCTCTCATACGATCCCCATGACCGCTGATGCCAAGCCCACCAAACAAAAGCCCTACACATATAATGACACTTATGCAGCCAAAATAAAAGAAGAAATTGATAGATTGTTGAAGCTGGATTTATCTATGAGATTGAGCATACAGAATGGGTGTCCCCCATTGTAGTGATACCCAAGAAGAATGGAAAGTTGTGTGTATGTATTAACCTTAAAAAAGTTAATGCTGCCATAGTAAGAGATAGTTATCCGCTTCCAATCACTGATCATTTATTGGAGCGTGTTGCAAGCAAGGAAGTTTATAGCTTCCTTGATGGATTTTTGGGTTACAACCAAGTAGCCATTGCCATAGAAGATCAACATAAAACGGCCTTTGCCACAGAGTGGGGAGTCTTTGCATTTCGTGTGATGCCATTTGGGCTCACCAATGCAGCTGCAACATTCCAAAGGCTCATGTTTCATGTCTTCAAAGAATTCTTGCGAAAGAGCTTAGAAGTATATGTGGATGATTTATGTGCTCATTCACAAGAAAGGAGACGTCACATTCCTGAACTCAGACAGATCTTCAACAAGTGTAGACAATACCGAGTGTGTCTGAACCCAGAAAAGTGTGTGTTCATGGTATGTCAAGGTAAAATATTAGGTCATATTGTTTCTAAGAACGGAATATCAACAGATGAGGACAAAGTAAAAGCCATAGCAGAGTTGCCGAGGCCAAGGAATGTTAAAGAGGTACAAGCCTTTATGGGCCATTGTGGATATTATCGTAGGTTTATTCACATGTATGCAATTATAGCTAAGCCTCTTTATGCCTTGTTGACAAAGTTTGAGTGGAACGACGAATGCGAGAAGTCCTTCAATGAGCTAAAGAAACGCTTGTGCATAGCACCAATACTGACCACTCCTGATTGGAATAAGCCATTCCATGTACATGTGGATGCATCCAATTATGCAATAGGATGTGTGTTGTTAGAACCCACAAGTGAAGGCAATCTAGATTTGTCTATAGCATATGCGAGCAGACAACTAAATGTTGTAGAACGAAATTATACAACAACTGAGAGAGAAGGCTTAGGCATGGTGTATGCTGTAAAAAAGTTTAGACACTACCTATTGGCCAACAAGTTCAAGTTTTTCACTGATCATCAAGCTTTATTATACTTGGTCAATAAACCTTGCAATACAGGACGTTTAGTAAGATGGTTCCTCTTACTAATGGAATATGATTTTGAAGTGGTTGTTAAGAAAGGTAAGACCCACCTCAGAGCGGATCACGTTTCTCGCATCACCTCAGGCGAGTCACCGCAAGGAGTGTCGGATGAATTGCCCGATGCTTACCTGTTCAATCTAGAAGTTGTTCCTAAATGGGCAAATAAGCTGGTACCAATCCTAACCTTCAGACCTGCAAATAAGAATGTAAAAACAAACAAAGATGAGATTATAAAATCACAAAAATATCAAATAGTGGCAGGAAGCATGTATAAACAAGACATTGAAGGTGTTTTAGCTTGTTGTGTCGAGGACGATGAACATATTAGTTGGTTGCAACAAGCCCATGAAGGATTTCTAGGGAATCACTATTCTAAACAACGAACACTGCAAAATCTAAAACGTTTAGGAGTGTATTGGCCTAGCATGGACAAAGAAGTTCATGAGTGGATTAAAAATTGTCCAACGTTCCAAAAGAGATCCCCAGTGGAGCATGCCACCCTTTATCACGTGTCGCTAATTCTAGATTTGAGTGCTCCGTTGGTAGAATTTATGAGATTAGGAACATTACCTAGCAAGGATAGTCTAGCAAGAAGACGAAGCATGGAGCATGAGGCTAAAGACTATGCCTTAGTAGGCGATAACCTATACCAAAGAGGCAAAGATGGATACTTAAGATTGTGCGTTCACGAATCAGATTATTTGAAAGTCTTAGAAATTGCCCATAGCAGTGCGGCAGGCGGACATTTTGGTCCTGACCGAGTAATTAAGACTATTCTATTCTCAGGACTTTGGTGGCCCACTCTTCATATGGATGCACATACCTATGTGAAGAAATGTGACACATGCCAATGTGCACAATATCCGATAAGAAAAGATGAGATGCCTTTGATACCAATGATGGGAGGACATGCATTCTCAAAGTGGGGCATAGACTTTGTAGGTCCTATTAATCCCCTAGCTAGAAACTCCCATGCCGAGTACATTATTGTAGCCACGGATTATCTCACAAAGTGGGTAGAAGTCAAAGCCACAACAAAGAACGATGCTCAAACTACAGCTAAGTTTTTATTTGAGAACGTGTTCACTAGATATGGGCTACCAGTAGAGTTAATGAGTGATAGAGGCACACATTTCTTGAATGAAGTCATTGAAAATCTTCTTCACGAATTCTTGGTGATACATAAGAAGTCTACCCCCTATCAACCACAGGCTAACGGACAAGCTGAGAGCACAAACAAGATCCTATGTAATGTACTGACAAAACTAGTAAATAAGAAACACTCTGATTGGGACAAACAACTGCATCATGTTGTTTGGGCTTACCGAGTTGCCTACAAAACGGTACTCAATGCCACCCCATTTCAGATGGTCTTTGGACAAAATGTTGTGCTACCATTGGATTTCCTAATCCCAACTTTAAAAGTAGCACAAGAGCATGAGTGGAATGGACATGAGTTTTCCTCTAGGATCTTTGATCTGGAACGCTTAGGTGAGACAAGGCTACGAGCGGCGGCAGGCATTTATGCTGCAAAGAAACGGCAAAAGGCATACTTTGATGCACATATCAAAGATAAAGGCTTGAAAGAGGGAGACCTAGTGTAGGTTTATACATTAAAGCAACATGCCCGTAAATTGGAAAAGAGAGGATATGGACCCATGATCATTAATAGAATTTCCACTAGCGGTGTAGTTCAATTGGCCACACTAGAAGGTGATATCTTGCCCAACTATATTAGTGGTTGTCGAGTCAAGCTATATCAAGAACCTCTTACAGAGGATATGCTAAAGAGACTCAACACTGCTAAGAAGCGAAAAGAAGAAGAGTTAAGGGTTAGAGAACAAGCACAGGCAGAGGCTCGAGAACGCATTAGGAGAAATAAGTTAAGACACCTAGGCCTAGATGTCAACAATGAGGCCCCAAGATACCACATGGCCATGTGTCAAACATCACGTGCAAGTGCTTCTCAAATAATTGATCGATGTCCATTTGTGACCATAGCAGTAGGACAAGGGAAGAATGCAAGGACTGTGAGAGCATTGATTGACTCAGGTGCAGCAACTAGTGCAGTTAGACTTTCATACTTCCAAGACCTGTAATTGAACATCAAGCCCATAGAGGCATATCTCATAGGTTTGGGAGGTGTGGAAACCCCTTGTTTGGGCGAGGTGGAGCTTCCCATCTATCTTCAAGATGTTTCAATAAGTGTCAAAATGCTAGTGTGTGAAGATGAGGACCTTACAGAACCACTTGTCTTGGGTCAAGATTGGATCTATGACCATGCCGTCAATTTAAACCTTAAAAGACAACTTCTAACGTCATGAACAATGCATCACGTTAGAATTAGAGACTTGCATGAGCACAAAGCCAAGTAGCACACATTCTCTTAGTTCTTCCAGACCTCATATGGGCAAAGAAGATGTTGTATGTGTCAAGCAAGATGTGATCCAGTCGGACTTAATCATGAAAGGATGGTCTCAAAGGAGTGAGGTCCCCTCTTCTTTTTTAAAGACTCCTACAGCCTCAACAATTCAACCAAAGAGGCAAGTAAAATAGTACACACACATGGCTACATCAAACAGACAAACCAAGTGCAAAAAGAACGAAGCTCAAGGTAGGAAACAGATTTGGGTACGAAAAGGAGAACAACCACCAGCTTTGCCACAACCCTTCCAGTGAGGCAAGCCAACCATGCTAAAAGAAGCACCAAGAAACGAGGACCAGCTCAACCCCACGATCTTTGACAAATTTGGGTACCAAAGAAATCAATGACGGCCAACCATACGAACGTATAAATTTGGGTGCCAAAGAAATTAGCTGAAGCTCAACAAGGGTGATTACAAATGTGGGTACCCAAGGCACTCTTACATGCACAAAACCATATGATCTCCTTGACGAGAAAAATCTCAGTAAAAGCACCACAGAGAAGCAAGAGTCGAAACCAAGGGCAGAGATCAAAAGAAGATGAATTCATCTCTTGGCCGGTAATAAAAAGACAGTCACAAAGGATATGGGTTTGGAAGCCAAAAGTACCAGCAGCTTCCACAACACCAAGAAGCCGACCATGGTGGATATCAAATTTTCGAAACCATCCAAAGATGAAAGCGCCAGAAGTGATCTCCACAGGACCACATGCCATTCTCAAATGGATCCCTATAGGGAGGATTACATCATTGCAAGATTCAATCGACACCTCCAAACAAATATTGCATCAAGTCTACAAGTAACATCAAAAGCCTCGACCAGCAACAACCATGTGCCTTTGGCATAACCTTGTCTTTTGCACCATTCAGGTCATGCATTTCCAAAGTATGCATTAATATAGGGCCTCCTTACACGACCGTGCATAGACACAATTGAGAATCCCAGGCACATGATACACATCTGACATATGTAAAATATTTTATTGATGCTAACACCTTTCTTCTTGTTTTATTCCATTGTTCCAAAAAAAAAAAAAAAGAAAAGAAAATGAAACAAAGAGAGGGTCAGGACAGGAGTGCACGCTTAAACAATCTCTGATGAGAACCATCAACACGGACATCCATCAACACGAGAGACAAGCCAATGGTCAATCATCACGATGGGCATACAACATGAAGAGTGACAATCGACAGAATTTTCACCATGGTAAGAATTGTATGCTTCAACAACAACATAACCACGGTCGATTAGGAAACCTCTTCGTCGGCATACCCTTGAGCACCTAGCTCAAGACCCAAATTCTTGCACCATAACTTTTCCAATGCATTTCCCAAGTATGCATGCATAGGGCTATATTACAAGGCCATGCACAAGGCACATATCTTGTCCAACCCATGCACTAATGCACTGACCCATCATCCATTATGGGTTACAAGTACTTGACATGAAAACAAGGAAAGCCATCTTTGGAAGAACCAGAGGACATCAAGGGGACCACAACAAGAGCAAGGAAGCAATCCACCATGAAAGTTGCTCATACCCAACATTGACAACCTCTTTCGAGTAGCTCATGATTTTTGAAAGCTCACAACAACACCATCAAGCGGGAATACAAGTACGACAAAGGTAGCAATGAAAAAATGATGAACCAGACAACTGCCCTCTCCACACACTACATGGAACAACCACTACAACAAGGGTCTCTCTGGGACGACAGAATCTAGAGGGGGGGGGAGTGTTGACAGTCAAGGTCACACATAAGCAGTGAAGCACATCAATGAAGTGGACACACAAGAAGAAGGAGCATGTAGGGAGCTCCAAGAAGCAACATGTCAAATTTTCAGAAGAAATCCCTATAAATATAGTGACTTTTGTCACTAAAAACCATTGCAAGTACCATTTTCCATTTTTTAACTCCATTTTGTTCAAGCCAAGGAGTCCTTGAGCTTGAGGAGTATTAGAAGTATCATCCTACCAGTTTTCATAAGTTTTAGACTCCGTTTGAGACCCCAAATAAGCCTTGGAACCTATTTTTTAACTAGGCTGGACACTAGGTTTGGACAGGGCCAAAACTACTCAAAAAACTATAAAAAAGTTGGAGAGCTCATTTTTGAGGTTAGCTTGTTGTAGATTTCAGCTTTGTAAGAGAGTTCTTTTGTAAATGAAGTCCTTCCATTGTTCCACTCTTTGCTCTCACTTTGTGCACGTGTGTGTGTGTATGTGTGTGCATGCTTGTGTGCTTTCACTCACGCACTTGCGCCGTCACTTGCTCTTGGTCTTCATACCGTTCCTCACGTCTCCGCGGATTGACATTTATGAGGTGAAGCTCCTCACGTTGGTACTTGCCATTGTGCTAGAGTGACACCAAATTTGGCGCCGTTGCCGGGGAGTGAAAGCACAATTGTGCAAATAGACGAGCTTAAAAAATGCCAATTTTAGCCCTAAAATTTTAAAAAAATGCCACCTTAATTTTTGTCGAAAATAGGTGTCTATTGTGATAGATGATGTCTATCATGGCGATAGACATCGTCTATCACGATAGATGATGTCTATCGTGATAGACAGTGTCTATCATCATAGACAAAGTCTATCGCGATAGACGTTGTCTATCATCTATCATGGTTTTGGTATGTCACGATAGATGGGTGTATATCATCTGTCATCTATCATTTGTCGTGGTTTTGGTCTGTCATGATAGATGGGTGTCTATCATCTGTCATCTATCGTGGTTTTGGTCTATCACGATAGATATGTGTCTATCATGGTTTTGGTCTATCTTGATAGACGGGTTTCTATCGTCTATCATTTATCGTCTATTGTGGTTTTGATTTGTCATGATAGTTGGGTGTGTATCATCTGCCGTCTATCATGGTTTTGGTCTGTCATGATAGATGGGTGTCTATCATCTGTCATCTATCGTGGTTTTGGTCTATCACGATAGATATGTGTCTATCATGGTTTTGGTCTATCTTGATAGACGGGTTTCTATCGTCTATCATTTATCGTCTATTGTGGTTTTGATTTGTCATGATAGTTGGGTGTGTATCATCTGCCGTCTATCATGGTTTTGGTCTGTTGCGATAGACAGGTGTCTATTGTTTATCATCTATCGTGGTCATGGTCTGTCGTGATAGACGATGTCTATCATCTGTCGTCTATTGTGAGGGCTGTCTATTGTGATAGACAGGTGTCTATGTCGTCTATGGTGGCTTTGGTTTGTCATGATAGACGGGTGACTGTCATGGTAGATGCTATCTCTCATGGGGTCTTGTTTGTCATGATAGACGCTGTCTGTCATGGGGTCTTTTCTGTCATGATAGACAAAAGAAACACAATTTTTTTGGATCTTTCTGATGATTTGGAGTGCTCTAATGGTGTGGTTTGTGGTTTATCGTGCCATGCATACAAACAACAAATACCAACTTTCTCTATCTATCGCGACAGATAGAGGTCGTCATCTCAGGACCTGTGTAGAGGTTTGTCGTACTTGCGCAAGCTGTTGGAGATTATGATACAGTTAGAATCTCTAGCAAAAGCTCAAAAACACACAAAAAATAGATCGCACACAAGCTCTCTCTTGCTCTCTCTCACAAATGAAATGAGGGAAATGAGGTGGGGAAGGAAATATGAACAAAAAATAGAAAATTCCGCAAAGATGGAGATGGAGGTGGGAGATGGTGAGGATGATGATGGTGATGATGATGATGATGATGATGATGATGATGATGAAGAAAATAAGAAGAAATAATGAAAAATAAAGAAAAGTGAAGATATTACCTATGACTCCAACGTCACAACTCTATGACTTACCATCACATGCTCACCCTTGAAGCTCTCTCCCCGACAATGTTGCCAAATTTGTTGTCACTCTAGCACAATGGCAAGTACCAACGTGAGGAGGTCCACCTCATAATTGTGAACCTGTGGAGAGGTAAGGACTAGTATGACGACTATGAGCAAGTGAAGGCACAAGTGCGTGAGTGAGAAGCACACAAGCATGCACACACATGTGCACCCAAAGCAAGAACAAAGAGACGAACAATGGAGTTCTTTGTATTGCTCAAAAAGTCTCTTACAATAGCTCAAAAGTCTAACAATCTAGCCCCCAAAAATGAGCTCTCTAGCTCTTTTTATAGTTTTTGACTAGATTTTGGCCTTGTCCAGACCTAGTGTCCGGCCTAGTTAAAAATTAGGTTCCAAGGCTTATTTGAGGGCTCAAACAAAGTCTAAAAATTATGAAAATTGGTACGTAGGTATTTCTACTACTCCTTAAGCTCGAGCACTCCTCGGCTTGCACAAAATGGAGTTGAAATTATTGAAAATGGTATTTACAAGGTTGGTGTAGTGATTAGAATCACTATTGGTTGGAAGTAATTTATGAGAAAAATGATTAGGCCTTATAGTCGGGTTGTGCTTGACCGCTCTCTTGTGCTTGCCTGCTCTCCTCATTGCTTGTAGGTCAACAATGATTCTATTTTCTATACATGGGTGTATCCTATGAAAGCAAAGAACAAGGTCGTTTCTTGCTTCAAAGGATTTTTAGCTATGGCTGATTTTTTTTTGGAAAAAAGCTTTTGACTCTATGCAGAGATCATGGTGGTGAATACATGTCACATGAGTTTAATGCTTTTCTTCATGAAAGAGGAATATTAGACCAATGTACAATGCCATATATACCTCAAAAAAATGTTATTGCAGAGTCTAAATATAGAACACTCCTTGAAATGGCATGATGTATGGTTAAAGGAAAGCACCTCCCTAACAAGTTTTGGATGGAAGCGATCATGTGTGCAAACTATGTGCTAAATCATTGCCCTACAAAAGCATTGAGAGTCATCACTCATTATGAGGCTTGGAATGGATATAAACCTATGGTTAGTCATATGCAGTGTTTGGTTGTTTGACATATGCTCTTGTGCTATACAACAAAGTCACAAACTTGATGACAAGGCAAAGAAATGTATATTTGTTGCTTATAGTGCTTAAACTAAGGGATATCATTTGTACCATCCATTGACGGACACAATTATTGTTAGTCGAGATATGGTATTTGTTGAAAATTTAGTTTTCTCTATACGTGAATGCAAAAACATCCAATAGTTAGCTCACAAGATGTGTTTGATACACTCATGCCTTTGGTCCAAAGTGGTTCAAACTGAAGTTCAAAGGGCTAAAAAATTCCAACAAAATAGAGCTAAAAATGTAGATAATTTTTAGCCAAGCATGGTTCAAAAATTTCAACCAAACATGGTTGAAACTACTAGAAAGTTATAGCCACATGGCAGAACATTTGCATTAAAATATGGCTGAAAACGAGCATGAAATTCAGCTCGCACATGATATACATATTGATGATATACCACATAATGAGCGCATGACTAGCAAGCATGCACAAACTATGCCAAAGTGATTGAGACAAACTATGCATGACAACAAATTGAGTGCATCTTTACTTAGTAGAATAAGATCAAGCTCTTGCCATGCATCAAGTAATTTGTGGATTATTCTCTCATTGTAGCAGCATATAATGAAGAGCCACTTATTTTTGAAGATGCATGTGATGATCCACAATGGATGAGTGCTACGCAATCAAAAATGGTTTCCATATATATGAATGGTACTTGGGAGTTATGTGAATTTCCTTAAGGAAAAAATCCATTGATACAAAGTGGGTTTACAAGTTTAAGAGAAAGTCACATGGTAGCATTGATTGCTACAAAGCTACATTGGTTGCCAAAGGACATACGCAACAATATGGCATCGACTATGAGGAAAATTTTGCACCTACTTCATGCATGACTACCATTTTTACAATAGTTGCATTTGCTGCCCAATGAGATTGGAAAGTACATCATTTGGACATAAGAACAACTTTCTTCAATTGTGATTTTCAAGAAGAGGTTTATGTGAAGCAACTTCCTGGATTTTCCATGAAAGGGCAAGAGCATATGGTTTGTGGCTTGCATGAAGACTTGTATGGTCTCAAGCAAGTTCTACATGCATGGTATGACAAAATCCATCAGCACTTGATTGCTCTTGGCTTCACATGTAGTCCAATTGAAAGCACAATCTATGTACACAAAGATGGGGCTGATCTTACAATGCTTGTTCTTTATATTCATGAAATACTCTTGACTAGGTCATCTGATGCAAAACTTAACTTTCTCATGGTTGATTTGGAGCATACTTTTGATGTTACTTAGTTTGTCTTTTGAGCTACTATCTTGGTATCTAGTTTGTATTTGTTGAGGGGGGAATCGTTATGCATCAAGCAAAGTATGTTGAAAAACTACTTCAACATTTTGACTTTGAGGATTGCAAGCCAATTTCCACACTAATGGAGACAGGATTTAGGTTCTCAATTGAGGATTCAAGTGATGCATTTGACACTTCTTTATCAGCAAGATGTGGGATGTCATATATATGCATGCAACATAAGGTCGAATATATAGTATGCAGTTGCCCTAGCACTAAGCATTGGCAAGCGGTGAACATGTGTTTAGATATCTCAAAGGTACTTTGAGCTTAGGTCTCTTTTATGGTAGAGATATTCTATCTTTCTATGTTGTGCTCCTTGGGTGTGCTTTTTGTGTGTCTCTCGCACTTCTACACACACCCAAGACTTGTTCCTTCTCTTCTAAGCTTGATTCTACGTGTTGGGGGCATATGCAACTTTTTAAAAATTTTAAGGTTTTCTTATTAACCTTAAATGAAAACCCATATCTTAGAGGAAATCCTTTCCACGTGGAGTATTTGAATGTATAATCCTAGTACCTAAGAAACTCATAGTCAAAATCTACACATAAATATAAATCGATTGTTTTATGAAAAGGTGCTAACTACTATTGCTTGCAAATTATATTAAAAATAGGTATTCTTCCTAGTTACTTTTTGTTCATTCATCTATATTTAAAGCATATTTACTAGGAATTGACCTCTCTTTGTTTTCTCACCATTTTATGGATGTCTAGTGGCACTCATGCCTAGTGCTAAATATCTTGGCATTTGATATCCAAATCTCAAGACAATGTTATTGATTTCAATGTCATCGTCTGTAGTCCGTGTTGAAAGAAACCTAGCCATTATTATTGACCTATCCATAGCCACTAAAATTGAGTAATGTGCTCTCTAAATCTTGATATTCTTACAACTAAGGCACAATGATAATTTTCGATAATATTATAAGGAAATCGATGGTGTCCCATTTTTTTGCAAATCTGGAGAAGGCCTTTCGTATCTAACTTTTTAGTTTTATTCACGTACCATTAGATGCATCTAAGCAAATATTCAAGGATTCAATGGAGTCTGTGTGAAAATACTTTTGATGATTCTTGGTTACTATGTGCTATGACCATGGCCACTGTTGGCAGTAGTCAAGGAACTGAAGGATTCACAAGACAAGGAAGCCTACGAAGGGAGTCAGAGCGAAGAGAAAGCACAAGCAGACACAATAGTCAAAGAAGATCTGGCAAGTAGGCCATTTAAATTTTTAATGCATCAAAGAGTTGGGCACACAAGAAGAAGGAGCAAGTAGGGAGCTCCAGGAAATGTATGTCAAAATGTTAGAAGAAATCCCTACAAAACTAGTGATTTTCATCACTAAAAGTCATTATAAATACCATTTCATATTTTTGTAGCTCCATTTTGTGCAAGCCAAGGAGTCCTTGAGCTTGAGGAGCATTAGAAGTAGCTACCTACCAGTTTTCATAATTTTTAGACTCCATTTGAGCCTTCAAATGGGACCTAGAACTTAATTTTTAACTATGCCGGACACTAGGTCTGGACACGGCCAAAACCTAGTCAAAAACTATAAATAGAGCTAGAGAGCTCATTTTTTAGGTTAGCTTGTAATTGATTTGAACTTGTATGAGCATTTTGGAAGTAATCTAAAGAACTCCATTGCTTCTTACCCTTTGTCTTACCTTGTGTGTGCGTGTGTGTGTATGTGTGTGCATGTTGGTGTGCTTCTCACTCATGCACTTGTGCCTTCACTTGCTCGAGGTCATCATACCATCCTCACGTCTTCCCGGATTGACATTAAAGGAGGTGCTACTCATCACTGAGCTACACCAAATTTTGGCGCCGTTGCCGGGGATTGAGCTTTGAGGACGAGCGTGTGATGGTAAGACGTAGAGTTGAGGCGTTGGAGTCATAGGTATTTTCTTCACTTTTATCTATTTCCTTTTGTTTTTCTCATCACCATCATCATCCTCACCATCTTCCACATCCATCTCCATCATCGCGGAAAATTTTCAGTTTTTGGTCATATCATCCCACCCATACCATTTCCCTCATTTCACTTGTGAGAGAGAGCAAGAGAGCGTTTGTGTGCTTGTGATTTTCTGTGTTTTTTGAGATTTTCTGCAGGAATCAGCATCCCCGGCAGCTGCACCAGCTCGAGCAGGTAAAAAATTTGACTGTGCAGGTCCTGAGGCATTGACCTCTGTCAATCGCAACCGACAGAAAAAATGATCTTTTTGCTAAACAAAGTACATAATCATGATCTACATGCCTAGAGCTTCCCAAATGTGTGCTTGAAATTTTAAAATTCCTCAGTTTTCTGTCAATCGCGATCGACAAACCATGACGGACACATGCCGACGGCTCTATCAATCGCGACCGACACCTCGATCGTGACCGACTGAGTCAACGATCGACTGACCACGACCGATAGACTTTACGTGTGATACGTGTCAATCGCGATCGAGCCATCAATCGCGATCGACCTGTCAATCACGACTGACAGCCACGATGGGCCTATCAATCGCGATCGACCTAGTCCATGATTGATTGACCACGACCGATAGAGCCATCACGAAGGACCTATCAATCGCGATCCACCCATCAATCGCGACCGATAGAGTCAACGACCCTTTGACCACGATCGACTAAAAATCGGGGCCACGTGTCAATCACGATTGACCCATCAATCGCGACTCACAGCCACGACGGACCTGTCAATCGCGACTGACATGTCGATCGCGATTGACCTATCAATCGCGATTGACAGAGCTTGCGAACGCGATTGACGGGCAAATTTGGCCAATTTTTTAGGGCAAAAAAATAGTGGTCTAATTTTTGGCAATTTGTGGGGAACTTTTAAGGGTTAGTAGAGCATTGTGAGGCCAATACCCAAATCATTTCGAGAAGTCTTGTCTAACGGTTAACCTGTTTTAGCCCCAAAACCCTGAATGGACATAACTTCCTCATACGAAATCCGATTGCGGTGATTTTTGTTTTGTTGGAAAGCTCGCGGGGAGTACAACCAAAACTTCCACTGGTTATGGCTAAATTAATATCAGGATTATTAGATAGAGTAATTTGAAGTTGACCACGTCCAGGGGTAGGAAAACTAAGGGTCCATTTGGATTGTTTACCATAAAGGCAAAAGGCAATTTGGTTAGTGAATTACATGCATGAAAGTGATCTGTCTGTCAATCGAATTTAAGTCTTGAGCTAACTTTGGGACTTTTTCATGTTCTTGAGAGCATCGAAGGGTACTCGAAGCAAGAGTAAGTGCAAGCTTGGGAACACGCTTCCTGGGCACACAAGGGCAACACACAAGGACAGAAACTCAAGGTTTGAAATCCTCAACACCCTCTGTCAATCCCTAGCATAGGCTAAGTACGGATAGAGGTCTTGATTAATTAAGGACACGTTAAGAACGACCAAGTCCAAGAACTCTAATCACTCAAGTGCAAGTGTTAGGAGATTCCAATTGCAAAACAACCTACGGGAAAAGAATTTAAATCGATGTGACCACACTCAAAATACGATAAAACTTAAGTGTTCCTTGCGACGAAGATTTTTTGGACAAGAAGTGACACCCTAAGGGCAATTAAAAAAGAACAAGTGACTAATACAAAAGAACTCAGCAACGAAAATTGTACTTGGGAAAATTTGGGATTACTCAATTGGGCTTATGAACCTTAGATCAGGACGACACGTAGGGAGAGATAGAAAAAGTCTTAGATCTTCAGAGGCTAGTGTCAATCATACTGCTAGGTCTTGGGCCCAGCAGTTGAGCCATCATTCGTACTACCCTAGCTCTGAGACTAGCGATTCTGAGATGTCCCACGGTATGGAGAGACCTATAGGAAGTTCAGGAGTGCCATATCTACATAGGGTAGAGGGCCCTTACAAGACGCAACTCGAATACCTTAGGACCAACTGATTAGGTGCTAGCATCTATGAGGACGGCCTAGGAAGATCTGTGGTCCATATTAAAAACCCTGACCAATCCATTGGACTAGAATATCCAGCGGTCAAGTTTGAAAATGGAGCATATGTGGACAAAGAAGGAACAATATACGTAGTCACCAGTCACCCAGATAGGACAGATGAATTCGGGAATGTGATCCTAGAAACGGACTTAGGTGACCTGGAGCAAGGAAACATGGGTGTAGAACCTAGTACCCCCCGAGGCAAATCTGTTCTCACTAGGATTATCACACCAGAGTGGATTCCCCAAGACAACAAGAGCATAGATCTGCTCCTGAACCGAGAAACTGATGAAGCCTTTTGGAGGTATAAATCTAATCAGCCAAATGAGGTAGGAACAATCATGATATATGAGTTCAAAGATCCTGATAGCCCAGGCAGAGTGACCTTTAGATCACACCTCAGAGAGGATCTTTGTGGTCACAGAAAATGATAGGCATGCTTACAATTGGAAAGGTGAATTTATTTTTGCCCAACCAAGATCTAATCTGTCTTATGGTCATCCCGGAGCTGGAACATCCCAAGCTCATGGAGCTCACAAAGACAAACATAGAGATAGACCTGAGGTAAGCTTTGCCAACCCAGTGGGAAGAGAAAGAACGAGAACGAAAACAAATAGAGCGGAACCTGAGGGACTTAGAGCCTCAAGGAACCAAAGGAATGCTGATGATTTCCCTCTGCCAAGGCACAGGGAACACACAAGAACCTTGAGACCTACACAGCTGGTTAAGTCCATGAAGAAATATTTCGATGGCACTGGAGACCCTTATGATCATGTGGCAGAATTTAGGCAAGTCTTGAGAGCTGAACAAGTGGAGGACCTATTCACGCAGTATAATGCCTTTGGTCTAACCCTTAGGAACACCGCTCTTACATGGTTTCAACCACTAAATGAGAGGCACTTTAGAAACATAGATCAACTTCTAGAGGCTTTCATTATTGAATTCTCTAAGAGTGGCATCAGGCATAATACTTCCTCACTGATTCATAGCTTCAAGCAAACCCCTAAAGAGACGGTTAGACTTGCAGGAAGAAGGTTTAGGCAATATTTAGAGAGATGCCCTGTTTCTGAGTTACCCACACCGGCCAAGCAAGTGGCATTATTCCTGGATGGATTGCTCAGTACCAAACTACAATCATATGTGTACTTGAAGGACCCTAGAACTATAGAAGAGTGTGTACGCATATGCATAGACATTGAAGATAATCTAGGGGAGGAATTAGAACTATCAAAAATCTACAAGGATTCAGATAGTTCTTCCAGCCTTAGTTCCACGCAATCCACCTCTATTGAGGAACTCGCGGAGAAAGTAGCTCAAAAACTAGGTGTCACTAGCAAACAAATCCCAAGGTTTGCCCCAGTAAAGAGGTGCTACACTTGCGGTGGTGACCATATGGCGAACGTATGTCCCATCATGGCTCAACCCCAAGTGAACCCTAGCAGCCAATATTGCACCATAGAACGGAGATACACAAATCACACAGCACAAGACTGCCCATACAATAAGCAAGCAGTTAGGCAAACCTACCCTCAATCCTATCCACAACAGAGAAGATACCAAAATCAGTACCCACCACAACAGTATGCTAGGCCTCAACAAGCCTACCCACCACAATATCAGGCCCAGCAGAGACCTCTACCTGTGTTAGCTCACAACCTCCAGTCCCAGCTAATGTGATTCCTGTAAAATATGCAGCTGCTGAAGAAAATTTGAATAGAGCCATAGTCCCAGTGACTCCATTCAGAAAGTGACCCGAGTGATCATAGTTTTGATTCCACTCACATAGATAGTCCACAAGCTTATTATATGCAGTCTCCTGAACATGGCGAATCCTACTACAATGAAGAACCGAGTGAACCTAGTTGGGAGCCAGATTACACAAATGTCATGTACACAAACCCCAACTCTAGACCTCAACCTAGGCAAGTAAGACCCTCATTCCCTAGAGGGCCATGCTATAGATGTCAAGGAGACCACCTCAATCGTGATTGCCCCATGTCTGCACCCACACAACCCCAGTCAGTAACCATACAAGGCTTTTGTCAAGATTGTGGAAAGGAGCATCTCTTACGAGATTGCCCAAAGAATCCCAATAATATGCCAAAAATCACTCCAATTAATGTTATTGGGTTAGTTGTAGATTCCTCACGAAGTGTAACTTCCACTGCACCAGTACAGGTGGTCACTAGAGCTCAGGCTTTGCAGCAGAACCAAGGTTTAGGTCAAGAAAAGATTGCAGAAGTGAGCGAAACCGAGAGCATAGCCAAGAAACGGTCAAGAGCCTGGAGGGATAGCCGAGAGAGAATGAAAAGAAAATGGTCTAAAAAGATGAGCGACTTAGAAGAAAGCATAAGAGAAACAAAAGCCAAAATTATTGAACTCACCTCTCAAACAAACTCTCACATACCACCACCACCCTCATTTCCACCACCATCTAACCCATCATCGGTCCACCTACCTCAGACCATCCCACCACCCCCTAGAGTAGGATCAGTATTAGCTGACCCCACTCCGGAAGACATAGACATGATGCTTAAGGCATATCAGGCCAGGATCCAAGAAGGGCCAAATGTGACGGATCATGACAAGTGCTACCCTAGAGCTGACTTAGAGATAGAAAGAACCAAGGTTTGCGCGAAAATGGTCGCATTGGCTCAGACCATGTTTGAAGCGAGTTGCCTCTTTAACCACTCTGGCTCAGCTAAGACACAATTGCACTTGGATGGACTATTAGAGAAGTTAGAGAGCATAATTGCAAGATCTGCCCAGGAAGAAAAAAATCAAGGAAGAGATGAGGCAAGTAAAAGAATAAGCCTTCCCCCACAGGAAGCTTATGTGCCCAATTCCACTGAGCCAGGCACCTCTTCTTCTATGAATCGGTTCACCCCAGAATTCCTACGAGAGACTCAAGAAGACAAATGGGCTAAAGAAAGCGAAGTCCCTCCTCCCATTGAACTTGTGGATGACACACATGATCAATTCCCACAAGATATTCCCTCTATTTATGGAGAGCAGGAGAGCACTCAATCTCAAGAGAGATTAGACTTCGAATCTAATTCCATACAAGAACTACCCCATTTCACAGGCCCATGGGAAGCCAAGTCCACGTGTATGAGAGCACCCACAGTCATGGTAAGAAACGAAGACTCAGTCATACCTAGGAATACGGAGGTAGTGAAGAACACTAAAGTGCAGTGCAATCTCACTTTAGAAGAGCTACTCAAGGTTAGGCCAGAACTATGGAAACATGTGGCCAAACAAGTGCCAGAAATAGCTAAACCTCCTTCCCAGGTAGGATCTCACAAACCAGGGCCAGAAATTCCTCTAGACAAGATAGGAGATATGAGTGAAGGTGAAGAAGGAAACACTTATCTTCCCATTACCCATCAAGGATACACAACCAAGGCAATTCTCGACTCAGGTGCAGGAGTTGCAATTGCTACCACTTCCCTATGGAAGCGATGGGGCAAACCAGCACTCAGGCCCATGAGGATGAAATTGCAAATGGCCGATGGTCACATAGAAAGACCCTTAGGCTTGCTAGAAGGAATAACTCTCACTACTTGTGGTGTAGAGTTTGAGCACACTTTTGCTATCTGTGACTTTAGCAAGAACGAGGCCTATGAGATGTGGGAAGACCATTTATGCGACAGTTGCAAGTGGTCCAGGATTGGGGAACCAATTCCTTGTATTTGCAACACCTAGGTGTCACGACCAAGGTTAATCTCCAAGATTACTCTCATAGAGACGTCCCTCCTATCCAATGGAATCCCATTCATAGAACCAAGGATGATATAGAGTCGGTGCATTCCATAGGATCAGGATCCTCATGGATGCATGAAGACACCCACTTATGGATGTGCAAAGTAGCAGTAGAAGAAGAGAAGAGAGAAAAAGCCAGAGAGGTAGGTGCAAAAAAAACCCATAGATCAGTTCAAGACCCAGCCTATGCACCTGTAGTATTTCCTGACGAAGAATTTGAGCCTCACGGCTGGGCAGAAATCTTAGCAACAATGGATGTAGCCATCAATGAAGAACAATGGACACCCCACTGTGATGAGGATGGCTATGACATTTTAGTCTTCTCCATAGAGCCAATCATGGGAGATGCAGTTTTAGAAGAGTGTGAACCTAGCCCTGATGCATTTGAGGATGCAAGTGACTCCGACCTAGAGTCAATCATTATGGACCCACCTTTTGCATCAGATGAAGAATACTTCTATGAAGTAGAATTTCAACCCCAGAGGCACGGAGAGCTTACAAATGATGTCAGATTATCCACACAAGTGACCCCTAAGGATGAAGGAAAGAAAAGGAAGAAGAAAGAAGTCACACCAGAAGAGGAAGAATCTTTGTTTGAGGTCCCTGACAATTTTAAAAAGTATGAGATAGACGATAGAAGAGTCATGGTAAAGATGCCAAAACGTGAGGCGCAATCATGGGAGGCCTATGATAACAAAGAAACCACCAAGAAAATAGTGGTAGCCCTAGAAGAAGGAGAGGAGAGATGTACTTATATAGGACATGACCGGACGGAAGAAGAAGAGCGCGAATTGATAGCCTTGCTAAGAGAATACAGAGATGTATTCGCTTGGAGTTACAAGGATTTGAAGGGTGTTGACCCAGACATATGCTCACACACTATCCCCATGACCTCAGATGCCAAACCCTCTAAGCAAAAGCCATACACATACAATGATAATTACGCTGCCAAGATCAAAGAAGAGATAGATCGTTTGGTAGAAGCTGGATTTATCTATGAAATTGAGCACACTGAGTGGGTATCCCCCATTGTAGTGGTGCCCAAGAAGAATGGAAAGCTACGTGTATGCATTAACTTGAAGAAGGTTAATGCAGCCACAATTAGGGATAACTATCCACTTCCAATCACCGAGCATCTCTTAGAAAGAGTAGCAGGCAAGGAAGTATACAGCTTCCTTGATGGATTTTCAAGCTACAATCAAGTGGCCATAGCTCTAGAAGATCAGCATAAGACAGCTTTTGCCACGGAGTGGGGCATTTTTGCCTTTAGGGTAATGCCATTTGGGCTTACCAATGCTCCTGCAACCTTCCAGAGGCTGATGTGTCATGTATTTAAAGAGTTCTTGAGGAAGAATTTGGAAGTCTATGTTGATGACCTCTGTGCTCATTCCAACATTAGACAGACACATATACCAGAACTCAGGCAAATCTTTGACAAATGCAGAGAATATCAAGTCTGCTTGAACCCAGAAAAGTGTGTTTTCATGGTCAGGCAAGGCAAGATTCTAGGACACATAGTGTCAAAGAATGGCATATCCACTGATGAAGAGAAAGTAAGAGCCATAGCAGAGTTACCGAGACCAAAGAATGTCAAAGAAGTACAAGCTTTCATGGGGCATTACGGTTATTACCGACGGTTTATACACATGTATGCCATCATCGCAAAGCCTCTGTATGGACTTTTGACTAATTTTGAGTGGACTGATGAATGTGAGAATTCCTTCAATGAGCTTAAACGGCGACTGTGTTCAGCACCAATCTTGACCACACCAAATTGGAATAAGCCCTTCCATGTTCACGTGGATGCATCCAATTATGCTATTGGATGTGTGCTTGCACAACCTACAGGTGAAGGTAATATGGAACTTCCAATTGCCTATGCTAGTCGGCAGTTAAATGCAGCTGAACGAAACTACACTACCACTGAACGAGAGGGATTAGGCATGGTATATGCGGTTAAAAAGTTTAGACACTATTTGCTTGCAAATAAGTTTAAATTTTTTACCGATCATCAAGCATTGTTGTACTTGGTAAACAAGCCATGCAATACTGGTAGATTGGTAAGATGGTTTCTCTTACTAATGGAATACGACTTTGAGGTTGTGGTAAGGAAAGGTAAGACTCACTTGAGAGCAGACCACCTCTCAAGTCTCACATCTGGAGAAGCCGCACAAGGAGTATCAGATGACCTTCCTGATGCTTACTTGTTTAATTTAGAAGTTGTACGTCAATGGGCTAAGCCATTAGTGCCTGTGTTGACATACGGGCCTAACCACCGAGTCATAAACACTCAAGATAGGGAGGTAGTAAGAGCCCAAAAGTACCATATCATGGCAGGAGGAAGCTGATGTCCAAAAGTTGTGCAAGGAATGCCCAATCTGTTGCACTAAACCACCTGTGGAACATGCCACTCTCTATCAAGTGTCCATAGTGCCAGATTGGAGTGAACCACTAGTAGCCTTCTTGAGGACGAAAACATTCCCTCAAGATATGACAATAGCCAGACAAAGAAGTTTAGAACAAGAAGCCCTAGACTACTCACTCATTGGTGATAGTCTATACAAGCGTGGTAAAGATGGTTACCTTAGATTATGTGTCCATGAGAGTGAATATCTCAAGATCTTGGAAACTGCTCATCAAGGTATAGCGGGAGGACACTTTGGACCGGATTGGGTAATCAAGGCAATCCTATTTGCAGGCTTGTGGTGGCCACCCTTCACATGGATGCACATACCTATGTGAAGAGGTGTGATGTTTGTCAGCGAACTCAGTATCCTATATGCAAAGATGAGATGTCACTGAAGCCTAGGATGGGTGGACGTGCATTCTCTAAGTGGGGAATAGACTTTGTTGGTCCGATTAATCCCCCAGCTAAGGGTTCACATGCTGAATATATCATTGTGGCCACAGACTATCTAACCAAGTGGGTAGAAGTAAAAGCTACCACAAAGAATGATGCTCAAACGACAGCTAAGTTCTTATTTGAGAATGTGTTCATAAGATACGGGCTACCAATAGAGCTAGTAAGTGACAGGGGCACTCACTTCTTGAATGAAGTTATTGAAAATCTGCTCCAAGAATTCTTGGTAGTTCATAAGAAGTCTGCCCCCTATCACCCACAAGCTAATGGACAAGCCGAAAGCACAAACAAGATTCTGTGCAATGTGTTGACCAAACTAGTGAATAATAAACGCTCTGATTGGGACAAACAGCTACACCATGCTGTTTGGGCATACCGAGTTGCCTATAAAACGGTACTCCAAGCCACACCCTTTCATATGGTATTTGGCCAAAATGCGGTGCTACCTTTGGACTTCTTGATTCCCACATTGAGAGTAGCACAAGAGCATGAATGGACGGGTCATGAACTCTCTTCGAGAATTTTTGACCTTGAACGATTAGGTGAAACAAGACTAAGAGCTGCAGCAGGAATATATGCACCCAAGAAAAGGCAGAAGGCGTACTTTGATGCCCATGTAAAGGATAAAGGATTGAAAGCAGGGGACCTAGTGTTAGTCTACACTCTGAAGCAACATACGAGAAAATTAGAGAAGAGAGGCTATGGACCTATGATCATCAATAGGATTTCAACTAGTGGAGCAGTACAGCTAGCCACTATATCATGTGGCTATGTGCGAAGTTTCAAGTAATAATTCTCATAGAATAATCGATCGACGTCCTTTTGTAACCCTAGAGATAGGACAAGGGAAGAGTGCAAGGGCTGTACGGGCCTTGATTGACTCAGGTGCAGCCACTAGTGTTGTTAAACTTTCTTACTGTAGAGAACTGAAATTACAAGTCAATCCTATAGAAGCATATCTCATAGGATTGGGAGGAGTGGAAACCCCTTGCATGGGTGAGGTGGAACTTCCCCTCTATATTCATGATGTTTTACTGACAGTGAAAGTACTAGTGTGTCAAGATGAGGATCTCACTGAACCTCTTGTCTTGGGTCAGGACTGGATCTATGACCATGTAGTCAACTTAAACCTAAGAAGTGGACTTCTTCAGGTTTGGGTCAATAAGAAACGCATTACAATTGAGTTAGAAAAGGAAGCACTCAAGGAATTAGGCAAGGCACACACTCCTGGTCCTTCCAGGAGTACACATGAAGATGACCATGCTGTTCTTGTCCAAAACTATATGATGCAGAGGAATGATGATCTTAATGGAGAAGTCAAAGACGCAATGAAACTCCCTTCTTTTCCAAAGGCCAGAAGGAAGCAGCAACCAAAGTCAAATCAAACACAAAGGGAGCAGAGTACTACATATGCTAGAGGCCAAAAGAATGTGCGAAGCAAGATACCTCCGCCATTGAAACAAGTGTGGGTGCGGAAAGGCAAACATCCGGTTGCGGTCCAGCCAACAACACGGGCAAAACTTCTTATTAGTAATCAACAACATGACACTGATAAGAAGTCTTTCAAAAATTCTTCTGCGAAGGTGAAGTCAATTTGGGTACCCAAGAAGTCAATGAAGGCGATCCCACAATCAAGGCAAATTTGGGTGCCTAAGGCTTGCTTGCAGGCTCAAATAACTACACAGAGATCACACCATGTACAACATGGTTCACTCACGCGAATAGTGGATACCCACTCTTATTTAACATGCACGAACACATATTCGCCCATGAGCACGAACAGACTCACTTGTAAATGGGTCCCTAAAAAGCCTCATTTCCAAGCAAACATACTCATAAAGCCCTCCAGGGTCTCCGCAAGACCAAAAGCCATCCACTGTATTTGGCAGCCGAAAGCCTGTAATAAACCCCCTGATCCCTTTTGTAAATTCATCTCCACTTTCTAACTGCATCACTCGGATACAACACCTTTTCACTTAGCTCATAGGATTAATTGTTCATTAACTACACACACAATCATCGAGCACTCACTAACCCACTAACCCATCACTCACCTCATGTTAATGTTATAACGGGGACAAAAATTGCTCTATCTTGTCCATTACAATGTTAACACGTGATTCTATATTCTCACAGAACCAGCAAGCGAACAGTAACATGGCAGAAGCAAGAGGCACCAGTTCCCAGGCAGGGTCTAGCGCCCAGATTGTGGATATTGAAACCCTCCTTCTTGAACCACAACTCACAGAGAGGCCTCAAGAACTTCAAGCGGTGCATGTGCTCCCTATTCAGGACCCTCCTCAGGGACACACCTCTCAAGTGGGGAAACATGCTCATTGGTTTAGTGATGTCGCAGGGCCATTGGGTGATGGCACCTACTTCTGGGAAGCAGAAATTGAGTTCAATGGCAAATGGGAACGCTATCATTTCTTTACCCGGGAACTTGAGCAATATCAGAATGCAGAAGTAATGCGATCAATGTGGACCAAAGCGGGCTTGGACAGCTATTTTCAGGGACATTTACCTAAGCAAGATTTCCTGCGCTATTCCTACTTTATTAGTACCATCACCCCCAGCAGGGCTAAAGGAGGCGATAGTACCTTCGTGCTACCCTCATTGACACCAGGTCATGAGCTCAAAAGATTCAAACTGACTCTCAACCTAGTACGAGAAGCCTTGAACATGCAAGGTATGCATATTCCCACAGAAAAAGAAACCATGATTCCAGGCAGGATGAAGCACAAGGATCTCAATAAATTGAAGGACATGGTAGAAGTAACACCAACCATCGCTCTCCACCTACGAACCATCATGCAGCACTTCGCTTTCCCTGCCCAAGAACGCTTCACAATGCCACCAAAAAAGATCTGGTTCAGCTTGTACTTGGCAGAGACAGAGAATCTCACCATCAATCTGCCACACTAGATCATCGATCAAATACACCTAGCCCATCAACCATGGAATAAGAAACAGAAAAATGTACTTCATGGATGCTGTGCTCTAACAAGAATAATTTACAGGTGCTTAGCGTACGACGTGCCCATTCAAAGAGCACTAGTGTGGTCCAGGGCCCAAGAATTCCAAAGATGACTGTCAACAGCGGTTCCTCCATCGAAGAAGATGAGAGGGGGAGTTCAATTACCATGCGCTCAACCAAGGGGAGCCACTACTGTTGGGGATGTAAGGGTCATGTGACCTTACCCCCATATTCATATATATACATCATATATAGAGTATTGCCTCAAGAGAGATCATTATGTGGGTTTCGAGGCTCCCACGCATATCCGCGCGTCTTTCCTCTCCTCTCTCTCATTCTCTATCCTCCTTCCTCCTCTTGTTCTGCACTCCAAACCCCTTCATTGGTATCAGAGCATGTTGAAGGCTGGTGTGCAAGAAGCTTCAATGGAAGCTTAGGTGAGAAGAGGTAGAAGTGCAGGTCGGCATCTATTGACAGCAGTTCAGTATTTCGGTCATAACTCGAGCTAGGAAGTTCGGATTGACGCGTTTTAAAGTTCTGTGCGTAGCTAACACAGAGAGCTACAACTTCACAGAAGGGCGCAAAACCTGGTCCGGACTTCTGAAGTGCCGAAAATTCGAAAAACGCAGAGAATTGTAGAAGGCGAATCTACATTGAGTAGGACAGCAGGTCGGTTTTTTTGTCATAACTTGAGTTCTACAGCTCAGAATCCGATGATTCAACTTGCTGCTCGTAGCTTGAAAAGTTAGCTACAACTTTGTAGAAGAACTCAGATTCAGATTCCCAATGCAAGGTCACCGAAATTGCAGAATACAGAGCAGTACTGTTGCAAGTGAAAGTGAAATTGACAGCAGGTGCTTATTTTGAGCATATCTTGAGCTATACACCTCCGATTGAGGTGTTCTTTATGTCGTTACGTAGCCAAGAAGTGGATCTTCAAGTTTGCTGAAGACCAAAAGTTCAGATTCAGAGGTTATCACCTCTGAAACAGCAAAACACAGAGCAGTACAGTTTTGCCCAAACAACCCTAATTGCACTTGGAGGTTGAATTTGCTTTGGAACTTCTTCGAGAGAGAATTTATGGTGTGAAAGCTCTTATTTTCAGAGCTTCAAAGCATTGTACATGTATGATCACTGTGGTAGCTCCTCCATATGAGAGTAGAGCATGATCTTGTCATGTGTTTGACATGTAAGATGACATTGTGGTATACTCTTTTTGAGGTTTATGTCATCATGAGTTTGATCATGGATGTATAGTGGCATTGTGGTCTACATCTTGCTTATGCCACTTGGTTATGGATTTACTTGCCGGTTGCACATACTTTTGTGAGAGTTGATTTTGGATCTTGTTTGGTACTTGTATCTTTTGTTTTCTTTGCAGGTACATGATCCAGATTGGAGCCTCAGTTACACGTTTGTTTGTCACCGTTATTAGCATTTGGTCATTGATTGATATATATTTGCCAGTGTGATTCTTGGCTTATGTGGATGGTGATTCCCACATGGTTATTTTGGTTCTAGAGTCCATTTTACAGAGGAGATGCTGCCGAAATTTCATCGGCTTTTATGCTAGAAAGGAGCTCTAGTGGATCTTGAAGCTTGTGCGATAGCTTTGGATCATTGTCTATCTCCATTCACTTGGACTTGGTCACAGGTTATTTGTGACAGGTTGGACCATCTTGCAGGATTTATTCTTGAGTGGGAGTTGTATTGCCATTGTATTGGCGTGTATTGCCATTAGTTTATGGGCATATGTATTTTCCATTATCCTTGATTACATCAGTGACAGGTGGTGACAGATTATTCATTGTTCTTTGGTGATTGGTTATCTTGTTTGATTGCTCAGTTTTCAGGGGATACTCTGTCGAATTTTTCCCAGGATTCTTTCATATCTACTTAGTCAGTTTGGAGACTTGGTGAGCAGGCTTATGCTCATGGTTTTATATGCATGGTAGATGCATGGTTATGTGACAGGTGGTTCACATGGTTTTCTTCTCCAGTGAGACATATGTGATGTGAATTATGCATATGGATATGCAGGTGTGATCCTATTCAGGATAGAGTATTGTTTCTAGTCTCTTGTTATATTGCTAGTCTATTGGATTGCCAGCATGGTGTCTTCTCGATTTGATGGCACTGACTTTCCGAGATGGAAAGCTCAGATGTGGCATACATTGGTTCGTGCAGGGTTACACATGTATGTGCATAGAGATGCACAGAGGCCTCGTGACATGCTCGACCATGTATGGATGGATATGGATGCATTGGCCAGCTCCACTATCCGATTACAGCTTGTGGATTCTATATATGAGTCTGTTATGTATGAGGAGACGAGTAGTGCATTATGGCAGAGACTACATGATATGTATGCGAGTCCATTGACTCATGTGAGACATAGATCACATCGACGACTTCGATGTTGGCACTGTGGTCATGAGGGCCATATTCGACGATGTTGCTTCAGGCGGATGCGACGACGACGTCAGAGATATGCACGTGATGCAGATCAGGTAGTGGTTTCAGGAGATTCTATGGCAGTTGATTATGCTAGTGATGGTGATATTACTTTCTCCTACGATTCATCTCATGATTCCTCTTGCTCATTAGATAGCACACATATGGCTTGGTTGCTTGATGCATTAGCCACTTTTCATGTTACTCCACATCGTGAGTGGTTTTGTCGATTC
The DNA here is from genome assembly GCA_020310875.1 of Ceratopteris richardii. Taxonomy (NCBI): domain Eukaryota; kingdom Viridiplantae; phylum Streptophyta; class Polypodiopsida; order Polypodiales; family Pteridaceae; genus Ceratopteris; species Ceratopteris richardii. The sequence goes on from CM035409.1 coordinate 14,850,842, forward strand.
TCAGGTGAGAGTCGTGGATGTGTGCACATGCCTGATGGTACGACATATGATATTGAGGGTGCAGGAGATGTATGCATTATGCTACCTAGTGGAGCATCACTTATGCTTAGACATGTACGTTATGTGCCTTCATTCCCTATGAGCTTGATTTCAGTTAGCCAGTTACAGGAGAGCAGATGTTATGCATTCCTTGGTGAGCATCATTTTCAGTTGCAGTTGGGACAGCTTACGCTTGTCAGAGGTGCTAGGATTGGGCACAGGTATCCACTGCAGGTACTTCATGTGAGAGACAGTCTCGTCTCAGTGGGAGTTCAGCCTTATGTGCGATATGAGACTCGTCATGTCTCATTTTGTCGATCTATAGATAGGTCTATGGACATTCTTGATGCACATGTATGGCATGATTTAGATGCTCAGATGGATGCACATGTAGAGCACGTTTTGGATGCTCATGATGCTTATATAGAGCATGGTTTGGTTGATCATATGGATGCTCATATGGAGCACACTTTGGATGATCAGTTGGAAGCTTTAGAGCATGATGTGGATGCTCATGTAGAGCATTGTGATGATATTCAGTTAGAGTTAGATCATCAGTTTGACCTTGGTGTTGATGTTGTGCAGTTAGCTCATGCGGAGCATGATGATACACTTGGTGTGGTAGAGCACGATAGCTCTCATGGTACACAGTGTATGGTAGAGCATATTAGCTCTCATGATGCACAACTAGATACATCCTTGGTTGTGAGCATGGCTGATTTAGATGCTGAGGAGTCAGCAGTTATGGAGTCATTCTTGGATGGGTAGAGATGGATGCACATGTAGAGCACGTTTTGGATGCTCATGATGCTTATATAGAGCATGGTTTGGTTGATCATATGGATGCTCATATGGAGCACACTTTGGATGATCAGTTGGAAGCTTTAGAGCATGATGTGGATGCTCATGTAGAGCATTGTGATGATATTCAGTTAGAGTTAGATCATCAGTTTGACCTTGGTGTTGATGTTGTGCAGTTAGCTCATGCGGAGCATGATGATACACTTGGTGTGGTAGAGCACGATAGCTCTCATGGTACACAGTGTATGGTAGAGCATATTAGCTCTCATGATGCACAACTAGATACATCCTTGGTTGTGAGCATGGCTGATTTAGATGCTAAGGAGTCAGCAGTTATGGAGTCATTCTTGGATTCGCTCATGCCAGATGTTGACATAGATATGTCAGGACATGTTGGTCTTGACGATGGTGCTTTGGATGCCTCGGATACAGGCATGGCTGACATACTTAGGTTAGCCAGGATAGCACAGGTTTCGTCAGCATTCGGGAGTCTGATGTACGAGTTGTTATGCTCGAGACCAGACATTGCAGTTGCTATTGGAGCAGTTGCACTTGGAGTTGTCAGTCGTTCGATGATTGACACAGGCATAGAGCGAGTGGGAGCTTTGCAGGAACTTCATCAGTTCTTGTGTCAGTCATATATGAGCTCGGCTCTTGTCGATATGAGTCTAGAGCAGTTTGAGGTGCATGGATACACCTTGTTCGAGGGAGTTGGTGTAGGCTGATCTGGTATGGGTAGAGATCCAGACTCTTCCTGTACATTATTGTATAGTCCTACATCATTCTTTGTATATTTTTCCACTTATGGTCACATTGACCCTTAAGTGGGAGATTGTTGGGGATGTAAGGGTCATGTGACCTTACCCCCATATTCATATATATACATCATATATAGAGTATTGCCTCAAGAGAGATCATTATGTGGGTTTCGAGGCTCCCACGCATATCCGCGCGTCTTTCCTCTCCTCTCTCTCATTCTCTGTCCTCCTTCCTCCTCTTGTTCTGCACTCCAAACCCCTTCATTGGGGATGTAAGGGTCATGTGACCTTACCCCCATATTCATATATATACATCATATATAGAGTATTGCCTCAAGAGAGATCATTATGTGGGTTTCGAGGCTCCCACGCATATCCGCGCGTCTTTCCTCTCCTCTCTCTCATTCTCTGTCCTCCTTCCTCCTCTTGTTCTGCACTCCAAACCCCTTCAACTACCACACTAGAGGTGACCCCTCCACAAACGCGACGTATCCGACCATTTACCATTCACCTACCCAGACCAAGCGCCGAAGGACCCAATCTGGTGTTTCCTCCGATTCCATCGGACTTGGAGTTCCCACAAGGTTACACCCTTGCTGATTTGACAGATGAAGAAATTGCCTGCATGATCAACGAGTCTAACCTGGAGACAGACGCAGAGCAGACCCAGGGACCACAACCCACTACTACAACTTCAGCCCCGACCCAACTAGGAGTAGTAGAAGTAGAAGAGGATGACGAAGCGACAGAAGAAGAAGAAGCAAACGAAGAGTATGATCAAGAATATGAGGAACTTTCAGAACTAGCAAGTGCCCCGGCATACTCGGCCTAAATAAAAAGATTATACGAAACCATGAAGTGGGTCCAAGAACAACACAAACTGTCACTCGAGACAGGAAAGATGATCATGAGCCAAATGTTAGCCGAGGAAGGTGTGGATGATATGTTTATTGAATCAATGAACCTGCACGCTGACGCTGTGGGTTTAGATGAGGTTGTTCATGCAGCCATGGCTTATATTCATCGGTTTGAAAAACGAGTGCCTAACCACCCCATGCGATCTGGCAAACAAATCCACATCAATATATCAGAACCGGGAGGTAACACACAAATAGAGGAACATCAGGCAGAACTACTCTCACCACCCACCTCACCTCTCACTACACAAGTCACCTCACCACCTGGCACTACCACGCCTATTTCTGCCATTACCACATTTGTCATGGGAATTCCTCTCTCCCCCGACATCCAATTCGGAGGAGTTACCATGCCCACTTTCACAACACTCTTCACAAACATCACATCCACCCCACCCACAGTTCCCATCTACACCATCACACACACGTTCGACACAATGCAAACATCACCAGCCACAGCACCACTCCCTCCTCCCACACAGCCTCAATCTCCCATACCCCCTCCACCTACCTCACCACTTGACTCCACAGCATTCACGACTCCCTTTCCCTTCCCCATTCCCCCTGCATCTTCATCTTTCCCTGCATCGTTTAATGTAAATAGTATATTCATGGCATTACATCAATGTGTGTACCAACTTCAGAGCGAGTGTCAGGCTCTCGAAGACCGTCATCATCAACTGACTACGAATCATCAACAACTCCAGAGACAGCTAACAATTATAGAAGAAGAAAATGCAGACCTTAATCAACGTTACACCACACTCGAACAAGCTCATCAAACCCTCCTGGAGACACCCCAACCATCACAAGTACCAGGAGTCAAACAACTCGAAGCTTTACTAGAGGTTTACCAAGCAGATAATCTAAGAGTCCGGTGTAACTTGACTCTACTCAGAAAACACATGGCTACCGCCCTTGAAGAAAACAAGCGTCTACAGAAGCAAAACGAAGAAAACCTGGAAGCTGCCATGGAAGGCTCTCCCCACGAGATCGACCCAGAACGATTCAAAGCAGCTCCCTCAGAAACAATGAAAACAATCTTGGAAAGCTATGTCGATCTATTAGAAGCACATGACGATTTGGAAAAGGAACGGGATGAGCTACGTCGCCAGCTCAGGGAACAGGAGGCACAACCCAAAGTCATAGAAACAACCATGACTTCAGAGGAAGTAAAGGCATTAATAGAGCAGGTGGCAGAATTGCAGAAGAAGTTACTGGAATATGAAAGACAGCCCTCTCCAGTTGTAGAACCAGAGCCAAATGAATTGGTACCCATTGAGGTGGACGAATCTTATGAGGAACCATATGTTCCTATGCCGATGCCAGGAGGTCAGCAAACCTCAGAAGGAATGGACACCTTGGAAGTCGAAGTACCCGAATGGCTCCAGACACTAGAAAAGATAGCGAAAACCCATGAAGATCGGGTGGCAATCCAAATCCAATCAATGGCCAAATTAGAAGACACCATCATAAAGTGAGAATATTTCCGCAGTATGTCTCATCATAGATGGATAGGCACCAACGACGGTCAGTATGTGCCATACTGTGTACTCCTGGCAGATTACAACGCAGAGATTCAACGTCGTTGTGGCAAGGCTCCAACCTTTGCCACACAATTTGGGCCCGATGATATCCCAGAGAGTGCTAAAAAAGGATCCATTCATCAACCCACCTGGAGAATCCGTCTTCTTGAGACCTATCCCGAGATGGTTCGTACTTGGACTAACATGCCACTCTTTATTAAATACAATCCCTGTTATGTTCCAGTCTTCCGCAGGTGCACCTGGCCCAAGTTTACCATTGCTGTCAAGAACATCAAAGGCTGTGCAAAGTGGTTAAATTATGTTTATCTAGCACCTCCACGAGGACCTCCCACTGTGAATTATATGATTTCTACCATCCGTCACTGGAGCATTCGACTACGGAACACCCCCGATGTGATGGCCCAAATGTGCATGAAAATCTTTGAATAAATGCTGATCACATTCAGGACATTCAAGAACATTAAAGACCCCCACTTCTCAGGAGCTGGCTTCCTTACAGGCAACCAAGATCTGGTATACGACATGAGCACCACCCCATCAATCGAGGTAATATATGCTTGGCACGCCAGAATCAAGTACCTCCCAGCTTGCTTTAAACAAACATTCGAGGAGATTTTTGTAACAGGATTCTGGGAATATCACTCAGAAATATTTGTACCCAGGCCCTCACATCTCCTCCACTTATTTGTTGTGGAAAGAACCATCCATTCGGAACAATTGCGGGTGCCACATCCAGACATCCTAGGACTAGTGAATTGGGATGCATTGCTAACAGACCTAGCACGGGGGTTGCGACTAGAAGAACACCACCTTGCTTCAGATATGGTTCAATATTATGTCCAACGCACAACTAGACAAGGGTCTGTCAGAGACGACAGACGCGAGAGAGGAGGGGGTGTTGGCAGTAGTCAAGGAACTGAAGGATTCACAAGACAAGGAAGCCTACGAAGGGAGTCATACCATCCTCACATCTTCCCGGATTGACATTAAAGGAGGTGCTACTCATCACTGAGCTACAGCCACTCAAAGAAGATATGATGTCTCATGTCCAAAATGTTTCGGACATACGATTTACCTTTATTAGCATTTATTCATAAGTCTTCATCATAAAAAACTTAATAATTCAAATCCCCCTTTTCCAAGGGTTCACTATATAATGGAATGCAAGATCTTCCTTAAATTTCCCATTGATGAATTTTGAATAGGGTTAGAGCTAGTCATGGAATGGAAATAAAGGTCAACTAAAAGGCTCATTGAAGGCACTATGATCTTACATATATTATTTCACATCAACATAACTTGGTAACCTTCCTCTTTAATATTTAATCATACAAATCAATCTCAAGCCTCCATTTCATCATTTTCCAAATTCTATGTAATTAAATTTAGGAAATGCTGGTTGGACTACTAATTACTTACCATCTATGAGTAAGGACACTAAAAAATAATCAAATGAGATGATTTTTATGTATTTAATTTGTTTCAAACTAATAAATAATAGTTGAAGGTTTTTCCTTTTGTTGTTTACCCCTTATCTTGCTTTTCATGGTCTAATTTAATGTGTAATTTTTGAGTACCTTTTAGACATATCCACAAACTTCTATTCTCGTCTACCATACAAGATTTTTCTTTTCTGTTTGCTCTCCATAATGAATCTATTCATTCTCCATTTACATGCAAATTTTCTACATTTCTTGGGTTAAATTTCACTACTGTATTATGTAGAACAGTATTTGAATTCTACAAGGTTCATTATTTATGATTGAAGATTGTTCTTGGGAAAGTCTTTGAGAGAAAAGGAGAGCACCAATTTCTTCATTCTCACCAACCATTTAAATAATTTTCTAGAATTGGGAGGATCATTTCCAAAATCCAATACTCAAATGGGTTGAAAAATAACATCCCACGCTTGAAGGGACATATAGATTACAACCTTGTTTTGATCTTTTGCTTCCCTTGTAAATTAGGGTGGTCTATGGAATTCTAGAACAGTGCTATCTCTCGTGGTTAAATCCAAAGAAGTTTTCCAGCAAAATAAATAGTAGGTATGTATCCATGAAATCTAATAAGAAGATCTATCTCAACATCTATTCATAAAGAGGGTGAAGGTATGTTTCCATTTACCTCACTTCCATGTTGTCGATAAGCTAGAAGTATGTCATACATAATGAACTATTTCCCGTTGTTCTCTAAAGCATGTACACTTTCCTCAACCCTAAATGTGTGCTTGTGAGTTTCCATTTTTTTATTATTTATATTAATTTTGATCCATGTTTTCCATTCTTTATTTTCCAATTGTAATATGAAATAATTAAGATGAATCCATTAAAAAATATGAAAGGACAAAAGTATTAAAGTTCATGCTTCCCTTTTAACTCTTGTAATATATAAAGCTTGTGCAAAAATATGCAATAAATGTTTCATCTTCAAAATTTCCCTGATAGTTTTGAACTCAATCTTAGCAATATCCAATGGGAAAATGGATGGATGCACAAAAATATTGAATGATCAAATAACCCAAAATTTATTAAGGCTTGGATCTTTGTATCGTTAACTCGCAAATCTTAGATAACATACTTATATCCAAGCTTTACAACATACTTTAGATCATATTAAAATTCTCAAAAAGTAAAGGATTCTTAATCCAATTGCGACATTGTTGTTTATTTATCTCCAACAAGATAATAATTATTTATTTATGTGAGCGAAGATAATAATTATAAAGAAAACATATATACAAAAGCATGAACATCACTTCAAAATGTTCTCGTATACCATCACGATTTGCTAGCGTACCTTGGTAGTGATATTTCTTAACACATTTAGGTAATCAAGACACTGTTTTTCTATTAGCTTGTATAAACACTCATATCTTTAATAGGCTACTTATTTTTGTACATTCCATAGTTAGTACATTGTCTAGTATGCTCTCAAGCGTCTTATTCTTCATCAGGTTTTTAATGTGCATTCTTGCTTTATAAACTCCAATAATTGGCATTAGAACACATTGTTGCTTCCTTAGGTGTATTATTGACACAATGCTGATCACATCTCAGATCATTACAAAATTTGAATCTCAGGTTATTACAAAATTTGATGACTTGTCAAGGTGATATAATAACTTGAAGATCTAGGTGAAGAAGAAAACTAATTCGACTTTATTTCAACCTCCAAACACACTATCAAAGCAAATACATGAGTAATTTTTTTTGTTGCAGTTTTGTAGTTTTGATTCACTAATATAATCACCCAATAGTCTTATATGTTATGTGAAAGTCCAAATGACCGCTGAACACTTTTGTATATGTTCTTTAATAAAACATATAGTGGCTTGGTCAGCCATAAACTGTAAGTTCAACTACATTTGTAACACCTAAGAAATCTGTGTTCATGCTCCCTATGTACTGTGTATTTTTTGCGTATTCTATAGGCTCTCTGTGGAGTACTTTGTGCGACATCCAGAGCTCGATTTTCTACTACGAGAGTATCTTCATGGAGCTCTCGAGAACGAGAGTCCACTATGGTGCATCACCATCGCATCATTTCACTAGTAGCTTTATCCAAGGATTATGACTAAGGTGGCAATGAAGGCATAGACCTTGGCATACCTTGTCATCTGAGTCACCAAAGTCACCATTGGAACCATTGGCTATGTGCGAGGGAGGGCCCCAATGATCAAGGAAGATGGAGGTTCTTGGTACTTCCTAGGAGTTCACCCATCCTAGTTTGTTCCTCTCGAATCTCACTTAACCAACAATGTCTTGCCACTAAGCTATACTTTTATGGTGCTTGAGTAAGCGGAAAGACTAAGGTTCACATTAACTTGAACATGTTTTGGGCTCTCAAAGCTTCATTCTTTGCTTTCAAAGCATATTTTGAAGTATTTTTGGGATGATTCTCGAAGTCATTTTGGAGCACTTTCATGCATAGTTCTCTTTATACAAGTTCAAGAACATCAAGAACAGTGCTCTTTGTACTTCTCGAACAAAGAATATTCAACTATGGGCTGTGTTTTCAGCCACATTAGTAAATCTACAAGTTTCTTGAAAGGTTTTTAATTGTGGTGGCAGCAGTTGTTGCAAGCTTATGCAGGTTTTTGAGCCTAAAGAACAGAGTTGACAGACACTTGTAGGTGTTGTTGGATAGTGTTTGGGCTATGAATTCAGTCTTTCAAATATGCCATTGTAATGCATATATTGAGCACATACACACTATGTATGCTTCTGTGGATAAAACTTATATACATCCATGTGGTCATTGATGTAGCATTTATGTTTTTGCATAAAGCCTTTGATGTTGATAAAGAGGGTCCTGGTCAGGTTTTCTTAACTATGAGAAACCTAGATGCCAGGCTCTCTTTGGTGATGCAAGTGGAAGACTTATCTAGGCTCGCTATAAGAGATGTATGCTAGTTGTTCATAGGTGCTCGATAAGCCTAGTGGGTTCTTTCAGTTCATTGATTATATCTAGTATGAAAGTTAATCTATCAGTACTTGCAGTTGTATGAGATTGTGACATTGGTCATATGCTCATTTTGCAAAGGAGATTGTGGAAAATTTTTTCTAGATTTTAAGTGAAAGAATGAGCATTCCTCCCAGGGAAGATTTTGTGCCTAACTCAACCGAACCAGAAACCTCTTCTTTTATGAATTAGCATTCCCAAGAATTTTTAAGAGATATTCAAGAAGAGAAATGGGTGAAAGAAAGTGAAAATCCTCCTCCCATTGAACTTGTGGATAAGCTTCCTGATCAATTCCCACAAGAAATTCCTTATATTTATGGAGAACAGGAGGATGCCCAATCTAGTGAGAAATTAGACTTTGAGTCTAATTCCTTAGAGGAGCTGCCGCATTTCATAGGCCCATGGGAAGCAAAGTCTACCTGTATGAGAGCACCCAGAGCCATGGTAAAAAACGAAGACTCAATTGTACCTAGGAATACGGAGGTAGTAAAGAACACTAAAGTGCAGTGCAATCTCACTTTAGAAGAGCTACTCAAGGTTAAGCCAGAATTGTGGAAACACATAGCCAACCAAGTGTGTGAAGCAGCGAGACCTCATTCCCAAGGAGGATCACATCTAAGAGTTCTTGAAATACCTTTGGACAAGATAGGATACATGAGCGAAGGTGAAGAAGAAAATACATATCTTCCAATCACTCATCAGGGTTACACAACCAAGACGATTTTGGACTTAGGCATAGGAGTTGCAATTGCTACCACTTCCCTATGGAAGCATTGGGGCAAACCGGCACTCAGACCAACGAGAATGAAATTGCAAATGGCCGATGGTCACATAGAGATACCTTTAGGACTACTAGAAGGGATAACTCTCAGTACTTGTGGTGTAGAGTTTGAGCATACTTATGTGACTTTTGTAAAAATAAGGCCTATGAGATGATTTTGGTAATACCATTCATGAGGCAATTGCAGGTAGTAAAGGATTGGGGAACCAATTCATTGTATTTACAACACTTAGGTGTGACAACCAAAGTCAATCTCAAGGATTACTATCATAGAGACGTGCCCCCCTTTTAGTGGAATCTCATCCATAGAGCCACAGATGATACAGAATCAGTGTACTCCATAGGATCTGGATCCACATGGATGCATGAAGACACTCACTTATGGATGTGCAAAGTGGTAGTGGAAGAAGAGAGAAAAGAAAATGCCAGACAGGTAGGTGCAAAGGAAACTCATAGATCTATTCGAGACTCAGCCTATGCACTATAGTATTTCCTGATGAAGAGTTTGAACCTCATGGTTGGGCGGAGATCCTAGCGACAATGGATGTAGCCATCAATGAAGAACAATGGAAACCCCACTGTGACGAAGATGGCTATGACATTTCAGTATTCACTATAGAACCAATCATGTGTGATTCAGTTATCGAGGAACGTGAGCCTAGCACTGATGTACTTGAAGAAGCAAGTGACTCCAATCTAGAGTCAATCATTATGGACCCTTTTAGTGCATCAGAGGAGGAATTCCTCCATGAAGTAGAAGCTCACCCTCAAGGACAAGGAGAACTTATGAACAACGTGAGACTAACCACAAAAGTGACCACTAAGAGTGAGATAAAGAAAAGAAAGAAGAGAGAAATCTCATCAGATGAGGAGGAATCTTTGTTTGAGGCCCCTGAAAACTTTAAGAAGTATGAGATAGAAGATAGGAGAGTCATGATAAGGATGCCTAAATGTGAAGCACTAGAGGAGAGGCCTATGATAACAAAGAGAAAACCAAGAAAATCATTGTGACCATAGAGGAAGGTGAAGAACGATGCACGTACATAGGACATGACCTAACTGAGGAGGAGGAACAAGAGTTGATAGCCTTGCTAAGAGAATACAAAGATGTATTTGTATGGAGTTACAAGGACTTAAAAGGAGTAGATCTTGATATATTTTCACATACAATCCCCATGACCTCAGAAGCCAAACCCTCTAAGCACAAGCCCTACACTTATAATGAAAATTATGTTGCCAAGATCAAGGAAGAGATATATCATTTAGTAGAAGCTAGATTCATCTATGAAATTGAGCACACTGAATTGGTGTCCCCCATTGTAGTGGTGCCAAAAAAGAATGGAAAATTACAAGTTTGCATTAACTTGAAGAAAGCTAATGCAGCCACTATTAGAGATAGTTATTTGCTTCCTATCACTGAACATATATTAGAAAAGGTGGCAGGCAAGGAAGTATACAACTTTCTTAATGGATTCTCTGGCTACAATCAAGTGGCCATTGCTCCAGAAGATCATCAGAAGAAGGCGTTTACCACAGAGTGGGACATCTTTGCGTTCAGGGCAATGCCATATGGGCTCACCAATGCACCAGCTACCTTCCAAAGGTTAATGTCTCATGTGTTTAAAGAATTCTTGCATAAAAACTTGGAAGTATATGTGGATGATCTTTGTGCTCATTTCAAGAATAGACAAACACATATACCTAAACTCAGACAAATCTTTGACAAATGTAGAGAATATCATGTGTGCCTGAACTCTGAAAAGTGTGTTTTCATGGTTAGGCAAGGCAAGATTCTAGGACACAGTGTCAAAGAATGGCATATCCACAGATGGGGATAAAGTTAGAGCTACTGCACAGCTACCAAGGCCAAAGAATGTCAAGGAAGTACAAGCTTTCATGGGGCATTGTGGATATTATTGACATTTCATTCATATGTATGCTATCGTAGCAAAGCCTCTGTAATCCCTCTTAACTAACTTTGAGTGGACGGACGAATGTGAAAACTCCTTTAACAAGCTTAAGCGACGATTATATTCAGCACCAAACTTGACTACCTTAGATTGGAACAAGCCATTCCATGTTCATGTGGATGCATCCAATTATGCTATTCGATGTGACTGGCACAACCCACTGTTGAAGGCAATATGGATCTTCCAATTGCTTATGCCAGTAGACAATTGAATGCAGTTGAACAAAATTATACCACTACTGAAAGAGAAGGATTAGGCATGGTGTATACAGTTAAGAAGTTTAGACATTATTTGCTCGCAAATAAGTTTTAAATTTTTTACAGATCATCAAGCACTATTATATCTAGTGAACAAACCTTGCAATACTGGCAGATTAGTAAGATGGTTCCTCTTACTAATGGAATATGACTTTGAAGTCATGGTTAAAAAAAGGTAGGACTCACCTTTGGGAGATCACCTTTCTAGACTAGGTTCGGGAGAGTCTCCTCAAGGAGTATTAGATGACCTTCCTGATGCTTACTTATTCAATCTACAGGTAGTGCCTGAATGGGCTAAAAGTATAGTGCCCACTCTCACCTTTGGACCTAAACATCCTCTATTGAGAATTAAAAACAAGGAAGTAGTCAAATCTCAAAAGTACCACATAATGGCAGGTAGTGTGTATAAACACATTGACCAAGGCATATTGGCTTGTTGTGTGGATGAAGATGATCATGCAAAGTGCTTGCAATTAGCACATGTAGGTTCACTAAAGCATCATCACTCCAAACATCGAGCCCTACAAATGTTGAAAAGGTTAGGGGTATATTGGCCAACTATGGAAGCAGATGTCCATAAGTTATGTAAGGAATGCCAAATCTTTAGTACTAGATCACCAGTGGAACATGCCACTCTATATCAAGTGTCTTTAGTACCAGATTGGAGTGAGCGTTTAGTAAGCTTGAGGAGGAAGACAGTCCCTCAAGAGATAACATTGGCAAGAAGAAAGATCTTAAAGCAAGAAGCACTAGATTATTCACTCATTGGCAGTAACTTGTACAAGTGCAAAAGAGACGGCTATCTAAGATTGTGTGTCCATGAGAGTGAATACCTCAAGATCTTAGAAACTACTCACCAAGGTGTAGTAGGAGGACACTCTGGACGAGATCATGTGATCAAGGCAATCCTATTTGCATGTCCCTGGTGGCCAACACTTCACATGGATGCACATACCTATGTGAAGAGGTGCAATATTTGTCAACGAACTCAGTATCTGATACGTAAGGACAAGATGCAACTGAAACCCATGATGGGAGGACGTGCATTCTCTAAGTGGAGAATAGAATTTGTTGGTCCTATTAACCCCCCAGCTAAGAGTTCACATGTTGAGTACATTATTGTTGCCACAGACTATCTAACAAAATGTAGAAGTAAAGGCCGCAACGAAGAACAATGCTCAGACAATGGCTAAGTTCTTATTTGAGAACGTGTTCACCAGATACGGGTTACCAATAGAGTTAGTAAGTGATAGAGGCACACACTTCTTGAATGAAGTCATTGAAAACCTTCTCCAAGAATTCTTGGTGATGCATAAGAAGTTTTCCCCCTATCATCCACAAGCTAAGAAACCAGCTGAGAGCACAAACAAGATACTATGTAATGTATTGATAAAATTGGTGAATAATCAATGCTTTGATTGGGACAAATGGCTACATCATGCTATTTGGGCATATCGAGTTGCCTATAAAATGGTACTCCAAGCCATCCCCTTTCAGATGCTATTTGGTCAAAATGCAATGCTACCTTTAGATTTCTTAATACCCATCTTGAAAGCAGCACAAGAGCATCAGTGGATAGGTCACAAACTCTCTTCAAGGATCTTTGATCTTGAGCGGTTAGGTGAAATGGGACTAAGAGCAGCTGCATGCATATATGCAGCCAAGAAAAGGCAAAAGGATTACTTTGACGTCCACATAAAGGATAAGGGCTTGAAAGCGAGAGATTTAGTCCTAGTGTACACCTTGAAGCAACATGCAAGAAAGTTGGAGAAGCATGGCTATGGACCTATGATCATCAATAGAATCTCCACAAGTGGAGCCGTTCAATTAGCCACTCTAGAAGGTGGCATCCTACCTAGTTACATCAGCGGATGTAGAGTTTTAAACTATATCAAGAACCCCTCACGAAGGAAATGTTAAGTCGACTCAATACTACAAAGGAATGCAAGGAAGAAGACAAACGAATTCGAGAAGAAGCATAGCCAGAAGCTTTAGAACGCATCCGACGAATGAAATTGGGAAGATAAGGTGGAGATCAGCCTAGGTCAGACACTCAGGAAGCTCCAAGATATCACATGGCCATGTGCGAAGCATCGGGTGTACGTTCCCATAGAATACTTGACCGAAGACCTTTTGTGACCTTAGACATAGACAGGGAGGGAGTGCAAGGACCATAGAGCTTTGATTGACTCAGGAGCAGCCACTAGTGTAGTTTGGCTTTCTTACTGTCAAGAATTTCAATTAAAAGGCAATCCTATAGAAGCATATCTCATAGGATTGGAAGGAGTGGAAACCCCTTGCATGGGCAAGATGGACTTCCCATCTACCTTCAAGATACTCTAATGACAGTTAATGTGCTAGTGTGTCAAGACACGGATCTCACTAAACATCTTGTCTTGGGTCAAGACTGGATCTATGATCATGCAGCCAACCTGAACCTAAGAAGTGGAGTCCTTCAGGTATGGGTGAATCAAAACCACATCACAATGGATTTAGAAAATCAAGCACTCAGGCAACTAGGAAAAGCACCTGCTCCTGGTCCCTCGAGAACCCACATGAAGATAATGATGCTATTCTTGTGCAAAGTTCTGTGGTGTAGAAAAAGGCCACCCATGAAGGAGTCGCAAAGGCCAATAAGGAACTCCGTTCTTTTCCAAAGAGGATCCCAAGAAAACTAGCATGGCAACATAAGAAGCAGATGCAATAGATAGTCAAAGGACATGCTCAACAACTAGTGCAACATAAAGTAACTCATGCAATAAAGCATATCTAGATACGCAAGGGTGAACAACCCTCTACTCTGGAGATAGGATCCCAAGGATGCACCAAACGAACTACGCAGTCGAGGACTACAATGGAGTATCCTAGGCATCAATCTAGACGGACCATTTCTATTTGGGTCCCAAAGCAGACGATGAAGGTTGACCCCAATGCTAGCAAAATCTGGGTGCCCAAGACCTACTTACGATCTCAAATAACTTCACCTTATCTCACAAGCTTGAATCAACACTCACAAGCACTCACGACACAAATCCTAGGGCAAACATCTACACTCCACACTATCACATCTCCGATCACACCTAGGAATATCTGGAAATGGGTACCCAAAAATTCCCAAATCCAACACGATCTAATCCAAAAACCTTTACATGCAATCGCTACCAAAATCCATGATCCCACGATAAAAGTTGGGAGAATTAAACCCTGTATCAAATCCCCTAACCCAATTTTATAAATCAATCCACGTCAAAGTAGATACATGTTGAGTATAGTGCACATCCAAAGTATGCATCTAGGGGAATCATTAACCTACTAACCAATATTCACAAACATCACTAACACTTCACCCACTAACCCCTAACCACTTTGGGTATCATGTTGGTATTGTAGAGGGAACATCGTAAGATCATGTTTCCTATGCAATGCTAACATGCTTCTCTTCTTCTAGCAGATAAGCATCAAGAACTCTGAGCAATATCATGGCAGAGACAACAGGCCCGAGCTCATAGGCAAGAGTGATTCAACCAGGCATTAACATGGAAAATCTACCTATTGAAGTGCCACCAACTGGAGGACACGTAGAGATGCAATGTCTACATCATATAGCCATGCTGGATCCTCCCACAAGAATAATGGAGAGAGTCCATGCAAACTCTCACTGGTTCAATGGCATGCCAGGACCATTAGGTGAGGCGAAGTACATATGGGAGTCTAAGTGTGAGCATAATAGGGCATGGATATGATTCCAATTCTTTTCCAGAGAGTTTGAGACTATCCAAAACACACCAGATCTACAAGTCATATGGCAACGCATAGGGCTAGCAGAATACTTCAAGGCACCCTTACCAAAACTGGATTTTTTATGATGTCACTATTTGATAGCAACATTACACGCGAGTGATGTAAATGACCGGCCTAGAACCTTCATCAAACCTTCTTTATTGGGCAACAATGAGTTGAAAAAGTTTAAACTCACCCTAGAATTGGTAAGGAATGCTCTGAACATGCACGGAAGCATGTGCCCTTCGAGAAGGATGCTTTGATACCCGATAACATGAAGAATAGGAAATTGCAAAAGTTAAAAGATATGGAAGCACTCACACCCATGTTTCGATCCCTCTCTGAATGTGCATGAAGCATTTCGCATTTCCTGGCCAAGATAGATTCACGCAGTCACAGAAACTCTGGTTCAATCTTTACTTGGCAGAGACAGACTCACTATCGATTAAGCTTCCTGTGTGGATTATAGACCAGTTGTAAGAAGCTAATAAAAGGTACTCTAGGAAGCTAATGGTGAATGGATGTTGTGCAATAACGAGCATCATTTACAGATGCTTATCATATGATGTACCCATCGAGCGCACTTTGACTTGGTCACAACTATAGCTATTTAGGGGATGCAAAGCTTCCACACATCAATCCAAGCGAATGAGGGGCACTATTCCTTGTGTCCAGACACGAGAAGTCCTTATGACCCCAAAGGTCTCACCACGAGAGGATGCCACAATGCCTCCTTTTACGATCCAAATTCCCATATCTAGATCTGAAGACATGCCACAAGCTACCCCATTGGCTCCTCCTATCCCATCAGAATTTGAATTCGCTACCATGGGAGAGGTTCAAGGGATGAGCACCTTTGATTTTGAATCCTTTTTGCAAAACACGTAACTATCGGATGTAGAATTCTTTTTGGATACAGAAGAACCTAGAGCATCCTCCCAAAGAAGGGGTAAATCAACAAAAGACTGGGAAGACGATCAAGACAGGACACTATCTCAACAATTAGAACGACCAGAGGGTGAAGAAGAGGAAGAAGAAGAAGAAGAAGAAGAAGGAGAAGAAGAAGACATGACCAAAGCCCCAGCTTACACTGCATGACTCCATAGATTATACTAGATCATGGAAAGGGTGGGGGCACAACAATTACTCTCTGAACAGAACAGCAGAATGCTCATGGCCCAGCTCTTGGAAGAGGCTAGTGTAGACTCTAAATATCGTGAAACTCTACTATTTCTAGAAAAAACCTATGGTGTAGTGGAAGCTGTCTGATCCACATTGTAGAAGCCTCTCGTTCAATACGATCCACGAAGTTTCCAAACAAGACCAAGGTCAGGCAAAAACATTCAGATTCCCGTCACCACTATGGAGGAAACTACCACAACAACTGAACCAATCGCAACAACATCCCAAGCAATTGGAACTCCTAGCCATGAACCCATGGTCATCCATCAAGAATCAACAGAGCCACTACCTCCAACAACCCCACAACCACCTCCTCAAATAAAAGCTGTAAATATCATCCCCACTACTAACCCCACAGAGCAAACCTTCATCGTTTGTAGTCCCACTTCCAATTCAACCTTGTTTTCATGCTTTGAAAACCCTATATATCATACCACCACCATTACAAATGAATCCCTCATGGAGCGTGCCTTAGGACACCCTGCCTCCACAACTTCTGTACTAGGCCACCCTGACCTTAGGACCACATTTTTAGGTTTCCCCATATCCAATGATGTTCCTTGGGTAGTCCCACCTCAAAGCTCTAACATTCCAATCTGTGTCCCACCAATCCTTCAACCCATCCAAGCTGCTTTCTTGAGCATGTTCCAGCCCATGTCTCGACCATTTCCATCATTTTCATTCTCAGCACCTATCTCAGACTTATTCACCACGATCACACACACACCACCTACCATTCCAATGTATATGTTAGACACTACTCTCACCTCCACATCCACAATATGGATATTTCGCCACCCAAAGCACCTCCCCCGCCCCCCACCCTTCCACCATCCCCCATTCCCCCACCACCAACTTCACCTACACACACATCTGAAGTAGACACAACATTCACACTCCCCATTCCGCTTTCCCTCTCCCTTGCATCCTCCACTATACAAACTGCATCTTCAACTATAAATAATGCATTTGATACCATGCTTCAGTGTATGTCACAGCTAAGGACAGAGTACCACCAGCTAGAGGAACATAACAAGAGATTACAAGCACACTGTGCAGAGTTACAACAACGCATTGCAACACTCCAGGATGACAAGGAGAGTTTACAAATGCAATTTCAAACCTTACAGGAAGCCCATAGCATCTTGGAAGAAAAGTGGCAGAATGTAGATGCAGATGCCATGCAGCAAGTTGAAGGTCATCTACAAAATCAAATGGAACATAATTCCAAACTCCAATGCAACATGGCACTCCTACAAAGTTACCTTGCAATGGCTCAAGAGGGAAATTTCCGTTTACAGCTGCAAAATCAAGAAAATCTTGCAACCGCTATCGAGAATACACCAGGGGCACCCATCAGTCCCTCAAAATTTCAAGTTGTGCCCCTTGAGAACATTAAAATCGTACTGGAAGACTATATTAACCTGCTCGAAGCACATGACAAATTATCAAAAGAATTAGATCAATTGTAGCAGCAACGAAAGTCAAATACAACAATTGTTCCCCCAACCACCATATCAACCTCTTCAACCATTACTAACTCAGAAGCACTACAAGAACTCAAACAACAAGTCATAGAATTACAAATGCGACTCCTACAATACGAAAGGCCATCATCCCCACCGGAGGCCCCCCTAGAAGAAGAAACCATCTCAATTCGAGTAGAAAAAACATTTGACCAATTTTCATAATTTTTAGACTCTGTTTGAGCCCTCAAATAAGCCTTGGAAACTAATTTTTAACTAGGCAGGACACTAGGTGTGGACAAGGCCAAAGCCTAGTCAAAAACTATCAAAAGAGCTAGAGAGCTCATTTTTGGGGGCTAGGTTGCTAGAGTTTTGAGCTATTGTAGGAGATTTTTTGAGTAATATAAAGAACTCCATTGTTCCTCTCTTTGTTCTTGCCTTGTGTGCACGTGTGTGTGTATGTGTGTGCATGCATGTGTGCTTCTCACTCACGCACTTGTGCCTTCACTTGCTCATAGTCGCCATACTAGTCCTCACGTCTCCACGGATTCACAATTATGAGGTGGAGGTACCTGCCATTGTGCTAGAGTGACAATCATCAATGAATATAACAAAATATACATGTTTCCCAAAAGATGGAATTTTGATGGGACCACATATATCACTGTGAATAAGCTTCAATTTTCTTGTAGTGTGTGTATGACTATCTTTTGGAAAAGAAGCACGATGCATTTTTCCAAGAATGCAACCTTTACATGCATGCTTTTCAATGGACTCAAGTGTTGACAAACCAATAATCATGTGCTTCTTTTGCAAGTAAAGCAAACTATTGATGTTCAAGTGACCAAAACAAGCATGCCAAAGCTCCATTTCAACCATGGAGGAAGTATGAGCAACAAGGCATTTGAGGAAGCTCTCTTGTATGTATCCAAGCGATACAAACCATTGCATAATGTATCGTATATCATGATAACGTCACCATTGTTGAAATCATGACCATACACTTATCATCAACAAAGTGTACATACACTTATCATCAACAAAGTGTACATGAAGTCCAACACTTATTATCAACAAAGTGTACATACACTTATCATCAACAAAGTGTACATGAAATCATGATCATACACTTATCATCAAGAAAGTGTACATGAAGTCCAACTTTGGCAATCAACTGAACTGAAATTAAGTTCTTCTTGATAGGCGGTACATACAACACATTTTTTAAGAGAATCACACCTCCATTTGTAATCATAAGCTCAATTTCTCCAACTCCAATAATAGGATAAGAGGCATAGTTTGCACACACCATGTGTACTCCTTTGGGTGCATCTTTCAAGGATGCAAAAAACCTTTTCTATAATCTCATCTATGTTTACCAACTGATTTTTCAAGTCCTTGATGTGTGTCACATACACATCCACATACTCACATCCTTAAGTTGTTTTCTCAAGTATGCAACACTTGCTTCATTACGCACAGCATACAAAGAAGCAAGAGTGTCTCATGCATGTCTTTGATATAGAATATGACCGAATGTGTGAAACTAAATGATGCTTGACAAAAAGCGAAATCAATGCATGAACTTGAGCATCTTGTCGATCCCATCTAAGTTGTTATTGTGTAGTGGAGGAATAACCATTGTACTTCAAGAAGAAGCTCCATTTGTGACAATAGACTATGAGGTAGAAAAATGTGGGGGTCTTCGATCTACATCTGCCACTATGTTTCAAAGTTGTTTTGCAACAAGAACATGTTTCATCATGTAAGACCACATTGGACAATTGGTCCCATCAAGCTTATCTTCACCTTGAAGCATGCCAAACAAGTCTTTGTTGCCTGCCATTTCACTGAAGAACAAGAATGTGACAAGATCTTTACTTCAATGAATGCTAAAATTTCAAGCTCACAATCTGTTTCTCTGATGGTGATTCTGACCGCACGAATGGCTTCAAAATGGGGATAAAACTCCAATGCAACTACTAAAAATGCTTCTTGGCCACTGAAAATCACTCTTCTACGCTCCGAAATCGATTTGCACGGTTAAAAGTGTGCATGTGTCGCAACACAAAAACCCGAACCTGAAAAAGGAGTTGAACTTGCTCTAATACCATTGTTGGGTGTGTGTAGAAATGCAAGAGACACACATGAAGCACACACAAAGCACAAATGCAGTAAGACACATGGAGAAGACGGATGGCTGGAATGGCTCTATGTTGAAAATGAACAAAACTGAAGTAAGAGCTTAATAATATCCCTAAGTACAAGGTACCACCACATATGAATGTATCATGTATGTGATAACATGGGAAAGAACCTCTAACCAGCACTAGAGTAAAAAGTGTCCATGTATAGGGAAAAGATTCACATCAAAGGTCCTCGAGGAACTCATGAGTATAACAAGTTTATCCTCAAGTTCCAACAAGATCCGAAACCATGAAAAAGATAGCTTGTTCAAAGTTGTATGCTAGTTGTTATGGTACCATTGTGTATTTAACAAGATAGATACATGGCCTACAAGCTTTAGCTTACACAAGATCTCAATGAAGCCATGAAAGAGACCTTGTTCAAAGCTGTATGCTAATTGTTATGGTACCATGTGTACAAGATAGATACATGGCCTACTAACTTTGGTCAAAGCTGTATGCTAGTTGTAATGGTACCATTGTGTACTTAACGATATAGATACATGGCCTACTAGCTTTAGCTTCCAAAAAATCTCAACGAAACAATGAAAAAGAGACCTTGTTCAAAGCTGTATGCTAGTTGTTATGGTACCATTGTGTACTTAACGAGACAGATACATGGCCTACTAGCTTTAGCTTCCAAAAAAACTCAACGACCCATTAACCACACTCAAAACAGTAGGTTAAATGGCTTGACATCTTCAATACTCTCATAGAAAGAGAGAGGCAGCTATGTATACAGTTAGTATTCAAGGGAGACTACCAGCATAAATGCTATAACCATGTCCCAACACTTGTGAGCCTTCCATCATAACTTGGACAATTTTCCCTTTTGTCTATAGACTGCCTTGGGAGAAAACACACAGTTTGTGGCTATTGCAGAATTGACCATGTGTATTACGGCCAAAAACTATCATGAGTCCAGTATTGAAGGGCACATATGGGATGGAACAAGCACTCTCTTTAATAGCCAATGCAGAGATGAAAGCATACAGTTCTATACTTCCTCTTACATGCTACAAGCACTCTCCTTTTCGCTATCAATGCTCAACTCTAGGCATCACATTTGCTATCTGCCGATAGTTCTTGGATTTGTAACATCTTGTCATTTTCAACTATCAGGAGAAACTTTGGACACACCCCAGCACTCTATATTCGAAAAGAAAAACTTGTGCTGCCAGTGTTAGGACTACCTAGAAAGTTCACGAGACCAAGAATGGAAGATGTGAAGCAAGAACAATATTTGATAGTTGTATTAACCATTTTATTCTCTTGCAACATAAAATGTAATCACCATACTTCATGAGCTTCCAAACTTTGAACTAAAATTCTAGCAAATGGATATTAGTAAACGAGATCAATGTTATACTAACATCCATTTGTTAGAATTTTCAAATATGAAGTGCAAAGCATCCCATCAAAACATCACGAGTGTTAGTGAGGACACAGGCAAAAAGCCAACCGATATGTTTGATGCTGTAGCCCAACTAAATGCAGACTGCCACTGCCATTCAGAAGGCAACCGGGAGTATTTTTGAGCTAACAAGATTTTACTAATCCTTACAAAACAAATCACTATAATTTCAATACAAAAGAAATAAAAAGCATGCTTGATGCCTAGACAACCTAGTACAAAGTGTCACCATGCAGGTGAAACAATTAACTTGTCACATTAGAGCCAAAAAGAACTCTAATGGAGCCCAGACCAAGGTTTCATACACCAAGCATAAAGAGAACAAGAAAGCCTAATCAGTTTCAAAACAAAAGGACTAAAAAGCATGCTGTGATGCCTAGAACTCCATTGCTGAATATCAATGTCAATACAAAAGAAATAAAAAAGCATGCTATGATACCTAGACAACCTAGTAAAAAGTATCACCATCCACCATGCAGATGGAAAGATTAACTTATCACATTAGAGCCAAAAGGAGCTCTAGTGGAGTCCAGACCAAGATTTCATACACCAAGCATAAAGAGAACAGGAAAGCCTAGAAATGGGCTGCTATATCATTGGCCATTTCAACATATAGTCCCATCATCCCATCTTTACAGTATCAAGAAAGACATTGCATGTGATTAAACCTCATATACGAGAAATAAACCAAAAATAAAGAGACCCTCGTAAGAAAGCCCCCCTTTTTGAACTCTAGACATACTTTTGTTCTGAGGAAAATCAAATACTGTTCATCTTGGACTGCAAATTAGCTGGATGATTATCACAGATAGAGCATGAAATGAACAAAACTAGGTTTTATTGAGATAGAAAATACTATTCATGTACAAAGTCTCCAGAATGAGAGACTTCATGATGATCCAGCTCACCATCGCGAAATCACAATTGTGTTGTGTCACACTTCATTGAATTCATCAATGATAAATGCGAAATTCTGATCCTCAATGACAGATGCAAAATTCTGATCCTCAAGCTCTACACTACCATGTAATTTATGATGACCAGTCTTAATACACAAGTTGCGGCTCAAAATCTGCAAAATCAACAGATCCAGAATCAACAGGAGTCATCATGAATGCTGCAAATAACTCTTGCACTAGCCCTGCTATTGCTGGGATCTTCTGAATGTTTTTGACAAATTCTGGGGCATCGCTTTTCCCGATCGCAGTCAGCCTCTGGTTGTGTTCAACCATACGATCAAGTTTCGCCCTGAATTCAGGATTCTCGACATCCAGCACTGCAGGGAAGATTCTCGCAGTTGTTCTATTGGTCTGCATACAAGAAGACCCAATCAAGTCAAATATGCACTAGCATGTGCAGCTGACCGTCATGATGGCAAGGATTTACATGGGCATGATACAACAAACTTTAAAGCACAGCCACATTACCTCAATAATCACATGCATGTCAAAGTCTTTTGTGTTCAAACCAATTCCCTCATAAAAGGCAGTCCTTTGAGTGTCGTTGAGGTACATGGTAACATAAACCTTTCAAGCAAAATAAGAAAAACGACAGATGGTCAGCCTTCAGCCACCTACTTCTCACATATACATAGCACATCCTGGGGCAGTGAGACTTACAGACAGGCAGAAAAACCTTGACCACAGTTTGGCCTGCCAATCATTCAAGAACTGTGGTTGAGCCTTCAGAAGTGCAGAGAAGAAATCACCATGTCTATTCTCATCTTGGCACCAGTTTTCGAAGTACTTGAATATAGGGTACAATTGGTATTCTGGATTCTGATTCAGGTGCCTGTAGATTGTGATGTACCTCCAATATCCAATCTTCTCAGACAAATATGTTGCATAGAAAATGAACTGTGGCTTGAAAAATGTATATGTTCTTGCTTTCGTCAGAAATCCAAGGTCCAATGCAAGATTAAAATCTGAGAGTCCCTTGTTCAAGAATCTGCAATGAAATATAGGCATACATGAGCTCCTAGCGGATGGCAAAACACCCCTAACCACATAGTATCAGCATCTGCCAGGAAGGGTGCAGGAAGTTTGCTGAGCCTTAGTTAGGATAGGAAGATGTACCCAGCATGGCGAGCCTCATCTCTCGACATCAGTGTGAAAATTTCTGCAACAACAGGGTTCGTTTTCTGAAAGAAAATTGCTCAATTTCATCAATCATACTGGAAGGATTAACACACGAAAAGCTCACAATTTTATCTGCGCACATCTATACATAGAAACAACCCGGTCCTTCAACCATATCACCTGGCATACGAGAAGGCCATGGATGACGGCTACCCAAAATAACTCCGACAAGTGCATTCATACATGCGCAACTACTCACGAATCGATGGTAACTCCAGGTGGAGGACACATATGGTAAATGAATAGGAGCTTCCCCATAGGGTACAAACACTACATGCATGGATGCATTTTCAATCATGAAGCTCCTCACGACCATCATGAGACGTTGCATGAGCATTGTATAATCTATGATTAAGAACACACGACGGAATGGTACATCATGTTTGCAACCATGAATATGAGCCTCACATAACTAGATCAGCATTGTATAGCTCTTACATATCGAATCAAGCTGTACCAGATATGCATTATACAGTGCTTCAACAGACATGAGAACATGGGCAGATCCACATTGTCTAAGATAAGACATCGCCGGATGCATATGGACGTTTACCAAACTGTTCACTCGAATTGAAGTGCGTCGAGAAGAAGCGAGGAATTGCTCTGTACTATGCATAAGCGTATGGCATTGGAATGAATAGCAACTTACCTTTAGCCTTCTGCCAAGCTCCTTATAAAGAAGAAACCCGGAGAACTCGGCAGTGCAGGACCTCTCCAGAAACTCAACGAAGATTTGTCTCATCGGCCCTTGAATCTGTTCGGCCGCTTTCTTGAACTCTGAATTCCTCACGAAATGTGTCTGGTTATAATCGGTCTTGAACTCCTGGAGAAGAGCATCGAATTCCTCCTGGTTCAAGTTCTTATTGATGTCCTTGTTAAACATCCGCTCCATCTCGTCGAAGTCTGTGGTGTAAAAGCGAGGGGTGAGAAGAGTATCTTTGGGCAACGCCTTGCTTCCAGCTTTGGGCTTGTCGGCCACAGAAGCATCCATGGAAACTCTCTGCGCAGAGAGGACTACAGAAGAGAAGGTGGGCTTGGAAGTGAGACATATGGATCCCAACCTCGAAGAAGAAGTGACAGGGCTGTAGGAAGCAGGAGAAGCGCGGCACACCGCGACTTCAGAGGTGCAAGTGGAGCTGAGAGCTGCCATCGCCATAGGGACGCGAACAACTACTGCAGATACGAGTGACAAAATTTCTCCCTTCACTAACCTTGTGCACATTCTATGCCTCTATACTCACATCCTCAAGCACACTGTGGAGCACTAGCTTTGTCCACGTTGGATGGGGTTTCATCCCTGACCCAATCGTTACCATCCCAACCTGATTTCCATTCGCTACTGCTAGATATCGTCCTTTCTCGGTGTGGCTTTCGTGTAGAATTGTAGGCGCAAATTAAAGCAATACTGTGGGCTCAGTCCTCACAACGTTGGCTTCCAACAGGCGGATCGCCAACGGCGACGGCATACTGCCAACGTATCGACTTCACCAAAATCTGTGGTGACTAAAGTATCATTTTTAATATCTAACATCGATTGATAGGGTTAGCACGTGGACATGTTTTTAGATGGTCGAAGATCATTTTTTGGGTCACACGAAAAGTCTATTAAAAGCATATAGATGTTCGGTGTCAAATTTTGGGTAGTTGGAGATGAATTTTGGGTCACTAGGTTTAAGTGCACATGAGAGTTCGGTGGTCAGATTTTGAGTGATCGGAAAGCAACTTTGGATCACCTGAATTAAGTGCACATGAAGGTTGGTGGCCGGATTTAGCGTGACTAAAGATGGACTTTAGGTCACCTCATTTAGGTGGACATAGAGGTGTCATATTCAAATTTTGGATGATCAAATATGCACACAATGCCATAAAGATTTAAGGTATCAAATTTAGGCATAATGAAAGCTTTGATAGTTTGCACAAAGGCATGCTAAAAGCTTTAATAGTTTGCACAAGAAGAAAGAGAAAAACAAATTGTTTGAAAACAAAGTAAAAGGGACCATGATTTTTCAAACGCATGTCTAAATGTCCATCTTGAGTTTAACCCAATATTTGGTGATTTAATGAGGCATTAACCACGGGAGGCCTTATAATGTTATATAGGAGAGTTGCTCTTGTGGAAATTGAACGTGTCATAGGTGTATGATCCCTCTAGTTCTAACACTCCTTATTTTGTATGAGGTTTTTGAATGGGAGTTCAAGTCTACATGTGATGTGAATTCTATCAATTATGTGTAAGGTTGCAAGTCGAATGAGGAATGGAGAGAAACGAAAAAGAATTGCATTGTAGAATAGTAAAACTTAAATTAAAAAACATGATTTGTTATCCTCTGCATACATGCTTTTGCAGGATCCGATCAACAGTTGATGGGGGATGATTCTAACACTCCAATGCAACAATGGAAGATGGCCGCCCTCCACTAGGTCCACAAAAGCAGTGATATATGCTCATTGTTCTAAACTTTTTTGTGCACCAGTACAGA
This sequence comes from Ceratopteris richardii, assembly GCA_020310875.1. NCBI lineage: Eukaryota > Viridiplantae > Streptophyta > Polypodiopsida > Polypodiales > Pteridaceae > Ceratopteris > Ceratopteris richardii. The sequence continues at coordinate 14,877,019 of CM035409.1, forward strand.
GATTTAAAATGAAATTTTGCAGACTTACAATAGACTATAAGAGCTACCCAACAAGCTTTAAATCATCCAAAATGAATATTCCAACTAGGAGAAAAACCCTGTGCAAAATAGGCTACTTGTTTGCAACACTCTCTGCCTATGTGCAGAGATATAACTTCACAAAGTTGGTAATTTCTCACAACTCACTCAATCAAATAACTTGAAACTTTGGCAAAATTCATGGCACTATATGAGAGACCAAATGAACCTTGAAATCAATGAAAATGAGTACAATGAGAGCAAATAATGCTCTGCAATCTGGTACAATTAGATTTGGAAAAGCCTAACTACATCTCCAAATAGATAGGAGCGAAATCATGAGAAAATGAGGTAAGCAAGCAAGGGGGCTGCTTGTTGGAGTTTATGACTCCACTAAACTAAGTGGGAAACTCATGGAATGCATACAACTCAAGAAAAAAATGGGGGATGATGCTTATATAGAGTTTTACTTTTCCTACAATCTAGCTAGCCACCCACCAATCAGTGTAGGTGCACTTTTTGGTGGTTGATTCACTTGTAGATTCCATGTCTATTCATCAGTGGTCTTTGTCATTTGACTTTTCCTTTCCATTGCTACTTCCTTCACTTGAATGAGCTTCATTCCTTGTCCTTCCATGCCAAGTTGATGTAGTACTCTCCTCTGATGGTGTGTTTGAAGTGGTTGGACCACTCATCTCCATGATTTGTTGTTGCTCTTTGAACTTCTTCTCAGTTTCATATGCATCATCAACTTGTAACACATCTTTGTTATCATACCAAGGTAACAACTCATCAAATATTACATCCCTAGACTCCTTAAGCTCTTTGGTGCAAGGATTATAGCATCTAAAACCCTTTTTCTCCGAAGAATATCCAAGAAATATACACCTATCTACCTTTGAGTCTAGCTTGTGTCTCAATTATTGAGGTATGTGAACATAACACACATAACCAAATATTTTGAGATGTGAAAGGTTGGGTTGCTTACCACACCAAGCTTCATAAGGTGTAACTCCATGTACTCCTCAGGTTGGACACCTATTCATAATGTATATGGTTGTATTTGTTGCATCATCCCAATAAGAGTTAGGAACATTCATTTCATTTAACAAAGATCTAACCACTTCCGCTATGTATCTATTCTTCCTCTCTGCCACCCCATTTTGTTGAGGTGTATACCTGCAAGTGAATTGCCTCTTGATGCCATGGTCATGTAGAAAATCTAAAAATTCATTGAAAAATACTCTCCCCCTCCATCCGAGCTGAGAGTCTTTATATACTTCCCTGTTTCCTTCTCCATTAGGTTTGAACCTCTTGAAGTGGTAAAACACTTCTAACTTTGACTTTATCCAATACATCCAAAAAAACCTTGAATGATCATCTATAAATGTGAAAAAATATCTATTACCCCCAATGGATGGCTCCCTTGTAGATCCCCATACATCTGTGTGTATGAGATTCAACACTTCATTGCTTACATGTGCTCCCTTCTTGAATGGCAATCTACTTTGTTTCCCTAATTGACAAGCATGGCACAAATGTTGCATATTCTGATATGTAAGATCAGGTAGACCACTCACCAAGCACTTCCTTTGCATGTCCTTCATCCTTTGTAAGTTTATGTGTCCAATTCTTTTATGCCATAAGTCAATTTCTGCCATCTGTTTATTTCCAATTGACAAGTAGACAGTGTGAGGGGTTGATCGCTTTACCTCCATGGTGAAGAGTCTTCCTTGCTTCTTTCCTTTTGCTATGACTTGTAGTCCTACATGGGGTCTTCAATAAAACATCATTGATCATTGAACCTCACCTCATAACCTCGTTCAACCATTTGACCTACCGAAACCAAGTTCTTTGTGATGGTTGGCACATGCAACACATCCTTCAACACCTTGGAGCTTTGAGATCCATTCAATGCAACATCTCCCACATGTGTAATCTTGTGATCAGTGTCATCCCCTGTCTCTACATGTCCTTGAGTGATGGGTGAGTATAAATTAAAGAAAACATCTTTATTGCAACTCATATGGTTGCTACAACCACCATCAATGTACCATGTAAAATCTGAACTGATTCTTTCACTTGACCCATACATCATAAGCAAGTTCTCATTTTCTGAATTTGTTGAAGTGATAGCATAATTACCTTGGTTCCTTTTGTATCCTTGATTGCCTCCTCCTTTGGACCAACAATCTCTTGCATAATGATCTGGTTTTCCACAATTGTAGCATTCTCCATTGGATGCTTCTCTTCCATGTGATCTTCCTCCTCTTCCTCTACTCCTTCCTCTTCCTCTTGATCCATAGCTTTGGTTGGAGCCTTCTTGGTTGCTTGAACTTGAGCTTGACCTTCCACTCTCTCTGCCTTGGGAGTTTTGTCCACCTCTTTTGCCTTTGTCTCTACGTGCATAGAAAACTTGGGCTTGGCTGCCCTTTGATTGTGAACCTCCTTGGTTCATCTCCTCAGTTGCCATCAATGTGACTAATTGATCAAATTCTGGTAGGGAATCCCTCACATAAACTGATGTGGTGAATTCTTTCCACCTTTCATCCTCTCTCAAGCCATTGAGAGTGTGTGCGACAAGATCGTCATCTTTGATTGGGCTCCCAATTGAATCTAGGGCATCTGCAAGCTCCTTAACCTTCAAAATGTACTCGTTTATGTTAGTACTTGGTGCTTTCCTAAGATTATTTAGCTCATTCTTGAGCTGAATCTTCCTTGCCTTGGTTGATGAAGAGTACAATCTCTCCAAGGTCTCCCAAACCTTCTTGGATGTGTCCAAGTCTTGTATATGCCCTATCATGCTATTGCTTATGTGTTGGGATAGAATCAATATGACTCTTTTATCCCTTTCTATCCATTCATTAAGTGCCTTAACCTGCCCTTGAAGTGGTGGATCATGTACATGAGGCATTGACTCCATGCCGCTCACTAATCCCCACAATTCTTTGCCCATAAGGTAGTTGCTAACTCTGAATTTCCATGGTTGATAATTGCCTTTCTCTAACTTCTCTATTTGTGCATTATAATCAGTCATACTGAGCTCTAAGATGCTCCTCTAGCTTCTCCTCAAGTGTTTGTATGCTTTAGAAGGTGTGCATATTATCTTTTGATAGCTTCTCCCTTGCTAACCTTCGACTAGTTGAGATCTCGATCAACATAGCCCCCTTTCGATGTCTTCTTGCTTTGATAAGTCCTCCTTGTGCTTCCACGAGTTGTCTTGATCCCTTCAAGTCTTTAATATGATGCCCAATGATGTCTCCAAGCCTCCAAAATGGCTTTGATACCACTGATGGGGGATGATTATAATACCCCAATGCAACAATGGAAGATGGCTGCCCTCCACTAGGTCCACAAGCAGTGATATATGCTCATTGTTCTAAACTTTTCTTTGCACCAGTGCAGAGACTTAAAATGAAAGTTTGCAAAATTACATGAAATTATAAGAGCTACCCAACAAGCTTTAAATAATCCAAAATGAATATTCCAACTGGGATAACCACCCTCTACAAGACAAGCTACTTGTTTGCAACACTCTCTGCCTATGTGCAAAGATATACCTTCACAAAGTTGGCAATTTCTCACAAGTCACTCAGTCAAATAACTTGAAACTTTGGCAACGTTCAGGGCACTATATGAAAGACCAAATGAATCTTGAAATCAATGAAAATGAGGAGAATGAGAGAGCAAATGATGCTCGGCAATCTAGTACAATCAAATTTGGAAAAGCCTAACTACACCTCTAGATAGAGAGGAGCAAAATCATGAGAAAATGAGGTAAGCGAAAGGGGCTTGTTGGGGGATTCTTGGACAAGAAGGGATTTGAGTGTTTGTAGGAGAAAAGGGAAAGACAATAAGAAAGATACACACTAGAAGCCTATGTCGACTGATTATAAGAAGACAAATACAATGGTGATGCACAATACAATCCAATGCTTCTGTGCAAAATCCCACAGAATTCTCAATCACAAAATACCAAATACCCAAGGGTCTTGTTGCTGCCGGCCTTCTCTACACCATACCTCCACCTTCTCCAAGCCTGCACTTGTGCACACCTTGCACCAAGCTTCCAATAAGGGGGAGGAATGGACACCTTTTGTCGGCACGCGCACAACTTCAATGAGACCTTTGGGATCCTTGGGGTGAATAGCTTAGTCCTTCTCTGCACACCTCCTTAGTCACTCTTCATGCACACCTTGCACTTCACTTCTCTGCGTCGCACACTGTGTGTCTCTTGCACTTCTCTCTCTTGCTAACTTAGACTATGCTCCCTCTTGCTTAGTCTTGCTTACACTCGCTAGTCCAAGAATAGTCCTTGCCTTGATTTGAGTGTCGATTCACGTACGCTCCTAACTACAAGAGTATCTTGGTGCTCACTTTGATGTCCCAAGATTGTCTCCACAAGTGGCAGCCAACGAATCCCTGTTTTGTCCTGTAGTGACTTTAGACTAAAACAAAATTTTAAATTGGGGGGCCATACTTCACTTCTGCGTACGCTTCCGCTTCACATACCTTCACATTTTGCCTTTTAATTCCTCAAATGTGCACATAAGAGAGGGTTCACCTGAACCTTCCAAACACTTTAAAAAAAACTTTGAACCTTAGGGAAATTAGAGAAATACCTCTGCAACCTGCAACCAATTTCTCCAATTCACCCTTTGTGGACACTTAATTGTGCACTACCTGTGCACTTTGACACCTGCACTTCGAACACTGTGACTTTGCCCCTATCGACTTTGACCTTGACCTTGTTGAATTTGATCGGTTTGACTTTGGCCTTTTTCCTTTGACTATCGTTGACTTTGATTATGGTTGACTTTGACCAATATAACTTTTATGGGCTCAACAGTTGCCCACCACCTAATGTGCTCTCCGTCCCAGAGAGCTACAACCAAATCTCTAAGCAGATATGACACCATGATTCTTGTGCTGCAAAATCTTCAAAAGGACACCTTAGCAGCCACCAAGTCCACCAGAAGCAGGAGAGAACAAGCACCAGAGAAGAACCCAAAATTGGAATTTTTTCATGGAAAAGAAAAGGAGAGCAATGGGAGGGTAGAAAGGAGGGGGAAGTGAGGGCTGAGGGGGCTGAGATGGATAGGGCAGGGAGGGGTAAGGATGTGGCTGGGCAGAAGGGTAAGGGGAGGGTGAGGGAGTAGGATTATGGGGTCTAGAGAGGGTCAAAATGATCAAACAGTAGAGCTACAGAGGATGCATATGGGAAAATGTGCAACATATGGTGAAATGAGGTGAGAATAGACAATGTGAACCATGTGTTTAAATAAAAACATGTGATAAATGTGCTCAAAACTTGTGGGTTTTGACCAAAAGTCATAGAAAATGTGGGATTCTAGAAAAATTAAGTCAAAAAATGAATCCAGAGGTGCCAAAATATATGAAAATGACCCCAATTTTGAAAAAAACGGTCATCCAAGGCACGATCCAGACCCAAAAGGTTTGAACCCATGAAAAAGAAAAAAATATATTTTTAAATGGTGATAATAATAAAAAATAAAATATGTCCTTCCCTTTTTCTTTTGTTTTTTTTTTCTCTCTTTTTCTTTTTCCAAACGCGCATAATGGGCAAAACTGAAAAAATTAAAAATAAAATTAATAAAATTAATAAAATTAATAAAATTAATAAAATGAAAATAAATAAACAAAATAAAAAATAAAAGTAAAATAAATAAACAAAATTAAAAAACAGATAAAAAATATGGGAAAATGTGCAACATATGGTGAAATGAGGTGAGAATAGACAATGTGAACCATGTGTTTAAATAAAAACATGTGATAAATGTGCTCAAAACTTGTGGGTTTTGACCAAAAGTCATAGAAAATGTGGGATTCTAGAAAAATTAAGTCAAAAAATGAATCCAGAGGTGCCAAAATATATGAAAATGACCCCAATTTTGAAAAAAACGGTCATCCAAGGCACGATCCAGACCCAAAAGGTTTGAACCCATGAAAAAGAAAAAAATATATTTTTAAATGGTGATAATAATAAAAAATAAAATATGTCCTTCCCTTTTTCTTTTGTTTTTTTTTTCTCTCTTTTTCTTTTTCCAAACGCGCATAATGGGCAAAACTGAAAAAATTAAAAATAAAATTAATAAAATTAATAAAATTAATAAAATGAAAATAAATAAACAAAATAAAAAATAAAAGTAAAATAAATAAACAAAATTAAAAAACAGATAAAAAATATAAAAAAATGGGGTCGGGGGGCGGAGAGAGAGAGAGAGAGGTTTTTTTTTTGTTTTTTTCTTTTTATCCATAGGGGCCTTTTTTTTTCGAAAAATTCCTAAAGGGGGCTTTTTTTTTGGAAAATATCCAAAAAATAGAGAAAAATGCAAAAAAAATTTTTAAAAAGCCAAACAAATTCTGAAAAAATTCTCAAAAAATTCCCTACAGGTGTAGGCCAATTTGCTCACTCAAAACCATAGAGAGCTCCGTTTATTTCCCCGATTTGGCAAGAAAATGACATTGGAAAAGGATGAAAAATGCTAGAAAAATTCTAAAAATACTGGAAAAATTCCCAAAAATTTCCAAAATTTGTACTTATGCCAAGAACTATGAAAGGGTTGGTAATTTTGCTAAAAACTCAAAGAACACGCCTGAAAAAGGATAAAAACCACTAAAACTTAAGCAAAAATGACATGAGAAGGCTATGTACAACCTGGACAAATTTTGCAGGTTCGAGGTGATCCATAAATCTTCACTTTTGTTGATGATAGCCCTTGAGCCTCGATATGTTGACTAAGAAAAACTCCTCCATAATCTCCAATTGTGCTGCACTTCATTTGTTTTGTCTTCTTGTTGGGCACACTGATCATCTGATAGGGGTATCCTAAATCCTTCAGAAAAATATTATCTCCTCCATATTGCATCTTTTCTATCTTTGTTTCAGCTACATTATGTCTTAATCGGAAAAATTCCATTTTTACTATTCCAACTTCTTCATCAAATGGAACCCTCTGTTTCCAAAGACTTGTAGGTACTCCTTCCACGTCCTTGTAAAGCCATGCACTTACTATCATAAAAATTGACATAACAGATGATATTCATACCAGTGTCCATAACAAATTAGCCCTTGATATAGGATTTGAAGTAGCTCCATCACTACTACACTTTAGAGCTTCTCTTTTCTTCTCTCTTATATGGCCTTTGATTGAGACTGTCTCACTTGAGTCAGTAACCTGAATGATGTCCTCTGGTTCTTCATATGCTTCCTCTCTACTTGAGTTTGGAAAAACCCCATAGCAAGAAGATGGGTCTTCTGCATGGAGCCAAGCCAACATGTTTTTTTCATCTTCATATAAATTTTCTCCTTCAAATAGATCTGCTTCTGGGTTGTCCAACAATCTTCCATACAAATACCAATTGTCTGCTATGTATGTCTTTGATTGTCTGGTCCTTCTTCCAAAATTATCTGCTGCAACTCTTTTCCTTCTTGCTTTACCCACATTGTGTCCTTGCCCCTGTCATGCAGCACATTGGCATGCCTTAACCAAGGTCTCCCAATTAACAGGGGGAAACTTCCTTCTACCTGTGGCAGCCTTAAAACAACAAAGTCCAAGTTAAAGATGATACCTTGTATCTTGACTGGGACTCCATGGACCACTCTCATAGGCTTAACTATGCTTTGGTCTGCCAGTGTTACAGTGAAGTTGGCAGGCCTAGAAGGGTATAGTCCAATCTTTTTCATGGTATATTCAGGCATCAAGTTAATGCCAGAACCACCATCCACAATAACTCCTTGAAACTCATGACCTTTAATAGAGACTGTTAGCCGAGGGCTCTTGTAATCTGTGAGGGGTGCTTCCCCTACACCTTTATCTTTATGCATAACAGAAGCCTTGGCCACTAAATTTGTTGTGGACATTTCATCAATTATCTGCAAGAGTTCTGACCTGAACTTCCCATCCATCATTAAATAAAAAATACTTACCTCCTTTTTCATGGACTTGAGTAGTCTCGAAGCTTGTGATTCCTTAAGAGCATGGGATCCATTTGACTTATCAAACTCCCATGAGCCCTGTTGAATGCATGTCCAATGGCATCACTGGTACCTATGAGATTTTCTTTTTGCCTTGTATCTACACATGTGGTGGCTTGGTCTTTAGATGTCTCTTTGTCTTTGTTCAATCCATTAATCTTTGGTTCTTGACCTATTTCCACTTGAGCCTTCCCCAGCTTGCTTCTTGTCTGCACTGTAAAAGATTCAATTTCTTCTAACTGCACCACCCTGGTAGATGGTGATGGCACCCTGGCTTGATCTGCCATTTCTTCTTTGCACATAGAAATCATTTGAATGTGGGGCCCAGATGAAGATGCTTGGTTCTTAGGACAACAATTAGTATAGTGGTCTCTAGCCTCTGGGCAGTTCCTGCAAGGAGGGGCATTTTCTGGTAGAGTGCACCTACTTTGATAATGCCCACATTCTCCACATCCGAAACAAATAATTGGCCTCCTTGGCCCATTTCCAAAGTTATCCCTATGTCTAGGATTGTAATTGTTACCTTGATTCGGTGCAGTCGCCATCACATTTGTTGGTGGTAGGGCTCCTCCTTGTGTCCAATATGTTGTGCACATAATTCATATCACAAGATTTTGCAGCCATTAAGGGTCCATATTTCAAGCTACACAAAATTCAAGGGTCCAAAGTGTTGAGATATCAAGCTCAACATGTGATGATCGAGGATGTCACATATCACTTTTTCATTTCTGTGACATCTATAGTGGTCACGTCAGTATATGTCACAGATACTTTAGTGAGCTTTACTAGATTCATCTATTGAGAGTGATGACACACTTGTTTCCTACCATCTCACTCATTCACAGACATTGGGTTTTTCCTTGTGTACTATTTTTAATATATTGCACTAGTTGTATTGGTGGTTGTCGTTGATGCCTTTGTTGTAAGCAAATGGACTTGGTGATAGACTGAAACTCCTTCTCAACATCATGTGCAAAAAAAAAAGCTCCATAGAGATTCGTGGGACGTAGTGTATTGAGGTTGGCTTGGATTCCCATCTCCAAACCATCTTCATACTTTCATTGCAAGGTATCTTCAAGAACCGTTTCAAGCAAACAAATAAGAAGTAGTCGTTGCCAAAAATGTTCGGTGTAGGTGGACATAGTATCTCCATCTTTCCATCCAAAAGTTGTCCATGATCGACCAGCATGTAAGTGGAACTGAGGAGGAAGGAAAGACTTCTTGATCTTTTCTTGAAATGGAGTCCATGTGGTGGGGCGGTCGGTGCTATGCTGCAAAACATTCCACCATAATTGGGCCTTACCCACCAAGTAATTAGTAACAAGTTTCACTTTTTCAATTTTAGAATATGATTAGTGACAATAAAAATCATCAAATTGGGATATCCATGAGAGAACAAATTGGCCATCCTTGCGCCCATCGAATCGAGAAAATTGGAAATTTTTAGCAACAATCTTGGACAACATGCCTTGTTCTTGAGCGATGATAATGGCCTTTGCCACCCTAACTAGGTTGTTTTCATCACTCTGTATTTCTTGGAGTGCAACATCACATTCTTTTCTCAAAGTAATGCAGATCATTGTCTGTACACAAAGAAATGCTTAGATGGCAACTTGATACTTTATGTTGATGATATGTTGATTGTTGGGAAGTTTTCTTATGAGTTGTCATTTCTCAAAATGAAGTTGAGAAATACATTTGATATGAATGATTTGGGGATGCCAAACATGTTGGTGCAATTAAAACCAATCCCACATACTTGGTTGATTAGCTCATACTTGATTTATTGACATAGCTTATGCAAGGTTTCATATGATCAACCTCTTGTAAAAAGTCCTTCACATTTACCTTTGTAAAAGTGGCACACATCCATGTGAACTTAGGAAGCTCTAAACTCATGACGCATTTGGTTGCTGAGTTATGAGCGAATCTATCCTATACTTTAGGATTCACCTTTTACGTAAGATCTTTGAATTTGAATTCAAACTTTGGCTCCAAGTACAGCTATTAGAAGAGGATAAAAAAGATCTGCGTGCATCTCAAGCCTATGAGATCATTTTGAGGGAGATTCATTGTGAAGTGAGAGCTTATCTCATATCTCATTCACCTCTCACACATTGAGCAATGTGTGATTGCCAATGACATTGTATTTGTATATGATATAATACATATATGAGCATTACATTCTCATCTCACTTCTCTGCTATAACTCCATCAAAACAGTGATCTTCTAGAGCTTGTTCTCAGTGTATGATTGATCATTTGTCATGATTTAAAGCATGGTAGATTCAGCATACTATCTAGTACATGACTACAAAGCTCCATTAGCATTGATTTTCTGGATTGCGAGATATTAAATCATCTTTGCTCACTCATCTGTTGACTATTGAAACCCAAAATTGTCGAGATGGTCTTATGATTTGCTAAACATCTTTCTCTATGTGTAGTCCATCATTTTTTATGAAATCACTCATGATTGATAGCTTACTAAGTTAACTAGAGTTTCCCAAAAGGAATCAATCCAATTGCTATTGCGCTCAGAGAATTGTTCAAAACATTGAACAGGTGTAGGAACAAAAATAGCAAGTTTCTTGATCTGGGATCAACTCCAACCTAGCTGTTTTGATCCATTGATTAGTGGATCATGTTCCAAGCAACATATATGATTATTTATGATCATTAGCTAGCTAAAGAGGCCTAGTACACTCTCCAACAGTCATTCTTAGTAGGTGTGAAGCAAGATCTAGCAACGCCACTTCATCTCTTGAAGACTATCCACCATCTCCTCCAACAGTGGTATCCGAGCTACAACAAGCAAGATGGGAGATGGATTTCCATCCCTCGTTGACAAATTGGACAGAAACAACTACTTGGCATGGTCACTAAGGATGCACGCCTACCTTCAAGGGAGAATTCTATATGGATACGTCTGAGGAGATGAAGAAATGTCAATCTTCAGGAGCAAACATCAACCCACGAGGAAAGACCAAGAAAGGTTGACCACATGGTGTGAAAAGGATGCTCTTGCCAGGTTTATCTACTAAACTCAATCTCTGATTTCTTGTTACCACATATTAGGAATTGCAAGACCTCCCAAGAGACTTGGGAAGTACTCTCATCATATTTTGCCTCAAATACAAGATCTAGGAAGAATCAATTGTGGATGGAATTTACAACTCTAAAGAAACAACCAAAGCAAGGAGTAGATGATTATGTAACCAAGATGAAAGATGTGGCTGATCAACTTGCAAGCATTGAAGAGGAGATAGAAGAAGAACACATAGTAAGGCAGATCATTAATGGTATCAAATCTGATGATAAGTGGGAGTCCTTCACCACAGCAATGGACCTCTACATGGATATGCAAATACTTGACCTCAACACCTTGATGGGGCAACTCTTCACCCATGAGACAAAACTCAATTAGAATGGTGACAAATCTAGAGGTAACCAATCTTCTATCCTTTATACAAATAAAGAAGAATAAAGAAGAGGCTAGTACCTCTCAAGCTAATTATGTAGGAAGAGGAAGAGGTGCTAGAGGAAGGGGTAGCGGAGGAAAGCAATGCAGGGGGAGATCCTACAACAATTCACCTTGTAAAATTTGTGGTCTTACCAACCACACCACAGAAGAATGCTTCAAGAATACAAGGAATAAAAGGGGAAGAGGCTTCCATAGAGGTAACTATGGACAATCCAAAGGCAGATGCAACAATGGTGGAGGTAACTACAACGATAACTACAATCAAGGCTACAACAACAACAATTATCAAGGAGGTTTCAGAGGAACAAGAGACTACAACAACTATACTGAAGACCAAGAAGATTCACTATTCATCATGACCATGACATCCAAGCAAGGTAAAGATGATGAGCATCTTTTCTATATTGATTCAGGTTGTCAATCATGTGGTTGGAAATGTATCTTTATTATCTGACCTTGAAGAACCCAAAGGGAAGCATGAAGTACAGATAGGTGATGATACTAAACTGTCAGTCAAGAAAATTGGAAATGTCATAACATCTGATGGTAGCATGAACCTTTTGAGTAAAGTTCTACATGTGCTAACTATAACCAAAAACCTAATTACCATTGGGCAGATTGTTGAGAAAGGTTTACAGGTCAGATTCACTAAACATGGAGAGTGGAAGACCTTCAACAAGGCTTCAAAAGGATTGCTAAAGGTGAGAATTCTAGTAGATTAATCACATTTGAGATTGAAGACACAAGGTACATAACTCTATTCAATTATAGAGATCAAACCTAATCTGCGTTAGAAATATGGCACAAAAGGCTGGGACACATAGGAGAAAGAACTCTAAAGCAAATATGTAGGGATCAAAGTATGCTTGGCATTCCCAATGTGACCAAGCAACATATGATATACAAATGTGGAGCATGCCAATTTGGCAAAGCTCACAGACAACCATTCAACAGGAAGGGATACATTCATGAAGACTATTTGGAGCTTGTACACACTGATGTGTAGGGTCCTAGCAAAGATCCATCAATCTCAGGTTCAAGGTACTACGTTTCATTTATTGATGATTACACTAGATGGACAATCTTTTATTTCATGAAGCATAAGGATGAGGTATCTAGATGTTTCAAAAAGTACTTGGCACTAGTTGAAAACCAAACAGGAAGGAACTTGAAGAGGATCATATTTGATGGAGGTGGTGAGTACTTTTCACATGAATTTGATTCATTTCTATAGGAAAGAGGCATAAAGAGGGAAGTAACAACAAGATATACTCCTGAATTGAATGGAGTGGCAGAGAGAAGAAACAGGTTAATTGTTGAAGCTTCTAGGTCTATGTTGAATGAGAAGAAGCTGCCTAATTACCTATGGGTAGAGGCTATTTCCACAACCACCTATTTGGTCAATAGGCTCCCATCCAAATCATTGAATGGTATGACACCCTATGAAGCATGGAATGGCAGGAGACCCTCATTGGACCATTGCAAAGTATTTGGGTGCATTGCTTATGCACATATTCCTTCACAAATTAGATTGAAATTTGATCCTAAAGCTGAGAAACATAAATTCATTGGGTATGATTAGAACCAAAAGGGCTATAGGTTGTAAGCAGTTATAGTTAGTAGGGATGTAGTGTCTAGTTCACTTCATTTGGCTGCTAATCCTGTATATCATGCAAGGACTAAGCACATTGAAGTGCACTATCATTATGTAAGGGAGAAATTGCTTAGCACGGATATTCAACTATCTTATGTATCAACTCATTTACAATGTGCATATATACTCACAAAGTCATTGGATGGAACAAAGATGAACAGGTTCAAATTGATGATTGGCTTGCAGGAAATCAAGGAGGAATTACCTCCAATGGATGGCTCCCTTGTAGGTCCCCATACATCTGTTTGTATGAGATTCAACACTACATTGCTCACATGTGCTCCCTTCTTGAATGGCAATCTAATTTGTTTCCCTAATTGACAAGCATGGCACAAATGTTGCATATTTTGAGATGTAATATCAGGTAGACCACTCACCAAGCCCTTACTTTGCATTTCCTTCATCCTTTGTAAGCTTATGTGCCCAATTCTTTTATTCCATGAGTGCATTTCTACTATCGTTTTATTTCCAATTGACAAGTAGACAGTGTGAGGGGTTGATGGCTTTACCTCCATGGTGAAGAGTCTTCCTTGCTTCTTTCCTTTTGCTATGAGCTTGTAGTCTTGCATGGGGTCTTCAACAAAACATCCTTGATCATTGAACCTCACCTCATAACCTCTGTTAACCATTTGACCTACTGAAACCAAGTTCTTTGTGATGGTTGGCACATGCAACACATCCTTCAACACCTTGGAGCTTTGAGATCCACTCAATGCAAAATCTCACACATGTGTAATATTGTGCTTAGTTTCATCCCCTATCTCTACATGTCCGTGAGTGATGGGTGAGTGTAAATTAAAGAAAACATCTTTATTGAAACTCATATGGTTGCTATAGCCACTGTCAATGTACCATGTAAAATCTGAATTGACTCTTTCACTTGACCCATACATCATAAGCAAGTTCTCATTTTCTAAATTTGTTGATGTACTAGCATAATTACCTTGGTTCCTTTTGTATCCTTGATTGCCTCCTCCTTTGGATCGACAATCTCCTACACAATGGCCCAATTTTCCACAATTGTAGCCTTCTCCATTGGATGCTTCTCTTCCATGTGATCTTCCTCCTCTTCCTCTACTCCTTCCTCTTCCTCTTGATCCATAACTTTGGTTGGATCCTTGTTGGTTGCTTGAGTTTGAGTTTAGCTTCCTCTCCCTCTTCCTTGGGAGTTTTTTGCACCTCTTTTGCCTTTTCCTCTACCTGCATAGAAAAATGGGGCTTGGCTTCCCTTGATTGTGAACCTCCTTGGTTCATCTCCTCGATCACCATCAATGTGACTAATTGATCAAATTCTGGTAGGGTATCCCTCACATAAACTGATGTGGTGAATTCTTTCCACATTTCATCCTCTCTCAAGCCATTGAGAGTGTGCATGACAAGATCATCATCTTGGATTGGGCTCCTAATTGAGCCTATGACATTTGCAAGCTCCTTCACCTTCAAAATGTACTCATTTATGTTAGTACTTGGTGCTTTCCTAAGATTATTTAGCTCATTATTGAGCTGAATATTCATTGCCTTGGTTGATGAAGAGTACAATCTCTCCAAGGTCTCCCAAACCTTCTTGGATGTGTCCAAGTCTTATATATGCTCTATCATGCTATTGCTTATCTGTTGGGATAGAATGAATATGAATCTCCTATCCCTTTCTATCCATTCATTAAGTGCCTTGACTTGCCCTTGAAGTGGTGGATTATGTACATGAAGCATTGGCTCTATGCTGCTCACTAATCCCCACAATCCTGTGCCCATAAGATAGTTGCTAACTCTAAATTTCCATGGTTGATAATTGCCTTTCTCTAACTTCTTTATTTGTGCATTATACTCAACCATAATCAAATCTAAGATGCTCCTCTAGCTTTTCTTCAAGTTTTTCTATACTTTAGAAGGTGTGTATATTACCTTTTGATAGCTTCTCCCTTGCTAACCTTTGACTAGTTGAGATCTCAATTGACATAGCCCCCTTTTGATGTCTTCTTGCTTTGATAAGTCCTCCTTGTGCTTCCACAAGTTATCTTCATCCCTTCAAGCCTTCAATGTGATATCCAATAATTTCTCCAAGCCTCCACAATGGCTCTGATACCACTGATGGGGATGATTCTAAGAGCCCAATGCAACAATGGAAGATGGTTGCCCTCCACTAGGCCCACAAATAGTGATATATGCTCATTGTTTTGAACTTTTCTCAACACCTACACAGAGACTTAAAATGAAACTTTGCAAACTTAGAGTAGACTACCCAACAAGCTTTAAATCATCCCGAATGGATATTACAGCTGGGATAAACATCCTCTACAAAATAGGCCACCTATTTGCAACTCTTTGCCTATGTGCAGAGATATACCTTCACAAAGTTTGCAATTTATCACAACTCACTCAGTCAGAGAACTTGAAACTTTGGGAAACTTGAGGGAACTATATGAGAGACTAAATGAACCTTGCAATAAATGAATAATGAGTAGAATGAGAGAGAAAACAATGCTTTGCAATCTGGTACAATCAAATTTGGAAAAGTCTACCTATACCTCTAGATAGAGAGGAGCAAAATCATGAGAAAATGAGGTAAGAAAGCAAGGGGGCTGATTGTTGGAGTTTATGAATTCACTAAACTAAGTGGTAAACTCATGGAATGCATACAACTCAAGAGAAAAAGGCGGGATGGTGCTTATATAGAGTTTTACTTTTCCTACAATCTAGAAAACCACCCACCAATTAGTGTAGGTGCACTTTTTGGTGGGTGATTGATGAGATTTGAATTTGATTGAGTTTGGTGGAGCTTCTAACTTGATTCTATGAGTTTGGGTCCTCCTTTTTTATTGTTCCACTTGCAAAACTTGTGTTTGAGTCCTTTTGCATGATTGAGACTTCATTTTCAACATAAAGGAGTTCTAAACTATTCATGTTCTCTATATTCTCTCTCCCTCTCTCTCACACACACACTCTTCATACCTCTTAGTCACACAATTTCTTGTATCTAGTACTTATTTTTGCCTAGATTAAGATATTGCCAATTTGTATCATATTCACATATTGTAATCTGACATTTGAATATAAGATAGTGTAGGTGAGCATTCTAGCTTACCGTAAACTTTGAAAAATCTCATATATTCTCTCTCTATCTCTCACTCGTCTCTTTTTGAGTATTAAGGTGTGTATGCTAAGGCTCATCTGCTAGGAAATCCTATAAATGTGTGGTTTATTATTATTGAGGCCCACCCCACTTCCAACATTTGGTATCAAAGCATAGTTGACATACACCCTTAACAAGATGAGTGATGATAGACTTGAGAATGAAGACAAGCATGAGGGAATGTCTAACTATCCAATGTGGAGTTTTATGATGATGAATCTGTTAGTATCAAAAGACTTGTGGAATATTGTCAATGGCACTTGTCCAAGGCCAAGAAAATTCAAAGAAGATGTTACTTCATCTTTTAGAAGAGCCCTTATTCCTATTTCTGCTCAATAGGAGGTTAGTGAAGAAGAAGAAACCACTTCATCATCAAGAGTCCGTACTTCCACTAGATTACTGCCTACAAAAGAGCAATCCTGATGGGATTCAAGGTATGCACAAGCACTTTCATATACTGCTATGGGAGTCAAGATGCTTATTATACCTCAAATTAGGTCACACAAAACCTCTCTTCAAGCTTGGTTGGAGTTAGAGAATCTCTATTAGAGCAAAAATCCTACTAGGAAAGCTCATCTAAGGGGACAACTAGCCAACACAAGGATGAATGTTGGTGAATCAGTTTAGTCACATATTTTGAAGCTCAAAGATTTATGAGATCAGTTACTCAATGTTGGAGTAACATTTCAGATGAAGAGATGATAAACAAACTTCTAAACTCACTTCCATCTACATATCATGCTTTTGTTACTTCTTTATCTCTCTCTACAAGAGATAGAGAACTTTCATTTGAAAATATACTATTTTCGTTACTTCAAGATGAAGATCAAAAAAAGGGTATGGAAGAAAATGATGAAGCCATGTTATCATCATCCAAGGGAAAGAAGAAGAAGAAGGAGACAAAGAAGGAGAAGAAGAGTTAGCAATCCAAGAAGGAAAGTAAGTCTTCTAATCCTATGTCTTCCAGTCCTTCCCCTAATGCTTCCTCTACACCCAAAGAAAAGTCTTCGACTACATCTGATTCAAAGAAAGGAGTATGCTATTACTATAAGAAACCAGATCATTTCATAGTAGAATGCAAAACAATGATTTTTAATGATAAGAAGAAAGCATCAGGTAATAATGTTGAAGATGATTGAAAACCTACATCTTCAAAGGTAGATTCATATGCATGTGTTACTATTGAAGAAGTAGCTTTTGATCAAGTAGAACTAAATGCAATATCAGATAATCCTTGGATTTTTTACTCTCAAGCTACTAAGCATATGATAGATTGGAGAAAGGTATTTTCTTCCCTTTGTAACTCTTCACGTAGAAAAGTCACCATTGCAAATGGTCATGTTTTGGATGTTGTAGGTTTTGGAGCAGTAAACCTGTGACCAAAGCCAAATGTCATTGGTTTCGAGAAGACCAACCAACAGGAGAGCATCTCTTCTTGGTGACAATAAAGATCATGGACACTGACCATCAGTTCCCAGTCATTTCCCAAGATTTCAAAGTATTTTATGAACTCCCATCAACTGTGGATATCATGGCAAAGGCACGAATCCATAAGTACTTCAAGATATCGATTTATAAGCCCGATTTTCAAAGATGTACTCAAGTGATGAACAATACCACGAGATGCATGCATGGCAGCCCGACTTAACACAACAACCCAGATTTGTGAATATAAGGAATACCAAGGGGCTTACAGAAGCAAAGGACTTAGATCAGATAAGGTAACAAATTCACTGACAGTCCTTATCGTTTCTTCGACCACAAGGTGTGTGTACTAAGGAGCTATAAACGAGATGCAGACAAGAAGCAAAGCCTGTCAAGGGATGACAGAGACAAAGAGGGGGAGAGTGTTGCAAAGTAAAGAAGCACAAAAGAGGAGCACCCAAAAATTTTCAAATTATGAGCATAATTTTTCTTCTTCAGAATGCTATGAAACTCCCTTGAAGTGATGTAAATGCACTAGAGGAGTCCTCTAGATGCATAACTCTTGTAAAATAGTAGGAAATTAGAGTTAGCCAATAAAAGTGTCGGTCTCTTGTATGAAAGGACCATTTTTAGGGCACATGTATATAAGTCACTTTGTGAATCTTGTAAAGGACTTTTTTCCATTTTGAGAATTGAAGAGGAATTTTCGATTTTGCTTCTTTCCTGCAGATTTCCTCCTTCTCCATGGTCTTTGTGTGTGTAATGCTTGAAATGTGTGTGTAGGATTGTTGTCTATGCCTTCCCATCGCTTTGCAATTGTTGTAAATGGTATCACGGCATGCATTTTTGGAGGATTAGTGAGTAGGAGAGGTAGCTGAGACTGGTCACATGCATTGTAGCTTAAATACTTCACTTAACATCATGTTTGGCATCCGCAATCATGGGGATAGTATGAGAGCAAATTTATGGATCTACTCCCTTTAAGTCTCTATAGTGCCACACAAACACATCCCTATATTCCCTTAATAGAGTTATACGTTGTATTTCTTCTTCTACACTTAGGTCGTCTCCTATGTACGTACATCGCTCTTGGTTCTCTTCAATGGTTACTACAATTTTTTTGGTTTTTTCTTTATTATCGTATGATTCTCCTATGATGACCTCTCTTTTAGGCATTCGTACCAAAATTTTTCAGTCTTCCACTTAGTATTTCTTGAAATTTTCTGGTACTTCAAACAATGATTCCTCCTCTTCTTGATTCACTACTTTTTGTTTCTTTTTCTTTTGACCTCGTTCACTTCCTTCCTTCAAATTTACAGTGTTAATGCTGATGAGAGGTTCTTCTTCTTTTTGGGTAAATACTCCTATATCTTCTAGATAGTGCTTCTCTGAATTAAAGCAACCATCCATCACAATGGACTCTAATCATCATCGTCCTCTTCTTCTTCTATGAAGTCATTAGGGTCACATTCTTCTAGCAAGGACTGACACATGAACACTGAAATATCATAACCCTCCTCATCACAATGAGGTGTCCACTGTTCTTCATTGACATCAATGTCCATGGTGGCTTTGCTGATGATATGAACGCGTTCGTCCACAATGATAATACCAGCCTGGAGACTTTCTGGAAGTGTCTAGCTACCTTTTGTGATGCCTCCGGATCCAAAATCAACCACTCCAAGACCGCCTTTAGGGCTATTGTGGGTCAGCATCCTGGCCTTCTCATTGATCAAGGCTGTCAAATCATTCCGCAGGGCCAAATCCTTCGACTTCTTGGAATCCCCTTGGGGTTTGGCGTCTCTATGGAGCAGCGTTGGAACTGGGTGTTGGCTAAACTCGAAAACAAACTTAACTATTGGAGAGGTATGCAAATCAATCTCGCTGGGCGTGCGATGGTTATCAACACGTTCCTCCTCTCTTCTACCATCTATTTCCTTTCGTGTTGGAGACCGAATGAGCAAGGCCTGTCCAAACTGAATAGTATTTGTAGAAACTTTCTTTGGACGGGCGATCATAATAGAAGGGGGGTGCCTAAAATCAAATGGGCCATCTGCACTAGCCCTAGAGATAGCGGGGGGCTTGGTATCCTGGACATTGGGTGTATGGCTAACAAACTGGCAGCCAAATGGATGATTAGGGCGTGGTGCAATAGGGAGGCCTCGTGGGCCAAGCTGATCTTCAGAAACAAGAATGAGTTGGCCCTCACGGGGTTCCCGAACTGGAAGAATCTTGACATCATGACCCTGCTTTTCTCCCCGATCCTCGTCTTCCCGAAAGGCTCCAATCTCGTGTGCTCCCTTTGGAAGGGCTGGAATAAAGTCAAAAGCTTCACAAGAATTAGTGAGGACTGGAAGTGGGCGGCCGGAATCAGACAAAACGACTCTATCTGGTTTCCGATACATGGCATCCGGAGTGTGGAGTCGTGGAACATTCAAAATGCCAAGAAGCTATGGAACAAAGGATTCAAAAAATGGAAACACCTCTGGAAACATGACACCAAAAACTGGATCAACTTCGAGGATATTGACCCTCGCATAAACATCTCCTACAAAGAATGGAACACTTTGCAAAGCAGATGCCTCGCTTGGGATCGTCACAAGACGCGCCTGCTCATGGGACACGACACACCGAACTCGCTTGGTCTCAAATGGCACAACGGAAATAGCCTACTCAAAATCCCGAACATCAAAGAAACGGCTGACCTCCAGATCAGCCTCAACAAGAAGTGGTGCCTGTCTTGGACGCGGCTTCGGTGGGACATGAAATTCATGGGTATCTGGCACCCCCTTATTGAGATTAAGAAGTATGTCCTCTTATGGCAAATTCTTCATCGAGGAATTTGGACCAACCATAAGGCTAGCAAACTTTGTGGGATCCCTCCTTGGTGCAAACGTTGCCACCGTGCTATCGAAGATGTCCCACACATCTTCCTTACTTGCCCCAACTCCTACAGAATCTGGCAGACGGTTGGAATGAAAATCAGACTTCAAAAACAGCTTAGTTGGAAACAAGTCCTTTTGGGAGAAGCGATCGGCTGCTCTGCGACACTCTGGAACGCCATCAGAGGGGAAGTCTTGTGGAAAATTTGGCGGGAGAGGTGTGCTCTCAACTTCGGCGATCCCCCCAGGGAGTGGTCGATTGAGAAATCACTATTCCTCCTGGGCAAAAGGATCGTTAACAGTAAGAAGTCCCCCCCCTTCAGACACCATCAAGTTCTCCTTTTGATCAACAACAAGCTCAAACCCAAGTGGGCCCCGCATGAGGGCGATGAGAGGGTGATTAACCTTCTCTGTAATGCAACCTAGGATTCAATCAAGCTTCCCCTGCTTTGTGGGATTTGGGGGGTCCCGTGGGCACTAGTCCCCTTCTATTGTACCTTTGTTTCTTAATTTAATTCAAGTCCGGAGAGTAGGCTATTGCCGAACTTCCTTTATGTTAAAAAAGATTTATGCCCAACCATGAGGCTCAAATTCCTCATTTGGAAATATCATTGGTGTATAGGCTGGGTCTTTAACTGTTCTATCTCCTGGGGAAGTTCCTTCTTCTCTTGCTTTGATGCATTTTTTGTCTTCCTTTGCAACCTTGCACATCCACAAGTGAGTATCTTCATGCATCCATGATGGTTCACGTGAACTTCAAGAATGCACGGAGATAGAATCTTCTTTCGCTTTGTGGATAGGATTCCACTATAGGGGTGGTACATCTCTCAATGTATAGTCTTTTAGATTGACCTTGGTGGTGACCCCTAAGTGTTGCAAGTACAAGGAGTTGGTTCCCTAATCCTGGACTATTTGTAATTGTCATAGGAAGGGTCTTCCTAGGATCATCTCATAGACATTATTTTTCTCAAGTCACACATAGCAAATGTGTATTCAAACTCTACACCACAAGTGGTTAGAGTTATCCCTTCGAGCAATCCCTAGAGGCCTTTCAACATGGCCATCTGCCATCTGAAGCTTCATTCTAGTTGGTCTTAATGTGGTTTTGCCCCATTGCTTCCACAAGGAGGTGGTCGCAATAGCAACACCAACACCTGAATCTATGATCGCTTTGGTTGTGTAACCTTGATAGGTGATCAGAAGATAAGTATTACCTTCTTCACCTTCACTCATGTCCCCTATTTTGTCTAGAGGTATCTCTGGTACTTTCTGCTTAGAGCCTGCTTTTGGCATATTGGAATCAGGTCCTGGGACCTGATCCTTCACATGATTCCATAGCTTGGGTTTTACTTTTAGAAGCTCTTACACAGTAAGATGACACTGAATCTTGGTGTTCTTCACGACATCAGTGTTCCTTGGAACCACTGAGTCTTCATTTCTTACTAGTATTGTGGGAGCTCTGATATGGAGAGATTCAGACTCCCATGGGCCTGTGAATTGTGGCAACTCTTGTAAAGAATTAGATTCAAAATCTAATCTTTCATCTTCTTGTTGCTCTGCTTGAGCTCCACAGATTGATGGAATGTCTTGGGGAAATTGATCATGAAGGTCATCAATCTCAGGAATAGGAGGGGGATTACCCTTCTCCTTGGCCCATTTCTCATCCTATATTTCCCGCAAGAACTCTTGAGAGTACTATTGAATTGAAAAAGGTGCTCCCTCATCTATGGAAACGGGAACGTAAACTTTCACTAGTGGTGAGCTTTCTCTTTCAACAACTGGTTGAGCTTGTGGAGGTAAAGAAACTTGGGGCTTGTTTACCAACTGCTCTAATCTTTCTAGTAGGCCCTGGAAATGCAAATCTGACTTGATAGAGTTTGTATGATTGAACGATTGACTAGTTTCGAGCATAGCCTGAGCTAGCCCTACCATTTTCATGCATATTTTTGTCTGTTCAATCTCTAAATCTGCTCTATGGTAACTCTTGTCTAAGTTTGCAACTGTTTGCCCTTCTTTAAGTGGAGCTTGGTAGGCCTTGAACATCATGCCCAAGTTTTCTTGGGGTTGGATATGCAAGAACAAACCTTGATGGCAGTCTATTTACAGTGAGTGATGGGGTGGGATGAGGTGGTGTGGATAGAGCTTTGGCATACAAGAGTCTTTGAGATGCAATGTCTTCTATTTTTGTTTTTGCGACTTTCAAGCTTTCTTCTAGTTCATATATCTTTCTATTACACTTATGATTGGTTCTCTCCCTCGTATCCTTCCATGTTCTTGTTTTCCTCTTACTAAGATCTCGTGCTTCACTTGAATCTGATTGTTCAGCTGGCTTAGCTTGTTTTAAGGCTTGTGCCCTAGTGACTGCCTGTATAGGAGCCATGTTACTGCAACTTGCACTGGAATCCACCACTAAGCCTACCACATTAATGGGTGTAACCTTGGGTGCACTAGAGGGATTCCTGGGACAATCTCTAGGGAGATGTTCTTTGCCACATTGAGGACAAAAGCCTTGTATTGTGATGTTTTGTCCTTGTCCTGGAGCCGATGAGTGGGGACATTCACGAATGAAATGGTCACCCTGACACCTAAAACATGGTCCTCTAGGGGTTTGTGATCTTACTTGTCTCAATTGGGGCCTCAGGTTGGGATTCATGTACATGACATTGGAGTATTCTGGCTCCCAATTTTGTTCCATAGGTGGTGCCTCATATTGATACGAATAAGTCTCACTAGGCTTAGGTGACTCTGTGTAATAACCATGTGGAGTATCTTCATGCGAGTAGTCTGAACTATGAGCATGAGAGTTATTTTTTGAGATCAAAGGGGTCACTCGCACCAATGATCTATTAAGGTTCTCCTCTGCCACTACATACTTAACTAGAATCACATTGGCAAGAACTCGTGGTTGGTTTCCTAGGACTGGTTGTGGCCTATATGGTGCCTGATATTGATGTTGTGGCCTATAATATGGTTGTTGGTATTGATTCTGATACCTACCATGCTGGTAAGGTTGCTGATAATTTTGTCTGACAGCCTGCCTATTGTATGGACAATCTTGAGCCCTATGATTTGTGTATTTTCTCTCAATAGTGCAATATGGAGCATTCCTTTCTCTTATGTTTGGGTTTTGCATTGGGCATACGTTAGCCATGTGGTTCCCTTTGCAAGTATAACATCAGTTCAATGAGGTCACTCTTGGTGTTTGTCTATTTTGGACTCCTAGCTTCTTGGCAACTTGCTCAGCTATCTCATCTATCTCAGTGGAGGTTCTAGAGGTATGACTAGTAGAACTGTCAAAGTCCTTATAGAGTTTGGACAGTCCTAACTCCTCACCCAAATTTTCTTCTATGTCAATACATATCCGCACACACTCTTCTATGGATCTAGGCTCTTTCAAATACACATATGACCTAAACTTTGTGCTTAGTAAGCCGTCTAGAAACAAGGCCACTTGTTTGGCTGGTGTGGGTAACTCTGGAATAGGGAATCTTTCTAAGTACTTTCTGAACCGTCTTCTTGCAAGTCGCACTATTTCTTGGGGTGTCTGCTTGAAGCTGTGGATCAAGGATGATGTGTTATGCCTGATACTACTCTTGGAAAATTCTAGAATGAATGCTTCTAGCAGTTGTCCTATACCTTGATAGTTGCGACTATTTAGGGGTTGAAACCAAGCTAAGGCAGTACCCTTAAGAGTCAAACCAAATGCCTCGAACTGAGTGAACAAGTCCTCGACTTGTTTAGCTCTTAACACTTGTTTTAACTCGACCACATGATCATACGAATCTCCTGACCCATCAAAATAGTTCTTCATAGCCTTGACCACTTGAGAAAGCCTAAGGGTTCTTGAGTGCTCTCGAGGTCTAAGAAATGGAAAATTAGGCTCATCTCTTTGATGCCTATGAGCTCGATGTCCCTCTCTTTCAAGTCTTTCACCTTCATGTCCTGATCTATCTCTACCCACAATGTTTGCAAAGCTTACCTTGGTTCTCTCTCTGGCTCTTTCCCACTGGGTTTCATGAGCCTTGGAGGCCATGGGACATACCAGATCTTGGTGGAGGGAAAATCAATTCACCTTGCCAAGTGTATGCATGACTGTCATGATCTGATGCCAAGAACATTTTCTCTAATGTGTGATCTAGATAAACAACTTTCCCTGGAGTCTCTGATCCCTTGAACTCATAGATGGTGACTACTGGGCTCGGTCGATCTGGCCTGAATCTCCAAAAGGCTTCCTCTGTTTCTCTATTCAAGAATAGTTCTATGCTTTTGTTCTCTTGAGGGATCCAATCTGGAGTGATTACTCTAGTCAAGACTGACTTACCTCTGGGAGCCTTGGGTTCTTGTCCTAGGTCTCCTTGCTCTAGGTCTCCCAACTCATTCTCAGGGATGATATTTCCAAACTCATTTGTCTTGTCAGGTAAGGTGGTCACCACATACATGGTTCCTTCCTTATCAATGTACGAACCCTCTTCAAACTTGACCACTAGGTGTTCAAGTCCAAAAGGTTGACCTGGATTTTTGAGTTGGACTAGTGATCGCCTCAGGCCATCCTCATAGATGTGTGCACCTAATTGGTTGGTCTTGATATACTCCAATTGGGTCTTATAGGGGCCTTCTCGTGTCTGTAAATAAGCAGTACCTGAGGTACGTGTGGGTCTCTCCATGCTAAAAGACATTTTTGAATCACTTGTGTCGAAACTTAGCACGTAGAGATAACCACTTAGTTGTTGTGCCCAAGACTTAGCTCTATGGTTGACACTAGCCTCATATGATCTAATGCTTTGTCTATCCTTGCCTAAGTGTCTGCTAGATCTTAGGTTCATAAGCCTTGTCTTTTGGTCCCAAGTTTCTCTTGTATTGCTCAAAATCCTTTGCGACTCCTTAGTTTTCTAGTCCCACCTGAGGGTCAAATTCTAAATATTATATCTAATAATCCATGTATTAATTTTACGGAGCACTCCCCACGAGCTTTCCAACAAACCCAAAATCACAACAAACGGAAGAAAGTTATGCCAGTTCAGGGTTCTGGCGGTAAAAACAGGGAAACAGGATCCCTTTGGGAGTACCGCAGAACAGGCGATACGATATCTCTTTTTCCACAATACATGATACCACTACAGATGATACCACCTTAGACGATACAATACCACCAAGTTGATACCAAATTCTACGATACGATACTGCTATCCAGACGATACGATACTGGAAGTGGCCACGATACGATACCTTTGATTGACACGATACGATACCAACCTCATGATATGATACCAGAATAGCTAACGATACGATACTTGATTGTCTCACGATACAATACCATTCCAACCGCGATATGATACTACTTGTGCACGATATGATACCACAAGGTGCACGATACAATACTAGAATAATAGACGATACGATACTAACTTGGTGATACGATACTAATCATGCACGTGATAGGATACCGGTCAATAGACGATACGATACCGCTCAATAGACGATACAATATCGTGGTCGATATGATACGATACCATCGGGTGACCACGATCACGATACGAGCACTTGACGATACGATACCTTGATGGTATGACGATACCTCAAGGAGGCGATATCATACTCGACAAGTATCGCGATACACGAGAGTTCTGGTATCGTGATATCAACACTAAATCGAACATGATACTTGGAGTTTTTGGAGTGCAAATTCAAAACTTTTTGCAGATATGTGTACCTTATAGTCTCCTTATCACTCATATGTGCCTGTAGATGCAAGGATACTTCACTCAGATTTTGGCATTTTGAGAGTATTTCAAGGGTATTTCTTCAGTGTTTTAGCTCTGAACGCCCTATGCGCTTCTTTCTCACAGCCATAAGTAAAAACAAAGTGAGTGTACAACCGAAAATGAAAAAAAATCAGAGAAGATGAAGATGGGGAGGAAATGGTGGTGATGGTGAAGATGAAGATGAAGAAAAACTCAGAAATTGAACTAAAAATGGTGATTTTTTTACCTTCCAATGTCGCTACTCTATGTCTTACTGTCACACACTCGTCCTCCAAGCGTAGCACAAGTCTGTGAGTGAAAGCACACAAGTATGCACACACATACACACACGCGTGCACAAAGTAAGAGCAAAGAGTGGAACAATGGAAGATCTTTGATTACAAAAGAAATCTCTTACAAAGCACAAATCTACAACAAGCTAACCTACAAAATGAGCTCTCCAACCCTTTTTATAGTTTTTTGAGTGGTTTTGGCCCTGTCCAGACCTAGTGTCTATATACATATATGTATGCATATACATATACGTATGCATATACATATATATATGCATATACATATACATATGCATATACATATACGTATGCATTTACATATACGTATACATATACATATACGTATACATATACATATACGTATACATATACATATACGTGTACATATACATATACGTATACATATACATATACGTGTACATATACATATACGTATACATATACATATACGTGTACATATACATATACATATACATATACATATACATATACATATACATATACATATACATATGCATATACATATACATATGCATATACATATACATATACATATACATATACATATACATATACATATACATATGCATATACATATACATATACATATACATATACATATACATATACATATACATATACATATACATATACATATACATATACATATACATATACATATACATATACATATACATATGCATATACATATACATATACATATACATATACATATACATATACATATACATATACATATACATATACATATACATATACATATACATATACATATGCATATACGTGTACATATACATATACATATACATATACATATACATATACATATAAATATGCATATACATATACATATACATATACATATACATATACATATACATATACATATACATATACATATACATATGCATATACATATACATATACATATACATATACATATACATATACATATACATATGCATATACATATGCATATACATATACATATACATATACATATACATATACACATACACATACGTGTACATATACATATACATATACATATACATATACATATACATATACATATGCATATACATATGCATATACATATGCATATGCATATACATATACATATACACATACATATACACATAATACACATACACATACATACACATACACATACACATACACATACACATACACATACACATACACATACACATACACATACACATACACATACACATACACATACACATCATACACATACACATACACATACACATACACATACACATACACATACACATACACATACACATACACATACACATACACATACACATACACATACACATACACATACACATACACATACACATACACATACACATACACATACACATACACATA
This sequence comes from Ceratopteris richardii, assembly GCA_020310875.1. Lineage (NCBI taxonomy): Eukaryota > Viridiplantae > Streptophyta > Polypodiopsida > Polypodiales > Pteridaceae > Ceratopteris > Ceratopteris richardii. Next base: position 14,905,070 of record CM035409.1, read on the forward strand.
CACATACACATACACATACACATACACATACACATACACATACACATACACATACACATACACATACACATACACATACACATACACATACACATACACATACACATACACATACACATACACATACACATACACATACACATACACATACACATACACATACACATACACATACACATACACATACACATACACATACACATACACATACACATACACATACACATACACATACACATACACATACACATACACATACACATACACATACACATACACATACACATACACATACACATACACATACACATACACATACACATACACATACACATACACATACACATACACATACACATACACATACACATACACATACACATACACATACACATACACATACACATACACATACACATACACATACACATACACATACACATACACATACACATACACATACACATACACATACACATACACATACACATACACATACACATACACATACATATACATATACATATACATATACATATTCATATCAATATACATATACATATACATATATATATACATATACATATACATATACATATAGACATACATATAGACATACATATACACACACATATACACATACATATACATATAAATATACACATACATATACACATATATATAACAAACAAAATTTTATAGGTTCAAGCATACCTGATATTCTCTGCATTTGTCAAGGACTTGCCTTAATTCAGGGATGTGGGTCTGTCTTATGTTAGAATGTGCACATAAATCATCCGCATAGACTCCCAAGTTATTTCATAAGAACCCCTTAAAGACATGACACATCAGCCATTGAAAAGTGGCAGATGCATTTGTCAGTCCAAATGGTATCACACAAAATCCAAATATGCCCGATTTTGTGGAAAAGGCCATCTTATATTGATCTTCAGGAGCAATGGCCACCTGATTCTAGTATGAGAATCCATCAAGGAAGCTGCAGACTTCCTTAACCATGACTCATTCTAATAAATGCTCCGTGATAGGAAGTGGATAACTATCTCTAATTGTAGCAGCATTAACTTTTTTAAGGTTATACACATGCAATTTTTTCTTCTTGGGCACAACGAGGATGGGGGATACCCATTTAGTATGCATAATCTCATAGATAAATCTAGCTTCTATCAAATGATCTATCTCTTCTTTAATCTTGGCCGCATAATTATCATTATAGGTGTATGGTTTCTGTTTTGAAGGTTTGGATTCTAGAGTCATGGGAATTCTATGGGATCATATACTTGGGTCCACTCCTTTCAAATCCTTGTAGCTCCATGCAAACATGTCTCTATATTCTCGCAATAGGGAAGTTAACTCTTCTTCTTCCTCCTCTGTCAAATCATGCCCTATATAAGCGCATTTCTCTTCTCCTTCTTCAATCATAACTACTATCTTCTTAGTTCTCTCTTGATTATCATATGCTTCTCCTATGCTTGCTTCTCATTTAGGCATCCGTACCATGATTCTTCTATCTTTTATTTCATATTTTTTAAAGTTTTCCGGTACTTACATAAGAGATTCTTCTTCTTGTGTCTTAGAAGACTTCTTTCTCTCCCTCTTGTGCTCATTCTCTGTGTACTCTGTGAGAGACGGGTGGTTCAATTTGATTTTCCTTTCCTACCTCAAGGGTGATGGCTTCTACAAAATAGAGATATTCCTCTTCTGATGAGCAGAAGGGTTCCATGATAATGGACTCTAATTCTTCGTTGCTTGTCTCACCCATTTCTTGAGTCAAATCCATGCATTCTTCTAGAATAAACTATTCTTCCAAGGGTCCTATCATAAAGATGGAAATGTCATATCCGTCTTCATCATAGTGAGGGGTCCATTGTTCTTGATTTACTGCTATGCCCATGGTGGCTAAGATTTTTGCCCAACCATGAGGCTCAAGTTCCTCATGTGGGAACACTATAGGTGTGTACGTAGGATCTTGAAGGGTACATGGATGTCATTGAGAGCCTAAAGTTCTTGCTTTCAGTCGTTCTTCTTGTTTAGCTACCTTACACATCCATAGATGAGTATCCTCATGCAACCATGAAGGATCTGATTCTAAGGATTGCATTGATCCTATCTTCTCAAGTGTTCTATGGATGGTGTTTCACTGTAGTGGGGGTACCAATCTTGTACAATTTGCAAATGTCGCATGAATGGACATCCCAAAATAATCTGGTAAGCATGATTCTTTCCAAACTCACAAATGGCAAAGGTGTGCTCAAACTCTATACCACATGTAGTGAGAGATATTCCTTCCAATAAACCTAATGGTTTCTCAATATTTCCATAAGCCATTTGCACCTTCATTCTCGTGGGTCTTAATGCTGGCTTACCCAAATGTTTCCACAGGGAAGTGGTGGCAATGGCTACTCGAACACCTGAATCTAGGATTGCTTTGGTGGTGTAGCCTTGGTAGGTGATTGGAAGATAGGTATTACCTTCCTCTCCCTCGCCTCATATCTCCAATCCTTTCCATGGGTATTTCAGGCACTCTCTTATGTTATCCCTCCTGAAAGTGGGTAGTAGCTATCTCTAGTAATTGGTTTTCTACATGCTTCCATGACTCGGGTTTGATTTTTAGTAATTCTATAAAGTGAGATGACACTGCACTTTAGTGTTCTTTATTACATCTGTGTTCCTAGGAATTACTGACTCCTCATTTTTTTACTAGTATGGTGGGTGCTCCCATACTGATAGACTTAGCTTCGCAAGGTCCAGTGAAGTAAGGTAATTCTTGTAAAGAATTAGATTCAAAATTTGTTTGTTCACTAAGTTGTTCCTCCTCCCATTCGTCATATATGGAGTGTATTTCTTGAGGAAATTGATCCTATAAGTCATCTATCTCTTGAATTGGTGGGTGGATCTGTGCTCTAATATCCACTTATCTTCTTGGATTTCGCTAAAAAATCCCTGTGAGTACTTATGTATGGAAGAAAGATTCTCCTAGTCCGCAGTGTTTGGCACTTGAGACAAGGATGGTGTAACACCTTCCTGTGCCTTAAGAATAGTAGGGGTTTTTTTCACATCATCCTTTTTGTTACTAGAAATCAAGTGTTCTAGTCTCTCTAATAATCCTTGAAAGTGTAGCTCTGGTTTTGCTATGTTACTCCAATTGATATATTGAGAGGCTTCAAACATAGTTTGAGCTAATTCTACCATTTTCATGCAAAGCTTAGTTCTCTCAATTTCTAAGTCTACCCTTTGGTAATTCTTTCTTAATTCTACCACTTGGGATCCTTCTCTTAATCTTTCTTGGTATGCTGAGAAACATCATGTCTAAATTTTTGGGTATAGGTTCAGCTAGAACTGATCTTGGTTTCGGAGTTGAGTTCTCCTGATTCGATTCTTGAGAAGCCAATTCTAAGATTTTGGCTCTAGTCTCCTTTAAAATTCCTTCCAAATCACTTATTTTCTTACTCCATTTCCTCTTGATTCTTTCTTATGAATCCTTCCAAGATCTAATTTTTCTTCCACTAGACTCTCCAACTTCGCTATCCTCAGCTATTTTATCAGGGTTTGGTTGTTGATTTTGCAACAGTGCCTAGTCTCACATTATCACTTGGATAGGTACATACACTAGTGTGGATCCACCTGAAGTGTGCACAATGCTTATCACATTTATGGGCGTTTCTTTAGAGGCATTAGAAAGGTTTTTAGGACACTCTCTTATGACATGCTCTTTACCACAATCAATGCAAAGGCTTTGAAAGTTATAGTACTGAGGTTGTCCTACTATCAGAGGATGTGGGCACTCTCTTATGTAATGATCTCCTCGGCACCTAAAACATGGTCCTTTAGGGCTGTGTGGTCTTGTTTGCCTTAACTGGGGCCATGGGTTAGGATTAGCATACATGACATTAGCATATTCTGACTCCTACCTGGGTTCCAATGGTGCACTCTCATATTGGTATGTTTCCATATGTTTTGGTGACTCGATGTAGTATGTGGGTGGACTATCTACATGGGTAGAGTCAAAACTGTTAGAGTTGGGGTCATTTTTTGTGATCAAAGGGGATGAAGGTACTAAGGCTCTGCTAAGATTCTCTTCTTCAAGAGCATATTTGACGAAGATTACATTTGTAGGTGGGGGTGGCTGCTGAGCTAGAACTGGTTCAAGTCTAAGTTGCATTTGGTATGGTACCTGATAGTTTTGTGGGGGGCTATAATAATGAGGGTGAGCATTCTATTGACCTGGGTATCTACCTGGTTGTTGATATGGATGTGGGTAGTGTTGAACCACTTGCTTATTGTATAGATAGTCTTGTGTAGTATGATTAGTGTATCACCTTTCAATTATGTAGCACTAGCCATTAGGATTGGCTTGAGGTTGTGTCGAGTTTGGGAAAACATTTGCCATATGATCACCACCACAGGTGTAACAACGTTTGATTGAAGTTAACTTGGATATCTGTTTGCTCGAGACTCCTAACTTTTGGGCTACCTTATCAGTTAGGTCTTCTATAGAACCTGAATGTTTAGAGGAAGAATGGATAGAACTATCTATGCCCTTGTAGACTTTGGAGAGTTCTAACTTGTCTTGTAAGTTGTCCTTCATGCCTATATAGATTCTCACACACTACCCTAGGGTTCTAGGTTCCTTCATCACAGTTTAGAGCTCAATATCCCATCACAAAGATACTTGCTTGGCTTGAGTGGGTAGTTCTGGCATTGGGCATCTCCCAATATACTGTCTAAATCTATGTCTTGCAAGTCTAACTATCTCCTCGGGATTTTGTTTGAAATTGTGGATTAATGAAGAAGTATTGTGCCTGATTCTAGTTTTAGAGAACTTAGTGATGAATGATTCTAGCAAATGGTGAATATCCCTAAATTGCCTTTGCTGTAAAGGTTGGAGCCAAGTTAAGGCCATTTTTTTTAGTGTTAGTCCAAATGCATTGTATTGGGTGAACATATGATCCACTTGCTCAGGTCACAACACTTGTTTGAATTCAGTAACATGATCATAGGGATCTCTTGTCCCATTGAAATAGTTTTACATGGACTTCACTAATTGCATGGGCCTTAATATTCTTGGGTGCTCTCAAGGTCTAGGTAGAGGAAAGTCATCTCTACCACCTTGGAATCTTGGTTCTCTCAATCTCTCCATTCTATTAGTTTTCACTGTTGATTGGTCTCTTCTTAGGGTGGGAGCAAAGCTCACTTTCAATTTCTCCTTGCCTTTCTCTCTTTGTGAACCATGAGACATGGACATTCCTACTCCTTGGTGACTAAAAGCCACATCAGCTCATGATTGGCAAATACCAATTTTCCCCTCCATGTATAGGCATGTCTTCCATGTTTGGACACTATGAACGCTCATTCTCATGTGTTATATAAATACACTACTTTTCCAGGTATCTCGGGTCCTTGAATTTGTAGATGGTGATTGCTCCTATTTCATTATTTTCCTCTATCATGTACCTCTGAAATGCTTCATCCGCATCCTTATCGATAAATAACTCAATACTTCTTGGTGTCCTAGGTTCACCCTCTAGTGGTTCTTGTTCTTGGATCCCTACTTCTGCCTCTGGAACTACTATGCCAAAGTTCATTAGTGTAGTTAGGCTGATTGGTAATAATATAAATTGTTCCCTCCTTGTCTATGTATGCATCCCTTTCAAATTTAACCATCAGATGTTCCAATTCCATGGGTTGGTTAGGATTTCGACACTCAACAACATACCTTCTCAAACCATCCTCATAGATGCGAGCACCTAAGTTTCTCTCCATACTATAGGCCATTTCTCACTCGGTTGTTTTTTAGCTCAAATCCTAAGGGTATTTCTAAGTTGTTGAGCCCAAGATCATGTTGTGGTTCTCCCACTTGCTTCAAATGACCTACAACTTCATCTATCTTCCTTTCCTACCTGCTTTCCTGATCTAAGGCTCATGATCTCCCTTTAGCACTCAATGTGATCAATTTTCACCTTTGATTCTTTGTTCTAATTACTTGGTTCATTTTTACCCCTTTTAATTTCCTCTCTTCTTCAATTATGTGCATCAAGAATCATCTTTTTGTTGTATGTTTAAGTTATTGCATCATTAAAATTATGTTACTTTCCTTTAGGGTTTTCATCTAGGTGTCTTAGCTTACACTTAAACTTGAGTGATTAATGTCTCTTATACTTGAATCATTCCTATTGTGACCCTAATTCAATCAATAATACTACTCATGCTTAGCCTAAACTAGCAGTTGACTGAGGCGGTTGAGATTTCTTCCAACCTCAAGTTTGATGCCTCATTGATAGATCTTTTGCCCAAGAAGATGCACTTCCCAAACTTTGCCTTGCCCTGCACTTTGCTTTTCCCTTAATGCTCTAAAAAGCATGTAAAAAATTAAATTTAGATAGAAATTTTGTTGATGAGCAATTGAATTGGGACTTCTTTAAATAGGTACTAGGGCCTTCACTACACACACTTTGCTTGCAACATCACCCAAAATGGCCTAAAAATTGCCAAAAAATCAAACCCTAAAATTTTGTTTTAGGTGGACCATCACGATGGCCTAACACAATCGCAGGGAATCATCGCGATGGTGTGCAACTTATGAGTCATTGTGATGGTATGAGATGAGCGTGATGCAATGGCCTTTCCATTGCAATGGTCAATGGTCAAGTGAACCGTCACGATGGCATGGTCTAGCCGTGATGGTTTAAGGTTGTCGTGATGGCATGAGCTAATCGCAATGGTCTGATCTTAAGTGAATTTTTGTGATGGCATATGCCCGTCTCGATGGTCTGGTTGGGGAGGTCATCACGATCATGTGCTTTGGATGCGATACAATGGTCAGAGCACAATGGTCTTGAAGTGTCGTGATGGTATGAACCAATCATGATGGTGTAGCCTGGATAATCGTCACAAGGGTGTGCCCTAATCATCACGATGGCCTTGGCCCTCATGATGGTCACAAACCATCATGATGCGTGAGCCCATCATGATGGTCCGGTCTCATTGGGATGGCTTGTGCCAATCACGATGGTGACACAATGGTGATGCACTATCACGATGGTTCACGATGCAAATGCACCAATGGACCCCTATAAGTGCTAGTATGCCCTACACAATGCCTATGATGCAATCACAAAATGTCAAAATTCTCAAAACATCTCAATGGTTTGAGGCATTCAGTAGATATGGTAGAAAGTCAGAGTTTTTACCTTTTCAGGGTTGTATCCTCATATTGGAGCACCTTCCAGCAAGAAAAACTCAAAAACACATGCACATGCACTTGTTCCCAATCTCTCTCTCTCTCTCACTCTTGCAAATGAGGAAAATGAGGTGAGTAGGTGAATATTGTGAATATTAATTACCTTCCAATCCCAATTATCACTATACTTTTACCATCACACATTCATCTCTGAAAACGGTGCCAAATTTGGTGTTGTTCTAGACAAGGATAAGCGACACATCAAGAAGCTCCACCTCCTTAATTGGCAATCCATAGAAGAGATAGGGTGATATGAAGATCATGAACGAGTGAAGTGAATGAAGGTGAAGGTGAGAAGCACGAGAGTATACACATGCAGTAGAGACAAGAGAGACACAATGGAAAGTGAAGAATACACTTTATTACTCAAAATACTCTTACAAGCTCACTTACACTAGTGCTCTCAAACAAACTACAAACTCCAACAAGATAACCGTCACCAAATTTGGTGTTGTTCTTGGCAAGGATAAGCACCACGTCAAGAAGCTCCACCTCCTTAATTGTCAATCCATGGAAGAGATAGGGTGATATGAAGATCATGAACGACTGAAGTGAGTGAAGGTGAAGGTGAGAAGCACGGGAGTGCACACACAAGCATTGAGACAAGAGAGACACAATGGAAGCTGAAGAATACACTTTATAACTCAAAATACTCTTATAAGCTCACTTACACTAGTGCTCTCAAATAAGCTACAAACTATAACAAGATAACCTAAAAAATGAGCTCTCTAGATCTTTTTATAGTTTTTAGACAAGTTTTGGCCGGTTTCAAACCTAGTGTTCAGCATAGTTAAAAATTAGGTTCTAGGGGTCATTTGGAGGTCCAAATGAAGTCTAGAAATAACCAAAGTTGGAGTGAGCATTCTCCCTAAGCTCCTCAAGCTTAAGGACTCCTTGACTTGCACAAAATGGAGTTGCTTGATACAAAATTGGGTATTCTATAGTACATATGTTATAAGAGTGATGGAAATCATTGTTTGAGGTTTTGGATAGAGTGTTTAAAAACATACTTCTTGAAAAATTGATGTGTCTGGCTCCCCTTACTTACTGCATTCCCCTTTCACATACTACCTCTACACCTATGCCTAGGACCGCTGCCTGTTGCACTGCCAACACCAACCCTGATCAAGTGAGATGCACAAGTGAGTGGGTGAGAAGCACACAAGCATGCATGCACACACACACACACAGAGCAAGACAAATGTATGGAGCAATGGAATCCTTCTATTGCAAAAACTCACTTTTACATAAACTTTAATCTCTAACAAGCCAACCTCAAAAATGAGCTCTCTAACTCTTTTTCTAGTTTTGACTAGCTTTTGGCCTTGTCCAGACCTAATGTCTGACCTACTTAAAAATTTGGGTCAAAGGTTTATTTGAGGACTCAAAAGAGTCTAAAATTTATGAAAATTGATACCTAGGTACTTCTAATATTCCTCAAGCTTGAGGACTCCTTGGCTTGAAAAAAATGGAGTCTACTCTACCAAAAATGGTATTTACATTGTTGATGTAGTAATAAAAATAATTGTTGAAAAAGATTTATCCTTTGAAAAATTGTATAGGCCTAGTTGTTGGATCTTCGTTGACTACTCTATTTCCTTGTTCCTACTTGACCCTCCCTCTATTTTGATTGTCTTCACTAGCTTCCTTGTCATGTAACACCACCTTAACTACCCTGGCTGCTACCAATAGTATACATGGACCAACCATAAGGATATGAAGATTTAAAGCACCTACAATATTTTTGTAGGTTACAAAGGCTTTGTGTGGGCTTAAACAAGCCCCTCATGCTTGACATGCAAGGCTTGTTGGTTACTTAACCACCATTGGATTTTCTATGTGTGATGCAATCCACAAGGAAGGGTGATGATGGCATCACTATTGTGCCTATTTACGTTGATGACTTGATTGTAAGTGGTAATAATGAAGAAAGCATTAAAGAGGTAAAGCCACTGCTTATGCATGAATTTGACATGAACCATCTTGGTGTGCTGTTCTATTTCTTGGTATTGAGTTTATACATACAAAAACAGGTATATGGATGTCGCAAAGGAAATGTGCCTTGAATATGCTACAAAAGTATGGTATGGATGATTGTAAGACAATTTCTATGCCATTAGATTGGAATCTAAAGTTGGATACTACATCAGGTGAAGCATTGGAAAATGCTACTATGTACAAGAAAATTGTGGGAAGTTTGATATATATCTCACAATTACAAGGCCTGATCTAAGCTACACTATTGGACTTGAAAGTCAATTTATGTAGGTTCCTAGGAGACCACATTTAGATGTTGTGAGAGGCACTCTACAGTATGTGAGTGATACTTTGGATTATGCATTCTTTTATGAGGCTTGTGCAAAATTGTAGGTTCATGAATACACCAATCAGATTGGGTTGGCCATATTCTAGATAGAAGTTCTACTAATGGCTTTCTATTCTCACTTGGGAGTGCAACTATTATATGGAGTAGTAAGAAGCAACCCAGTATTGCTTTGTCAAGTATAGAGTCTGAGTATAGATGTGTTGCAATGGTAACATGCAAATCATCATGGTAAGAGATGCTACTTGCATAGTTAGGTATGAAGCGCAAAAGTTGATCATCATTTATTGTGATAATTTTAGCAGCATTCAAATGGCGTGAAATCCTATTTTTCATGTTAGAACAAAGCATATCAAGTACATAATCACCTTATCAGGGAGAAGGTATTAGCAAGTGATATTAATCTTGTTTATGAGAGGACACATGAGCAAGTTTCTAAAATTTTTACTAAAGCATTTGGAGGAGAGAATCTAAAGAAGTTTATGAAGATGCTTAGATTAGAGGAAATGAAGTTGAGCTTGAGGGGTAGTGTTGAGATATCAAGCTCAACATTTGATGATCAAGGATGATACATATCACTTTTTCATTTCTTTGATATGTATAGTGGTCACACCAGTAAATGTCAGGGATACTATAGTGATCTTTAGTAGATTCATCTATCTAGAGTGATGGCACACTTGTTTCTTGCTAGCTCACTCATTCACGGACATTGGGTTTTTCCCTATGTATTGTTCTTCATATATTGTACTAGTTGTATTCTTGTATTATGTCATTCTTGTATATTCCTTTTATGTAATAGAAGAAGAAGAAGAAGATCATTCTTCCTTGCCTCAATCTATGTGTGTGTGCTCCTCTTGGAGTTTGAGAGTGTATGAGTGAGCTCTCTTCCTTATCTCCTTCCTTGTGAAAATGGAGAACCTCAATCCAAACACTTTCACAACTTTCAACTAGCAGGACCTTGTGTGATAAGTTCCATACTCAATCTTTCCAATGAACCCAAGATCATTAGAAACGGATTTTAGATAAGAAATTAATGCTTGTTCAGGGTTTAGGGGGTCAAAACAGACAAACATGCAAACATGCAAACATGAGTTCTTGAAATATTTACTTGGGGGCCCAACAATGCTTCATTTGCTTGAAATTTCACCAAAGTTAACTCAAAATTAAGAAAATTAAAAACCCTAGAAAATAGGCCGACATTGTGGTGTCAATCGTGATGGACATAAATTTTTGGATTTTTGAATAGATGTGTGTCAATCCTTGGCCTATGCATCGTGATGGATAGGATTTTTGTCGATTTAACATGTCAATTATGATATTTGTGTCAATCGCGATGGACGTGTGTCCATCGTGATGGATGCTATCTATCATGATGGACAAAGGTGTCCGTCATGGTTTGTGAATTGCGATGGATAGCATGTCCATCACAATGGATAGTGTCAATCACGATTGATGGTTTCAATCGTGATGGTCAAGCTACCTATCGCAATGGACAGTGTCAATTGTGATTGATGGTGTCAATTGCGATGGACATAAAAAATGCAAATGTTTTTTATTTTTTTTTGGATTTGTGATATGCAAGGTCTCTAGTCTTTAGTGGTCCACCTAGTTTTACCAAAAGACCCATTTTTGTCTCTCTCATGATTGATAGAGATCAATGCCCCGAGACTTATGCGGAATTTTTATCTACCTGCTCGAGTTACTATAGCTACTGTGGATTGGTCATAACTGCAAGAACGCTAAAGAAACATGCAAAAAAAAGCACACAAAATCACTCTCTCTTTCTGTCACGCTCACTAGTGAAATGAGGAAATGGAGATGGGATGTGGGCATATGACCAAAATGGTGAAGATGATGATGGAGGGAGATGGAGAATAGAGATGGTAGTGGTGATGATCATGTCTCTACATCTTACCATCACACGCTCATCTTCAAAGCTTAATCCCCGGCAATGGCGCCAAATTTGGTGTCATTCTAGCACAATGGCAAGTACCAACATGAGGAGATTCACCTCATAATTGTCAATCTGGGAACACGTGAGGAGGTTATGAATACTGCGAGCAAGTGAGATGCACAAGTGAGTAAGTGAGTGAGAAGCACACAAGCATGCACACACATACACACACATGCACACATGGCAAGACAAACAGATGGAGCAATGGATTCCTTCTATTACAAAAGACCTCTTTTACATAAGCTTTAATCTCTAACAAGTCAACCTAAAAAATGAGCTCTCTAATCTTTTTATAGCTTTTGACTAGCTTTTTCCCTTGTCCAGACCTAGTGTCTGGCCTAGTTAAAAATTAGGTCCTAGTGCTTATTTGAGTGCTCAAAGAGAGTCTAACAATTATGAAAATTGATAGGTAGGTACTTCTAACACTCCTCAAGCTTGAGAACTCCTTGGCTTGAAGAAAACGGATTCTAATATATGAAAAGTGGTATTTACATTGTTGATGTAGTAATGAAAATGAGTGTTGAAAAATTATCCTTTGAAAAATTGTATTGGCCTAGTTGTCGGATCTTTGTTGACTGCTCTTTTTGCTTGGTCCTACTTGACTCTCTCTCTCTCTCTCTATCTTTGTTCCGATTCTCTTTGCCAACTTCCTTGTCTTGTACCATCTCCTTTAATCTCCAACAGGTCAACCTCAAAAATGAGCTCTCTAATCTTTTTATAGCTTTTGACTAGCTTTTGACTAGCTTTTGGCCTTGTCCAGACCTACTTTCTTGCCTAGTTAAAAATTAGGTCCCAGGGCTTATTTGAGTGCTCAAAGAGAGTCTAACAACTATGAAAATTGATAGGTAGGTACTTCTAATACTCCTCAATCTTGAGAACTCCTTGGCTTGAAGAAAACGGATTCTAATCTACGAAAAGTGGTATTTACAAGATCAATGATCTTGGATTATTGAAATACTTTCTAGGACGTGAATTGGTTTATACTAATTCAGGTATATATATCACTCAGAAAAAGTATGTACAAGACATGTTGAAGAAGTTTAACCCGTAGGATGCTAAAGTCTCAAGTACTCCAATGGAGGTCAACCTAAAGCTAAGTGCTCATGAAGGGGATGAAGTCCAAGACATTACAGGATATCAAAGTATGGTAGGAAGTTTGAATTATGCTACCTTGACCAGAATTGACATAGCATATGGAGTTAGTGTGCTAAGTCAATTCATGCACAAACCAAGGGTACCTCACCTTGAGGCTGCAAAGAAGATCTTGAAGTATCTAAAGGGAACTCAGAACCATGGTTTGTACTTCCCTTATACATCAGATATTGACATTAAAGTATATTTAGATGCAGATTGGGCAGGATGCAAGGATGATAGGAGGAGCACATCAGGATACTTATCTTTTGCAGGTGATAAACCTATTTCTTGGTCAGCCAAGAATTGTCATCCACTGAAGTAGAGTATAGAGGGCTAGCCAATGCCACTCAAGAAGCTATTTGGTTAAAGCTTTTGTATACAGAGCTAGGCCTATACACTAGGCCCCCAATTATCTTTGGAGACAAGACAAGCTCTCTTCACTTTGCAGCTAATCCAATATATCATGCTAGAGCAAAACACATAGAGGTTCATTACCACTATGTGAGAGAGAAGTTGCTAAGCAAGGACATTCAGTTGACCTATGTGTCTACTAATATGCAATGTGCAGATTTACTCACTAAAGCTTTGGATGGAAACAAATTATGCAGATTCAAATCCATGATTGGATTGCAGGATGTGATTGAAGATTGAAGATGAAGACTTAAGCCAAAGTGTTTGGCTTGAGGGGGAGCTGTTGGTGAAATTCAAGCCTTCACAATTTGGCTTGGATTACTTCATGAAGACACCACCTGAAGGAAGGATCATAGGAACTTATGCTTATAAGTTCTTACCATTTTACTCCTTGTAAAAGTCTAAAAGACTTGGCATTTCTTATGTACACACCTACTTGATTAGAGTCGTGAAATAAGTTGTTGATTGATTGAGAGAATATCTCATTACCTTTTAGGTGAAAGATTCTAGGAGTTTGAATTTGAATTCAAACTTGAATTTTCACCTCAACTCTATAAAAGATGCAAGTCAAAAGTCGCGGGTAGCTTAGCTCATTTTTCTAGCTCAATTCCCGAGGCTTACACTACTGATCATTTAGGGTGTGAGGTCTACTCCATAGCCTACACCTCTTAGTACCATTTGGCAATGTTAATCATACCAATGGGAATGTACATCAATGTGATTTAATACATACATTTACTTCCATCACTACTGAAGTCTCTGAGTTTTCTACATCCAACTCTGTCAACTTCAAAGAGGCATATCTCAGTGCCTACTTCACCAAATCGAGTGATTCAAAGTTTCGTGGATCCAGCTCAAAGCATACTACAAGCATACAAAGTTTGAAGCAACTTGGTTCAGCTAATCTCAAGAAATCGCCGTCGAAGTGCTCACTGGTATTTGTCTGCATACTTCCTAAAAAGTCGGGGGTGTCCATAAATTTGCTAAAGTTATTTCTCCTAGTATAGCTTATCATTTTGAATGATTCCACTTGCAAATGGTAGCTTACTAAGCTAATAGAATACCTCTAGAAGGAATTTTGCCAATTGTAAGTGTATTGGTCATACTGAGTGAAAGACTGAGCAGGTATCAACACCAAAATAGAAAGTTTTCTAGCTCTGTGATTCACAAACTCGTCTGTTTTGGTCAAGTCATTACTCAAACCTTTTCCAAAGTACATATAGCATTTCTTGGTATCATTTAGAAGCTAAGGGTGTCTACTAATCATATATGGAGTCACTGAGGGCTGGTGCAAAGCAGGATTAGCAACACCTACTCAATCTTCTGAAGGATCCATCCATCTTTCCCAACACAAGTCGCCATTCAAAAATGTTGTTTTGATATCCAAATGATGCACATTCCAACCATGATGAGCTGCAAGTGCACAGATGCTACGAATAGTAGTCATTCGGCAAGTAGGTGCAAAGGTCTCATCAAAATCAATGCCTCTTTCTCGCGCATAACCTTTTGCAACAAGCCTAGCCTTATACCTGTCAAGTGTACCATCAGGCTTACGCTTCAACTTGTATACCCACTTAGTCCCAATGGCCTTCTTGCTAGGAGGCAAGTCACATAAAGACCAAGTACCATTCTTCATTATAGCATCATATTCAAATTGCATAGCAGCCATCCAATTTTTTGAATTTTGTGCTTCATCAAACGAAACACGCTCATTCTCATCACAGAGACTAGATGCAGCCATAGCATAGCAATCTGATGCAAAAGAGGCACTATGAGAGCCTGAACGAGTCCCGTATGACAAAGGTGCATCTAATTTGATTCATATTCTCACTCTTCAACTATTTTCATAGGTAAAAAATTTGATCCTCGTTTCTTGATTGGTATAAAGTTGTAAGTCCACCCCAAGCATCCTTTACTATCTTGCAAGAGTGAATGTAAGGGATAATGGAATGTTTGATAGAAAAAACTATCAATGCATGTGCATTGGCATCTCTACCATCCCAATGAAGTTGTTCTACAATAGGTGCAATAGGAACCGCAACACGACTAGGAATTTGAAGATCATCATCTTCAACGCTATCTACACCACCTTCAATAATTGTATTTGCTAGTGTAGTAAGAGCATTTTTTATACCTTGCACAATATTCAGTAGCTCATTTGCTATCAATACATGTAGCATCATATATGCCCACAATGGGTAATTAGTACCATCCAACTTATCCTCAATAGCCAACATAGGGAATACATCATTGCTTTCAACCATGGCGAGTGACTAAATACCCTAATGCAAAAAATTGACTGTATCTCAAAAAGTTGAACAAAAACACCCTCTCAAGCTTTGCTAAACTTGTAGCAAACTTCCACAGACTTGTACTAGAAAACCAAAACTTGTAAATATATTTGGCATAAAAGGACAAAATTTTATGCACAATTGCTACAATGGTGCATTCCAAGGTTGAAACGAGCTCATATCAAAATTTTGACATCACATAATGAAGCTTTTTTGAACTCCTAATCACTCCAAGTATGATCTTCAATTTTCCTACGATTCTGAGATAGTGATTGGAGGGATATCAATGATGCTATAGATGAAGTGACAACCTACTTGTTGATATATTTAGGTAGTGATGTGTGTGAACACTCTAGGGCCACCGGGGCACTTTTTTCCCTCTTTAGGAGGTTTCTTTCCCCTGGCTTGTATATATGCCTATTGTCCTAACATGCTACTTATCTTTGTACATTCTAGTGGTAATACATTCAGTATTGTGTGTTGTGCTCCAAGCTTCTTCTTCATCCTTGTGATGTTCACGTGCTTCCGTAGACGCCAAACTCCAACAATTGGTATCAGAGTAGGTCGCCAGTTCATCTAGGATGTCTTCGATACCTCTCTGGTTGCAGTCTTAGAATTGCACGAAATTTGGTAAGCATACTCAGGCTATTTCAGAGATAAAAAACAGCTTCTCTATGTGGTGCCGAAATTGCGATTTGAGCTCTTTTTGGCCTCCAAACGCACTATCACAGTGCTTATGTAGGCTATTTTGTCTTTTTGTGGCAAATATATATACCAATTTTAGTTCACCATTATAAGCATCTCAAAGTCTACTACAGGTTTAGCAAAACTCATTAGGGTAATTCTGTTCAACTTTTTTAGATACAATCATTTCTTTGCATCAGGGTATTTTTGTGAGTGGCCATGGTTGAAAGTAGTGATGTATTTCGTATGTTGGTTGTTGAGGATAAGTTGGATGGTATGAATTACCCATTGTGGGCTTATATGATGTGTCATCTATTAGTCGCAAAAGGACTATGGAATATTGTGCAGGGTGTTGAAAGACATCCTATTACACCTATGAATACAGGTACTAAAGCTGATGCAGATGGTGTTGAAGATGGTGATATCTATAGATTCCTGCTCGTGCTGTTGATTTTGTTGCACCTATTGTGGAGCAAATTGGTTGGGATGGCAGAGATGCTCAGGCACATGCATTGATAGCTTTGTCTGTCAAAAGTGCCATTATTCATCACATTCGCTCTTGCAGAATAGCTAAGGATGCTTGGGATACACTTACCACATTGTACCACGCTAGGAATGAGGCTCGTGTTGCTTACCTCCAAAAACAGTTGGAGACTGAGCACATGAATGAAGGTGATTCTATGGACAATTTTCTGACAAAGATCAAGGATTTGAAGGAACAGTTGATTTCTATAGATGAAGTCCTTCCTGACAATTCACTCATGCATATTGTTCTAAATGGTCTTCTTGACTCATATCAGAGTCTACTCTTCATTTGATGATGAAAGGCAATCCAAATGCCTTCATATTTGAAGAGCTAGTTTCTGTTTTGTTGCAAGAAGACCAGTCTAGGAAAAACAAGTCTATTATGTGTGTTGCAGATCAAGCTTTCTTGGCTAGTTAGAAGGGCAAAGGTAAATGGAGCTCTTCTAGTAGTAAGCAGAAATCTGCAAATGCTACACATTCGAAGAAGGAAGACAAAGATGAGAAGAAATCAGAAAAGCAGAATTTTTTTTGCAAATACTGTAAAGCAAATGATCATGTCATTAAGAGCTATCCAAAATTGGCTGCTAAAGAGGCAAAGAAGAAAGAGGCCGGAATGGTTGTTGCAGAGGCCTCTACATCGAAAACAGAGTCTGCTAATCTTGTGGAGGATGAAGAATGGGTGTTTACTATTGTTTGCAGTTTTGACCCATCTTCTCATGAGCAGTGCATGTCTGAAGTAGACTTAGATGTTTGGTACTTTGATAGTGGGACGACCAAACATATTACCTCGCAGCATAGTTTCTTCTCTTCACTCGAGCCTACCCCTACAAGGAATACTATTACATGCACCAACAACTCCTCTTATCCTATTATGGGAGTTGGTAATATCATTTTGACTACTACTCATGGTAGTTCTTTCACTTTGTGCCAAGGATCAAGAAAAATCTGTTATCAATTTCTGCATTAGCCAAGATTGTCTTGGTTGTGAAATTTGTTGATGACATATGTACAGATCATGATCTCTGGAATGGCAATGTCATTATTGCTTTTGGCATTTTATGTCATGGGCTGTATAAGATCATAGACTATGAAATATCTGTAAATGATTCGGCATGTGCAATACATGATTCTCAGGCTATGTCAGATGCAAAGCTTTTGCATGCATGCTTTGGTCATCTGATTTTTGCTAGTTTGTTATGCCTACAAAAATCCGAAATGGTGTCCTCTTTGCCTAAACTTGAGGCACCCGGAAAACACGTTTGTGAAGGCTGTATTTTGGGCAAAATGTAGCATTCCTTCTTTCCAAAAGATGGTTTAGTTTGAGCTACTCAGAAATTGCAGCTTGTACATAGTGATGTTTGTGGTCCTATGTAGACAACTTTTGGGAACTATCTTTACTTTGTGACTTTCATCGATGATTTTTCCAAGCATGCATGGGTATATCCATTGAAGGCAAAATTTGAAGTGTTTATGTGCTTCAAATAGTTTCTAGTTTTGGAAGAAAATCTATCAGCATGTAAAATGGGCACCCTCCGTTCTGATCGAGAGCGTGAATATATGTCTTCTGACTTTAATGCATTTCTCGTTGAATGTGGGATAAAACATCAGTGTACAATGTCATATACACCTCAATAGAATGGAGTTGCTAAACAGAAGAACAGGTCACCCATGGAGATGGCAAGGTGCATGGTCAAGAGTCAGGCTTTACCACATAGTTTCTAGCTTGAGGTTTTCATGTGTATAGCATATGTACTTAACAAGTGTCCCAATAAAGCATTGGAGTATATCACTCCATATGAGGCTTGGCATGGTTGCAAGCGATATTTTCCTCATCTGTGTGTTTTTGGTTGTTTGGCATATGCATTAGTGCCTGAACAACATCGCAGAAAATTGGATGATAAAGTAGTAAAATGTATTTTTGTTCAGTACAGTTTTGAAAGCAAAGGCTATCATCTGTATCATCCACATACTAAATGCATTCCGGTTAGCCGTGATGTTATTTTTGTGAAAGATGCTATTCAACCCTTATTTTCATGTACTAAGCACACATCTGCTAGCTCCAAAGACATGTATGATACTTTGCTACCTCTGTCCTAATGAGGAAACTTCTTAGCCTTTGCAAGTTTCATGTGTGTTGGAGTTAGACGTCTGCAGGAGCACGCGAACAGCACAAGGAAGAAGAAGAAGAAGAAGCTTGGAGCACAAACACACAATATTGAATGTATTACTAGAGAATGTACAAAGATTAGTATCCCATTAGGGCAATAGGCGTATATACAAGCGGAGGGAAAAAAACCTTCTAAAGAGGGAAAAAAGTGCCCCGGCGGTCCTAGTGTGTTCACACACATCACTACCTAAATATATCAACAAATCCCCCCTGGGAGTGATGCGGTGAACAAGGAGCTGGCACTCATGTATAAGGAAGTGCCAAGCTATGTGGAAATCACTCCATAAAAGGAATTAAGCCCAAAGCTTTGCGGAAAGCTTCAAACTTCTCCCTAGGCAAAGCCTTCGTGAAAAGGTCTGCAATGTTCTCCTGCGTGGGCACATATGCCAAGCTGATCTCCCCAGTAGAGAACCTCTCCCTGACATGGTGATAATGCACCTCAATGTGCTTAGTGCAAGCATGGAACACAGGGTTCCTCGCAACTGCCAATGCGCTCTGACTGTCAGTGAAGATGGTGGTGGCAGAAGACTGGCCAACACCCAAATCAGCCATAAGGCGTCTGAGCCACACACACTCAACAATCGCTGTGAAAGTTGCTCTATACTGAGCCTCACAACTGGAAGTGGCCACAGTAGGCTGCTTCTTGCTCAACCAAGATATACATGAGGTACCAAGCATGAAGCAAAAACCACTGGTGGACACACGAGTGTCATAGCAACTAGCCCAATCTGAGTCAGAAAAAGCATGCAAATCTGGCGGTAGTGATCTCCCCTTGGGATAAAACAACCCAAGTAGCCGAGTACCACTCAAGTAGCGAAAGATGCGCTTAACCGCCTTCCAATGCGTGACTCCTGGGCAATGCATAAACCTGCTCATCTGCGAGACAGCAAACTGAATATCTGGCCGAGTAATGCATAAGTAAATCAAGCATCCAACCGCCTGCTGATAGAGAACAGCATCAAATGCATCTCCAGCATCATGAAGACTCAATCGTAAACCTGTCTCCATAGGAGTGGCAATAGGCTTACAGTCTTCAAGGTCAAAACGTTGCAATAATGTGTCAATATATTTCGTTTGACACAAAGCCATTCCACCATCAACTTGCATAAACTGAATGCCCAAATAGTGATGCAAATGCCCCAAATCAAACATCTCAAATGAGGCATGCAAATCAGCATTGAAATCAGCAATATGCTTCTCAATAGGACCAGTGAGCAGCATGTCATCAACATAGACAACAATGATCAGAAGCACATCATCAGCACGCTTAACATATAAGGTGCTTTCAGTTGGAATGTTCACAAAACCATGTGCAACCAGATAGGCATGTATCTTCTCATACCAAGCACGTGGTGCTTGCTTTAAACCATATAATGCCTTCTTTAACCTGCACACCCGGTTTTCATGCCCTTTCTGCACAAAGCCATGGGGCTGAAAAACATACACTTCTTCATGCAAGTCACCATTCAAAAATGCTATTTTAATGTCCAACTGATGTACATTCCAACCATGATGGGCTGCAAGTGCACAAATGCTCCGAACAGTAGTCATACAACATGTAGGTGCAAAGGTCTAATCAAAATCAATGCCTCTTTCCTGCGCATAACCCTTTGCAACAAGCCTAGCCTTATATCTGTCAACTGTACCATCAGGTTTACGCTTCAGCTTGTATACCCACTTAGTGCCAATGGCCTTCTTGCCAGGAGGCAAGTCACATAAAGACCATGTACCATTCTTCATTATAACATCATATTCAGATTGCATGGCAGCCATCCAATTTTCGTGCAAAGGAGGCACTATGAGAGCCTGAACGAGTACGATATGACAAAGGTGCATCTAATTTGTTGTCACGCAAAGTATGCACCAGCCATTTTGACATAGTTTTTGCCTGCTCAATATCAGCTCTCTCATCAACAAGTGCATCATGTAAATCTGCATAAAATATAGAATGATCTACATCATCATATGAAACCTGCAAAGGCTGAGAAGTTGCCTTATTAGGACCAGCACTAGACTGTCCACCTATAAAAAGAGGCATCAACGTATCATACATGTCTTTGGAGCTAACAGATGTCTCCTTAGTACATGAAAGCAATGGCTGAATAGCATCTTCCACAAAGACAACATCACGGCTAACTAGAATGCGTTTAGTCTGTGGATGATACAGACGATAGCCTTTACTTTCAGAACTGTACCCAACAAAAATACATTTTACTACCTTATCATCCAATTTTCTGCGATGTTGTTCAGGCACTAATGCATATGCCAAACAACCAAAAACACGCAGATGAGCAACATATGGCTTGCGGTCATGCCAAGCCTCATATGGAGTGATAGACTGCAGCGCTTTAGTGGGACACCTGTTTAGTACATATGCTCCACACATGACAGCCTCAAGCCAGAAACTATGTGGTAAAGCCTGACTCTTGACCATGCACCTCGCCATCTCCATGAGTGAGCTATTCTTTCGTTCAGCAACTCCATTCTGTTGAGGTGTATACAGCACTGTACACTGGTGTTTTATCCCACGTTCAGCCATAAATGCATTAAAATTCCCCCCCTCGATCAGAACGGAGGGTGCCCATTTTACATGCTGACAAATTTTCAGCCAAAACCAAAAACTGTTTAAAGCACATGAACACTTCGGACTTTGCTTTGAGTGGATATACCCATGCATGCCTGGAAAAATCATCAATGAAAGTCACGAAGTAAAGGTAATTCCCAAAAGAGGGTGTCTGCATAGGACCACAGACATCACTATGTACAAGCTGCAATTTCTGCGTAGCCCAAACTGAACCATCTTTTGGAAAGGAGGAACGCTGCATTTTGCCCAAAATACAGCCTTCACATATATGTTTTCCAGGTGCCTCAAGCTTGGGCAAAGAAGACACCATATCAGATTTCTGCAGGCGTAGCAAACTAGCAAAATTCAGATGACCAAAGCGTGCATGCCAAAGCTTTGCATCTGACATAGCCTAAGAATCATGAACTGCACATGCCGAATCATTCACAGACCTTTCATAGTCTATGAGCTTATAGAGCCCACGAATCACATCGCCATTTGATAGATCATGAACTGTACACCTCTCATCAACGAATTTCACAACCAAGCCAATCTTGGCTAATGCAGAAACTGATAACAGATTCTTCTTGATCCCTGGCACAAATAAGGCATCTGACAAGGTGAAAGAACTACCATCAGCAGTAGTCAGAATGATCTTACCAACTCCTATAACAAGATAAGAGGAGTTGTGGGCGCATGTGACAGTATTCCCTGTAGGGGCAGGCTCGAGTGAAGAGAAGAAACTACGCTCTGAGGTTATATGTTTGGTCACCCCACTATCAAAGTACCAAACATCTGAGTCCACTGCAGACATGCACTGCTCATGAGAAGATGGGTCAAAACTGCAAACAGTAGTAAACGCCCATTCTTTTTCCTACACAAGATTAGCAGTCTCTGTTTTTGGTGTAGAGGCTTCTGCAACAACCATTCAAGCCTCCTTTTTCTTTGCCTCTTTTGCAGCCAGTTTTGGACAGTTCTTTATGATATGATCATTCCCTTTACAGTACTTGCAAAACAATTTCTACTTTTCTGATTTCTTCTCATCTTTATCCTAGTTCTTCGAATGTGCAGCATTTGCAGATTTCTGCTTACTAGTAGAAGAGCTCCATTTTCCTTTGCCCTTCTGACTAGCCAGAAAAGCTTGATCTGCAACACACATAATGGACCTGTTCTGCCTGGACTGATCTTCCTGCAACAGAACAGAGACTAACTCCTCAAATGATAAGGCATTCGGATTGCCTTTCATCATCAACCGAAGAGTAGAAGCAAAACTCTAATATGAATCAGGAAGACCATTCAGAACGGTCTGCACAAGTGAGCTATCTGGTATAACCTCATCAGCAGAAATCAATTGTTCCTTCAAATCTTTGATCTTCGTTAGGAAACTGTCCATAGAATCACCTTCATTCATGTGCTCACTCTCCAACCGTTTTCGGAGGTAAGCAACACGAGCCTCATTCCTAGCTTGGTACAATGTGGTACGTGTATCCAAGCATCCCTAGCTGTTTTGCAAGATGACGAATAATGGCACGTTTGACAGACAAAGCTATCAATGCATGTGCTTGGGCATCTCTGCCATCCCAACGAATTTGCTCTGCAGTAGGTGAAACAGAAACAACAGCACGAATAGGAATCTGCGGAATATCATCTTTGACACCATCTTCATCAGCTCCAACACCTGTATTTGTAGTACCTGTCGTTACAGGTGTAATAGGACGTCTTTCAACACCCTGCACAATGTTCCACAATCCTTTTGCAACCAAAACATGTCGCATCATATAAGCCCATAATGGGTAGTTGGTACCACCCAACTTATCCTCAACAGCCAACATACGGAATACATCACTGCTTTCAGCCATGGCCGGTGACTAAAATACCTTGATGCAGAAAATTGACTGTATCTCAAAAAGTTGAACAGAACTGCCCAGACGAGTTCTGCTAGACCTGTAGCAGACTTCGAGATGCTTAAACTGGTGAACAGAAACTGGTATATACCTTTGGCACAAAAAGACGAAATAGCCTGCACAAGCGCTGCGATAGTGCATTCGGAGGCCGAAACGAGCTGAGATCGCGATTTTGGCACCACACAGCAAAGCTGTTTTGATCTGGGAAACATGCTGAGTATGCTCACCAAAATTCGTGCGATTCTGAGACTGCAAACGAAGGAGTGTCGACGGTGCCCTAGATGAAGCGACGACCTGCTCTGATACCAATTGTTGGAGTTAGACGTCTGCAGGAGCACGCGAACAGCACCAGGAAGAAGAAGAAGAAGCTTGGAGCACAAACACACAATACTGAATGTATTACTAGAGAATGTACAAATATTAGTAGCCCATTAGGGCAATAGGCGTATATACAAGCCGGGGGAAAAAACCTCCTAAAGAGGGAAAAAAGTGCCCCGGCGGTCCTAGTGTGTTCACACACATCACTACCTAAATATATCAACAATGTGATAATGCAAATCATTCCATTTCTAATGCAAATTTACATGATGTTTTTGTTGATGAAAGAGACTATATTGAACAGGCAAAAACTATAAAAAATGGCTGGTGCAGACTTTGCCTGACAACGAATTAGATGCACCTCTATCATATCGTATTCGTTCAGGTTCTCATAGTGGCTCTTTTGCATCAGATTGCTATGCTATGGCTGCCTCTAGTCTCTCTGATGAGACTGAACCTGTTTCGTTTGATGAACACAAAATTTTGAACATTGCATTGCTGCAATGCAATCTGAATATGATGCTATCATGAAAATTGGGACTTGATCTTTATGTGACGTGCCTCTTGGCAAGAAGGCCATTGGCACTAAGTGGGTATACAAGCTGAAGCATAAACCTGATGGAACAATTGACAAGTATAAGGCTGGGCTTGTTGCAAAGGGTTATGCGCAAGAAAGAGGCATTGATTTTGATGAAACCTTTGCTCCTACTTGTCGAATGACTACTGTTCCTAGCATCTCTGCACTTGGAGCTCATCATGGTTGGAATGTACATCAACTGGACATTAAAAGAACATTTATGAATGGTGATTTGCATGAAGAATTGTATGTTTTTCAACCCCGTGGATTTGTGCAAAAAGGGCATGAAAACCAGGTGTGCAGGTTAAAGAAGGCATCATATGGTTCAAAGCAAGCACCACGTGCTTGGTATGAAAAAATACATGCCTATCTGATTGCACATGGTTTTGAGAATAGTCCAACTAAAAGCACCTTATATGTTAAGCATGCGAATGATGTGCTTCTGATCATTGTGGTGTATGTTGATGACATGATGCTCAGTAGTCCACATGACATGCATATTGTTGATTTTAAGAATGATTTGCATGCCTCATTTGAGATGTCTGATTTGGGGCATCTGCATCACTATTTGGGCATTCAGTTTATGCAAGTTGATGGTGGAATGGATTTGTGTCAATTTCTTGATAGTAAAATGCAATCTCTACATTTCACCAACCAAGAAATCTCTGGTTTGTCATCCTTTACCATTGGAATAAGTTCTATTGGAAAAGCATCTATTGGCACTAGTGCAAACTCAAAAATTTCTCTTCCCTGTAGTTTGCCATATGAATGCAGAAAGCATTCCCTTTGAGATTCAGATAATCCCTAATTACTCATCCTCCTAACTGATGTTTACTCATCATACTCATGATGTAACACCAACTAAGAATTTGGTACCCTAATAGGTTAGATATATCTCTATCTCCTATAAACTCTAAAGAGAAGATTCATAAATCTACTCCCCGTCTAACTAATGTCAATGACTAGATCATGTCATCTAGTCAAATACCATTACTGGAGTAAAATAATTGCTCCTCTCTAGAGTCTCCATGTGAGACTCAATCTAACCATCATGATTAACTGATCTCCCTCTTGTCTTTGATAGAAGAGTGCCACTTCTATCTAGACAACCTAAAAGTGAGAAAGTGAAACTCTCTCTCTCTCTCTCTCTCTCTCTCTCTCTCTTTAATCAATCTCTTCTAAGGAAAAGAGCTCTAGCAATGGAACCTATTCCACTTTCCCTTTCCCTTTGAAAGAGATTCTGATGAATCCATTTTCTCTACTCATCCATAGCTGAGAACATGCACATAAGCTCTCCATACTTTTCCTTCCAAAATAGTGGAGAAAGAAACTCCCATGTGAAGGAAAATTATACTGAAAAGTAGAGTAAATGAATTCCTTCTAAAATAAAGACTAAGCGATGTTTCCTTAACACCTCTTCTGTCTAAAGGAAAACATACTCTATTCTTCTCCTATGAAGAAATTATGTTTTCCTTTCCTTCTTTCTCTCTCAAAGAGAAGGAGCTAAAGTGAGACCACTGAAGTAAAGTGAGATCTCTCATGGATCTCTGAGCTGATTCCCACTTTCTCCTTTCCTTAAAAGAGAAACTCATGAATTTATTTAGTCTTCTTGAATTTATTTAGTCCTCTCTTCCATAAGTAATGCATAATCCATGATTATACATATTCATATGAAGATGGAGAGCAGATCTTCCCTAACAAATGAAGGTGTATGTAGTGAAGAGTGGAGAAAATAAATTCCTAACAAGGATCAAAGCCCTCTGCTAAAATGGTCAGCAATGATATGATGATACCATAAACACATGTGTATCCATACTAAAGAGCTATCTCTGCCAACCATCCTGTATGCATGGATCTATACGATCCAATCAAACTCATGGAATTATCCTTCCTAAAAACCTCAAGATGAGTATGTGATACCAATGGTGATAAAATCACCTATCACATCCTCTACAGGAAGAATAAATCTTCCCTAAGTATGAAGGATAACTCTCAATCCTAAGGAGATGTCTACTAAGAGCTCTCCTCTCATCTAGTGAGACATGATGCCATGAATGATGAGTCCTTTTCTTCCTGGCCATAGAAGAATAGTGCTCAAAGGGAAGTCGTTTCCACCGTCCCATACCAGTGAAAATTTCTTCCAATTCACAGTGTCATACCTACACTAAACCGAATATATATTCCATGTAATGGAATATGTAGGTGGACTCTAATGAATCCCATATCCTAAAATCATATGAGTGGACTCAAATGAGTCCCATGTCCTTGAACTAGTATAGTTTGGTTCTAGTCAACAATGTGACAATGGATATCCCCTTCTGTTCCAAACCAACTTGTTCCTAGGTACAAAGACTAAGTCTAAGTACCTCTCTATAGATCCCAATATACATATATGTATTGGGTACCCCAACTATTTCTTAACTAAGGGATCTATGCTCTAAATCATAGAGCTAGTGCCATACCTCTAGCCTTCCTAACCATCACTTGAATCACATAAGCACCCGTCGATGTTGTCAGATGAAACCCATCTCTGTGATCCCATCTATTTGGTTTCCTTAGTAGTGTAGTAAAAATGCTTCTACTTGCTCAAGTGATGTGTATGAGTGAAGCTAGTCACTCTTTGGGTATTCATCGTGAAACCCCATAGTCTCCTAATCATCATCTGAGACTCTTTTGAAGATAAATAAATCTTCATTACTTTGGAGATTATCATAAACATATCTCCCGTGCCTCTATGCAACTTCCTATAACCTATAGGATTGCTTGTGCACATTACTAATGGTGAAGGTATAGCTCCTTCCCCTTAGCAATCCTATGGTCTAAATCCATAAGGATTATGTGTGGGGATCCTATTTACTACTGAAGTTGCATTATGTATAATATTCCGATGGTACTAAGTCCATCAAATACATGCTTACAAGCATGCCTACATCTTATTGATGTTTGCAGAAGATGCATGTTACCATGCCATAACATTCCTACCTAAAGGCAAGTGCATATATAACGCCATGCAATAGGAAAAATTTCGACATCATTTCCCTAGGAAATGGAATCCCAAGAAAATTTAACAATAAGCTCAATGGCACACAGGCCACCCAACAACATAGGGCTTGACAAGCCCATGGCATGCATGCCATAAACTCATATATGGATTCCATAACCTGCGAAAACATAAAAGCAATTGCTAGCAACCATTCTCTGAGTTGCATAGCCATATAGTTTTTGTAATCCTCTTTCCTACAAACAATCAAAAGATATACTTCTCGCCTGTCGATCCATACTTTAGAATTTAAACAATGATGAAAATTTGATGTATGCAATCCAATTTATGCATGTACATACAGAACATGCCATAACATAAAGTAAAATGCCTGAAGCATAAAGCATACGTCCATGAGTAGTTTGGTTTTGGAATTGCATGCATCCAATCATTCTCGACAAGCTTCGAGACCTCTGCACCTTCCTCCTCATGTCCTAACATAAACTTTGAAGTGTGCGAAAACATCAGAGCACTCCCCAAAACATAAAGCATGGTCAAATGATTACTAAAATAATGCAAAATTAGTCAAAAAATGCCTTAGTAATCCTTCTTCAGACCTGCAAAAACCACTTTAGGACCTGCAAATGTTCATAAACTGAAATATATAGCATGTGCAAAGAGCTCAAAGTGAAATTACTCAAATCGCCTTCCCGGTTTGAAAGATATGGCTCCCGGAAGGTAGTTGCCAAAAACTGTTCAAACATTGCAGAGCTGTACAGACCTGCAAAAATACATATTTTCCAAAATTTCTTCTGATAAACTGAAATTAGACCTTGTGATCTTTGAAATGAGCCATAGCACATCCAATTTGGAGTTTTCTAGCCCAAGATATGGCCTTTCCAAGTGGGACATGCCAAACTCTTATCATTTTGATGAATCTAATGATTCGTCTAAGAAGTCAATACACCGTACTCTAAGTATATATACTTTTTCCCATACATACATAGTTATTGCACCTCTTTTTCCCTCTTCCAAAATGGGAATTTCTCAAATTGAGGTGCTTAAATTTTTTCTCAAACTATGATGGAAGGGGGGTTTTGTGGAGCTTCAAACTCCCATCAAACTAAGGTATCTTTTGGATTTCTTAATCTTATATGGAAGCCACTAAGCTACAGATATGCATGGTTTTTACTACCAATCTATGAAAAATACCTCTTCTTTTCCCCTTCCCAAAATGGCTACTAATCCAAAAATATCTCTTGAAATCTATGTAAAAATCATCAACAAGGCTATTTTTGAATATGCCTAAAGCTTGTGGTTTCTTGTACCTTGAGGGAATCCTTAACTCAAGATGAGAGTATATATACCATACTCTCCATACACATGATTTTCCTCCAAAATCTTGGCCCTTTAACCCTTCATTACCCTTCTCAAAAAATGGAAATTTTAATAGAAATTCAAAAAATACTCAAACCTGAAGATTGAGGAAATAAATCAAGAGAGAGTCATCTTCTTTTACCACTTCTCAGTCCCTTGATAATCCTCATGCATCTCTCGATTCTCGACATCCCGATGGTTTTGATTATCTGACTCTTTGTCCATGCCCAAACAACCTCCCTTGGAAATGTGCACCTCCAATATCATTCTTATCTTTGTTGTAGAACTTGAACTAGTATAACAAATGCTTGACAAGAGCATTTGAATTGCCTCAAGCACAATAGCTTAATGGCGTTTTGGCATCGCGTATTCAATTGTTCACGAGCAGTTGAATGAATATGGAAATGTATTGCAGTCTTGCGCTTTCATGGCACCCAAGGAGGCTTGCGGTAGTGGATGAGACAAATGGTTCTCAAAGACATGGCGAGAGTTCAAGTATCATACTCTGCAGTGCTGGCTGCGCGTCCCAAATCCGGCTCCGATACCAATCTTAAACTTTTTTATTGCCGCATGCTACTGCTGTGAGCCACGCAAGGCCGTCCACCGCTCCAAGACACACAGAGATTCGAGTTCTTTTTACCACCCAGCCATGTCCATAGCACACACACTCATGAGAGCTTCTTCTCTCTTAAATTCCTTGCTTCTACCAAAAAGACATAGTGCCTCTAATGATGCCATGTGGCATCTATGCCAACTCACCCAAAAGGGTGTGCATCCATAATATGACATGAATGTACAAAGATAAGTGATCCATTAGGTTTATATTCATATAAACAAGCCGTGGAAAAAAGCCTCGTAAAGAGGATAAAGTGCCCCACCAATTCTAAGAGTATTCATACACATCACTATCAACAACGAGTCATAACAAATGAGAACTATGACATAAAAAGAGGACACCCTCATCAAAAATCAGGACAATTGCATCTTATGTTTGAAAAACATTTATACCAGTGTACACATATTTCAAAAATCAAGTGAAAACATGTGATTTTTTGACATTTTTTGTCATTTCTTCAAAAAAAAAGGAGCTCAAAATGTGGCCAAAATTTCACTCAATTTAATATTGACATGTCCAAAATCTACATAAAAAATATTAATGATAAAAAAGCTTATACAAAAATTAATTATTGAACATGTTTTCAATGGTGGATATCATATAGTTATTCAAAATTGCTATAGAATATGGTTTCACTAAGCAAAATACTTAGGAGCATTTATATAAGCACTAAAAATCTTTGGATTTTCAACTCAATTCACAACTTTCTTGATCTATGTCTACACCCCCATCATCTCATGCACCTTATTCAGTCTGAGACTTTTGAGAGCTCTCTTCTTCTTCTTCTATATCCACAAAATCTCTATCTTCATCCAAGTACATACCAAATTCTGCAAGATCATGCAGATATCTTCTTGTTTGCCTATGATTAGTTGTACCACATACACCTGGAAGCTTTTGCTTTATCATATTGATGGTTGCTTTCCTCAAGTGCCTTGTTTTTGTCAAGGCAAAATCATAAACAAGAATATGTACATCATCCATATTACGAGTGGATGTGCTTCAAATATTCTTTTTCTTTCTTGAGCCTGTTTGTTTGATGTCACATATCATTTCTAACTTATATTTACCTGTGAATGCATTACTAGTTTTAGTGTAATACCAATGCACTATCAAAGCCTCTATTCAATTCTTTGATCAATATCTTTACTGACCTCTAAAACTTTCGCAATCCAAAATGGTCTAGTAGCCTTATCATCATCAACAAGGACTACAATAAGTGCTCCAACATTTATTTCTTTTAAATTTCCTTGCCATCTTGCTTCGGCATGTTTTTTCATCCTTGGGGTTACATAAATATTCCTTTCTGGTGGATTGATAAAACTTTTGAAGTGCATCTGCATTACATGTTTGGACCACATTCACTAACCTTTCTGGTGGATTGCCAATGACTTGCAATCGTATTCTTTATAATCTCTTCTTGATGATTGAAAAAGTCATCCCACCAAGATACATCTTTATCTCCAACATATTTTTTTGCATGCTCAATATGTCTCTTCTTTTCAATAAGTACATGCATCCACCTTCTACTTTGATCACCACATCTTTCCATATTGTTTTTATCTTCATATGGTGTTTATTTTGCACCATACACATACAAATTAGGCACTTGCAACAAGAATTTGCATCCATCTTTAGGCTCCCACCCAGGAGAACATGAATACTGCTTTGCAAATAAAAGGGTTATGTCATCAACCCTCCTCATCAAGAATGCATGGTTGAAACTAATATTGTGCAATGGAGCCAAAACCTTAGCACTCTTATCAAGGCCTACTGAGAAAAAGTGTTTAAAGTCATAAATCTATGTAAGGTGTTGAGCTTTAGGTTTTGGAGTAAATGCTTCTAAAATCAAATCAGATAATATTGGAAGAGTCAAAGCATTATTACGTGCCAACCTCTTAGAGACCGTACTGAGCATTTGATCAATGTGATCATGAGTGTGCCCAACCAAAAGGAAATTTACCTTAACCTTTTGAAATACTTGTCTATCAACAAGCATGCATAAATATCCAAAAATTGTAGAATTTTTATTCTATCTTGCAGTATTATCAAGCTGCAAATACAGAGTTGGTGGCAAAAGGCCCTTCCATGATTGGAAAAACCGATGAATGACAGTAACCGTAAGGTTTGAATCATTATGCACATTCGGATATGTGAAGAAAACCTTGGACTTTACAATTCCATTGTATACCAAAGCACCAACCAAATGCATTTACACAAGGACTTCATCTCCAATGTCCTTAGGGATGCGATAAAAATGGGGAAGACATGCTTTTTTTTTAATCCATATCATCAATCAACAAACACATATAATGCTCTGGATTTTCGAGTGCTTTACTTTGATGATGAATTGCTTTCTTTCTTTCTAAAGCTTGACTCTCACAGTGGTTCCTAAGACGGCTTTTAAAATTATCTTTTTCTTGTGGTGTTGTAGCCCCCTTTGCCATGTTCTTCAAAGTGGCACAAACTGAACACTCACACGTTCTAACTTTACGAGGAATAGTCACATTATTAAACTCCTCCTTCCATAATCAAGTAAAGTGACGATACAACACATGCTTCTCATTTCTACTTTCCATATCTTCTTTATACACTTGAAATACTTCTTGACAAGTAAAGTTATTTGACAAGTGTAACCTTCCAGTTGTAGGCATAACCACACAATGCAAGCTAAAATAGTTCATCATCCAATTCATTGCATGAAGTCCAATAGATCCTTTGGTCCCTACATGATATGTATCCAAAATGAGATCTCCATTCATAAGCCCATCTTTAACCTTATGTATTCTAAAATTTCCCACACCCATTCAATTTTAAATGCAGCCCTACAACACTGCGTCCCTTGATTAAAGTAATATTCAAAAGCAACATGCGTTACATACATGTTATCCTCAATCATTTGCATGTGAGAAACAAGGTATATATCTTGCCTTTCACTATCTAAGTGGAGGAATTTCTCTCTTAGGTGCTTTAGTTTCTTCATTCCTCAGTTACACAAACATTTCAAACCACAACAATGCTTCACAATATCCAATGCAATTTGTCTATTTGAAGTAAGAAATTGAAATCTTTTTTGACTTACTTCACGAGGCCTTCTCTTAAAATGTAGATTGAGCGTGCTTTGTCTTTCTTTCTCTTTACTAACATCCTTTGCTCCACATGCACTTGAATCAGAAGGGAGATCAATGGGTGGATCAGAAGGGAGACCAAGAGGTTCATTTAGTTGAGAAACATTGCATTGAGAATTTAACTTAAATGACTCAACTGAAAATATAAAACCAACACATTCTAAACCATGGACATCACTCGTGAGGAAAGGATCAATTGAAAACAACAAATTCAGACTTCTATGAAGGTGACTAGAGGAACCTGATGCCCATGCATCTACTGAAAAGATGGAGCTCATCTTCACTTACTTCAAAGGGAAATGAAGATGGGATACCTTTTTAAACAAAAAGTGTAACGTCCAGTGAAAGTGTCACATCATAGAGATATGAAGATGATTGCCCAAGTTATTATGGGTAGATATGAAGATTAAGAAAAAGTCTAATCTGATCAGACATCATTAATTATGTGATTTATTTTGACCAATTTTGACTTGATAAAGTTTTGAGATACATAATAAAGTTTTCAGATACAAAATAAAGCTTTCAGATACATAATAAAGTATGGTATGTTGATC
Organism: Ceratopteris richardii; assembly: GCA_020310875.1. NCBI lineage: Eukaryota > Viridiplantae > Streptophyta > Polypodiopsida > Polypodiales > Pteridaceae > Ceratopteris > Ceratopteris richardii. The sequence continues at coordinate 14,937,834 of CM035409.1, forward strand.
TCCTAAAAGAAGAAAGGAGACAAGAATGTGTAGAAAAGAGAGCCTAGTCCTCCTATCTTAAAATTGGAACACAAAGAAAATATTTGATGTCAAAGTGATAAATTAAATTCCTTGATAGACACAACTAACTTTTTGATTTATTTTGGGCCTTTATTTCCTGTGGGCCTCAAATGTTCTTGCATATACTATATAATGTATTTCCTCATATTTTTTCTACACCATGCTTTCTTGCTAACAATGATGAATTAAAATGGCCTACTATCAACTCAATATGTTTGAGTTGATAACAAAATAACATTTGAAGTGTTTTACTAGGCACAAAAACACTCTTTTGTGATGTTTTTCATCAAGGTTCATATTCCTTTAACTATGGGATTATTAATATTCATTTAGTTGTTGGTTTATTAATTGTCCAAGGGTCGATTTGAAACTCTTTCTTAGTCCATTTGTGGATTATTGATTATTTATCATAGCCAATTGTGGATTTGAAACTCTTTCTCAATTATATTTGTGATCAATTTCAACAACCAGAGACATATATTGCAACTCTATATCAGTTTTTCACTTTCTCTTATCGAAAGGCATAACTTCTCGTTGTATTATTCCTTCCAATAGTTATTCCCAATTTCAAAGGAAAAAGACACTAAATAACAAAACTTGGACTAACTCTCTTATCAGATCCTAAATTGGCATATCTATTGCTTCCTAAATTGGAATAAGCTCTCTTATCAGACCCTAAATTAGCATACCTAGTGGTTCTTGGTTCAACTACTCAGTCTAGTCTGTTAATCTAATTAGGTTCTAGTTTGATTCAGTTACATCAAGTCAATTGCTAGTTCAAGCCATGCAAGTACCCATAAATAGTGGAGGAGGATGATCAGTCTCATTTCTAAAATTTGTGAGCCATGAGAGAGCAACATAGAGTTGAGAGCTAAAGAGCACAGAGCCTAGCAAACAAGCAAAGACAAGCAAATGGAGAAGAAGAGTGCTGCCAAGAATCCTCAGAGGTACTCCAAATTCTTGCCTCAAAAAAGATTCCAAAAAGATTCCCTTTTACTATTTTTGAAAATGCTTATATTTTCTGGCTCTAAAATTTTATTACATGCAAATTTGATATTTCCCTACCTGCAAGTCGATGCTAGGCATCGACTTGGAGGTGCAAGTCGATGCCTAGCATTGATCTGAACTAGAAAGTCAATGTCTGACATTGACTTGGAGGTGCAAGTCGATGCCTAGCATCGACTTCCAGGTGCAAGCTGATGCCTGAAATCGACTTGTAGGTGACTTGGCATTGATTTCCATGAGGTCTCTAGCTATCTGCAAGTCAATGCCAAGCATCGAATTTGAGTTGGAAATCGATGCATGGCATCGACATTGTGCTACAAGTTGATGCCTGGCATCGACTTTCTGCTACAATTCGATGCTTGGCATCGACAAAGTGCTGCAAGTCGATGCCTGCCATGGACTTTTTGCTACAAGTCGATGCTTGGAAATCGACTTTATCCTGCAAGGTGATGCCAGGCATTGAGTTGTATCACAAAGTCGATGCCACACATCAACTTCTAACTCAAAGTGGATGCCTAGCATTGACTTGCACCCTAACGTCAATGCCTAGCATTGACCTATACTTGATCGACGACATTCATAGAGAGAGAACCAACATTTATGCCCATTTTAGGGACAATGATGGAAGAGTAGAAAAGACTATCAAGAAGCTTAAGGTGACTGTGAGCACAAGAGAACAACCTCGTGGCAGAAGCATGGGTCATCCCATGAAAGGAAAGAAAAGTATGTCTTCATTATCCTTTGACAGAGCAAGCAACCCAAATCCCATTTCATCTGGTGGACATAACAACATAAAACCTTTTGACGATGATCCAATGAGGAAGGAGAGGTGGAAAGAAATTGAGGTTACTAGGAAAGATTGACCACTAGGGAACATGACAGGTCTAGAGTGGTATCTTTAGTACATTGAAGAGAAAAACACTACTCTTTTGGTGTTTGCAGGAGCGTATGGGAGGGGAAAGCTCATGGCAACACAAGCTTTTCAGTATAGCTTGGTGTTCAAAGTGGATTATGAGGATGAGGATTCAAACAACCTTCTGTTCCTCGTGCAGACATCTAAAGGCTTAAGGAATGTAATCTGCAAAATGGAGCTCTTGTGCCCAGAGTGTTGTATGCCAAAAAAACGTGTAGATATTTGCACGGACTTTGAGAATCTTATCAGGGATTTAATGCATTGGATCCAAGGGAACATAATGCCATCACAACAAAAGAAGACAACCCCAACAAAGGCAAAGGCTAAGTAGTGTGTACAGAAGAAACCACTCAAAAAGTTGAAGAAAATAGCAGATGAAGCATCCACTAAGTCAAGTTCTGACTCAGAGGATGTTATTGTTGCACCTGTTGGAGAACTTGCATCAGGGATCTTGGGTATTGAACAGAACAGGATGAGGGAAGACATTGCTAAGAGACAACTTGTTAGAAAAGGGTAGCTATTCCACCTTCCCATTAATAATATCCACAGACCACCAATTGATCCAATCATAGGGAGGAGGCCCCTTGAGATAAGGAAGCCACATAATCTGCATGTGCAGAACCTAAAGAAAAAGATGAAGATCAATCCTCATACAATTGTAGTTCCTTTTCTGGTTATGGTGGACCCAAATGAATGCAACTCTGCAAAAGATTTCAATGAGGCTTTTTTTTTAGTATTACATGTACTATGTGATTGGTGGAACTCTGCAGAGGCCCGTAGATAGCCAGTGAAGGAGCACCCCACAACATTCTTCTTTAATTATGCAAAGTGCAAGATATATGTAGGAATTACTTTTGAAGAGGTCAAGCTCGTGGCTTGGGATCATACTAATGATAATGACTACAAGTAAAAAATGTCATCCATTGAGCGGATTGGCTTCTTCCAGCATGAGTATGAAGATTCTCTAAGGAAAGATGCTAGAAGAGTACATCTTAATCTGAGGAAGCAATGTCTTATTGAGGTGGGGATTGATGTCGATGAGAATCTAAAATGAGATGCCTTGAGGAAATTCGACCCTTGGTTTCAAGTAGCATTCAGAACAAGTGAAATATGGGATCTCTAGGACAAGATTTTTACAATGTGGGAAATAAGGAGATTTAGGGCCAAAAACATAAGAAATCAAGGCCAAATCTACAAGTGGATGTAAAAGAAAAAGGAAAGAAACTTGACCTTTGCATTGAAGAGGCTACTAAGGATATGAGGCTGACACCATGGAGAGCCCTACAAGGGATCAAGGATGATACCTTGATAATATCAACTTTATCAAGAGTAATTTCAAAGGATTTAGGTCTTGAAGAGATGGTCAATGAGCTCAACAAGTAAGTAAGAGTTTCTAAAATCATCTTTGCTTTGTGTTTCTCATTACAGAACTCACTGGCTTTTATCCATATGTGAATGCAGTCACAATGTATATATGAAGATTCAAGAGATAATGATGAAGAGGCTAGGATGCTTCTCTTGGAGTGAAGTCCAAGCAAAGTATCCAACCACATCATCATAAAAAGCATTGTCATAATACTTTATATTGTTCCATGATTGGGTAGGTGCTACAATGTGTATTCCACTATGTGTTTGGATTCAATGTCTGGCATCAACTTTTGGCAAGAAGTTGATGCCTGACATCGTTTCTCTACCAAAACTCGATGCTTGGCATGGACTTCTTGTTCACAAGTTGATGCTAGGCATTGGATCTTTGCTACAATTCGATGCCTAGCATCGACATCTCACAAGAAGTCGATGCCAGGCATTGAATTTCAGCAAAGGTCCTATGCCTAGCATCAACTTGTGAACAAGAATTCGATGCCAGGCATCGACTTTTAGCAGAGAATCAATGCCACACTTCGACTTCTTGCCATAGGTCGATGTCAGGCATCGAATAAGGCAATTATATGTGTCACAATAATCTTGATTCTTCTTCTCTTGTTTTGTAGAAGCCAAAAAAGTCGAAGTATGCTTACATAAATGATGATTGTCCACCTCCATTCCTGGCTCACATTCAAAGGGAAAGACACGAGAAGTCTGAAAGCTAAGGAAATTGATTTTGATGATGAGTTAGATTTGAAGTGGTTTTCAAACCCTCTAGACCCCCTTAGACTTGTATATTACAATGTATATTGCAATGATGTAAATAATATATGCACTGTTGTACTTAGAAAAACATCACTCCCTTGTTATAGCAGATATACCCTGTCGGTTTGGTGACAAGCCATTCAAGCACCCACATAGTACAAAGATATTTTGCAGATTTTACTATTTCACCTTTATGGAGGATAGTGGTTTTCCATAGCAGGGACCAATCATTATCTGTATCGATTGCTTTGAATTCAAGATGTCCTGTTGTGGAGTGTCTTACATGGTAATCTATCTCTTTTTGGTCTCTAATTTATGCACGATGGACTCTATTTTACTTATGGTTTTCTTTGGTAGGGTAAAGACAAATATGAATCATACTCCTTTGCATAGGTTTGTGAGTTCAATTGAATGCATTACAGTCGGGTATTATGATGAAGTAAGCAAATGAAGAGTCAAGGAACATTGCAATGAAAACAAAATCTCCAATGTACTCATGTTCCCTGCACTTACAAAGAAACTTCATCATGTGGCTGGGGAGAAGACATTGGTTAATCCATATCAGAAGCCACAAAAACTAGTTATGCGATTAATTCACTTGTTTTCAAATGATGATGACTGGGTCCTCTTCTCTAGCATAGGTTATTGTAGTTCTACTGGTTCTGATTGACCACGTTTCTTGATGTGCCTCTAATTGTTTTGCTTCCTTTTCAAGAACGACTCTCGCTTGTTCATTAAAGATGTTCGTGCATTTCATAGCTATAGAGAAAGATGAAGCTAAAGTGAGCTTCATAAGAATGAGGATTAATGGGTTGATTGAATGCCCAAATGAGGACCAAGATGTAGGAAGGAAGCACATAGCAGATACTAAAAGATTCCAACCTGCTTCAAGGGAGCCTATTCCACCACTGGCAACGAACCTGGAGACATGGCTGACCTTGAAAAGCCAATCTTGGAGCAAGAAAAACAGGCTACGAGTTCTAAAGCTCCAAAAGATGATATTATGCATGAAGCTGAAGAAACATATGATCAACTTCTATTGTAGAAGCTTTTTATTCTTGTAAGCAATATCTTAACTTGAAAGAGCAATTTATTAGAAATACGATTCTAAGTGTTTGTTTCAAATTGTGCTTATCTTTACCTATGCTAAGCTTTCTTGACTAATCAATGTGTGGATATTGTTTAACATTTATGGTTGTTTAAGGTCATCTTTTTGGAATGTTAGTTAGAAAATGCTTTGTGGTATTCAATGTGGTGTGCAAAATGCCTACTCTCAATGTCTCTACTAGACAATGACATGATTATTATTTGAATTGCCCTATGAAAAACATTAACGTGTTGTTCCATCTCATGTAATGCAAATTCTAAATAGCATATAGACTCTTATCATCTATGCTTCTAGAGATTTAAAAAGTAAATGAAGAGGTTTCATTTATTATTATTTGTCCTGAATTTTGTTTTTCTAGAGTGGAAGGTTATGATGTGGGGTACTAGATCCTGAAGTTGTTTTTCTTGGCCCTAAAAAATTATTCAATCTACTTCAAGCTTCTTAGCTTGTAAAATCAAACCTCTTTCTATTGTTTAGGAGCAAGAGACAAGTGGCTTTCACTAAAGGTTGTGAAATGGACCATTTTTTGCTTGATTTCATGATGTTTAGGTCCAAATAAAAAGAGAACATGTCTTTGTTCTCCTTTGTTGTGACTCAATGTTTATCGAAATGGATCTGCGAGGTTGTTAAATTTTTTGACATAAATATCAATTCCTTTGTTTATTATTTGGCGCAAGTCATACTGACACTATGCATAATGGAGCTGATAAGCTGTATAGTTTATGGTTGACTACCATAAGCTTATAGTTGCGTTTTCATTTGAGGGTGGATTTGGGTTTGCCTATATTCATTCAGGTGCATACAACAAATGCAAGATCCTTCTAAGGGTTTCACTCAAGGATGCGAAACTTGGCTTCAGTGATATCGAAAAAGTCATGACTCATACTTGTAGGGGGTTCAACAAAAATTCCAACAATTCAAGAGTTGGTGCGAAGATTGACTGGCAAGGAGCCCAATGTTGAGAGGTGTGTAAAACAACACGTGCGCATAGGCAACCAATGTGAGAAAGTGTGCCCATTCATTTTTATTGATGCATTTTATGTGTTGTTATGAGTGTTCTAAAATTCCAAATAAATGTGCATATTAATGTTGGTGTATATGAAGGTGATATCAAAGAAGTCATGACTGCACTCAAGGATGTAGGGGGTTCAACAACAATTCCAACAGTTCAAGAGTTGGTGAAAAGGTTGACTGGCAAGGAGGGTTTGTAAAACAACATGTGTGCATAGGCAACCAATGTGAGAAAGTGTGTGCCCATTCATTTTTATCGATGTGTTGTATGGGTTGTTATGGGTGTTCTAGAGTTCCAAATAAATGTGCATATTAATGTTGGTGTATATGAAGGTGGAAATGTACATGCATATATGTATGTGTTTGTGTGTTTAAGAATGTGTGTCTACATGTGTGTATAGTGCTATATGTATGTGTATAGTTTTGTTTGTGTTTGCATGTGTAGCTTGATATGAATGATGTAGGTGTATTATGCATGTTGGTACATGTGAATGCTCAATACATGTATGCACATGTATAAGAAGGTGTCTATATTTGTATAAGTACACGTGTATGGTGGTATAAATATTTGTACATGTGCGTATATATGTATGTGTCTTTGTGCTGGTATGAATAATGTAGATGTATATGTATGGTATGAATAATGTAGATATATATGTATGTTGGTGTATATGAGTGCTCAGTTCATGTATGTAGATGTATATAGGTGTATGTGCATTTGTAAATGTACATGCGTAAAACATGTACATGTGCAAGAGTTTGTGTTGCTATACATTTGCATACTAAATATATGCATGTGTGCATATATATATACATTTGCATACTAAATATATGCATATGTGCATATGTAGGTGTGATGTTTGTGTGTTTGTATGTAATATGTGTGCACATGTTGGCATGCATATGTATATGATAATATGAATGCAACAGGTGTTTGTATATACATGCTGGTTTATATGCTTTCTATTCTGTGAATGTGCATATATTTGGATGCTAGTATATAAAGGTCTTGACAATTAATAAAAAAGAACTTAAATTTTTGAGCATGTACTTGTGTGGACCATCTAGTTGTATTTCCTCTATCTAGGTAGCATGTAATTTATGCCGGGTTCACACACACACACGCACCCATAATACGTTCAATAATAGCTATGTTTCAGACGAAACAACACAAAAAATGATGTTGTCGTCTCTTAAGTGTCCAAATAAAGTGGATCATACAGAAACTTCTTCAACACTACCCCTCTATGAGCACTAAAGCTGTCCTATGTGACTATTGGTAAAGTGGATCATACAAAAACTTCTTCAACACTACCCCTCTATGAGCACTAAAACTGCCCTATGTGAATATTACCAACAGCAGAAATTTGTGTACATTATATATCTCCGTCACAATTGAATTGAAAAAATAAACAAAAAATATTATTTTTAAAATAAATTGACAGTCGATACGCTCAAGAAGAGAAGAAGAAGGAAACAAAATTACGAGAAATGCGTCACTGATCCGTCCCTGATGTGGATTGAAAATGTTGTTCTGCCTCCTGTGCAATGAAGATGTTGTTGTGCCTCCACCTGTTGTCAAGAGGAGACATGGCTGCAAATGATTGCTTAAGCAAGCTCACAGAACTCTGTCGCCGCGTGTTGTGACTTGTGACTCAGCGTTTCATCCAAAACTTGTCACATGACGGTGCCGATTTTTTGCAATTTGAGCGCCCGTCTGATGGCGATTCGCTGGTTTGTGGATTGCAAATTAATTCAATTAATTCAAGCTAGTCCGAAGAATAGATCTCAATTATCGACCTTCCTTTCTCAAAAATTCAAAGTTGGTAATGTCGTTTTCCCAATTTTTTGGTACCAATAGTTTGATAAGGAAAACTGCGTACAGTAGTCCGTGCTGATGATGGTGATGATGCAAATATAGGTTATTGATTCGTGGACAGAAAAACGTGCCTTGTACCCGCTGTTCTGTAACGCAGCTAACTATGGGCGTTGCTCTGCAAGTGTACGGCAAGTAAAGATTCAGGGCCAGAACAGGTATGCTGCGATGGAGTTACTCGGAACGCTAAAATGTGCATTGTGTAGACGCTTGGGTGCAGAGTAGAGAGGGGCCAGGGGAGTGGGGACTCGAGAGTCGGGAGTCCAGCACAGCCGCATAGGCCTCTCCGCCTCCAGATAAAAGCCCGAACGCAGGACGGAGCTGTACGCGCAAAATAGAAATCATCGAAATCTTGGATCCGTGCGACCTCATGAGGTATTGAGAATTGAGCCCATACTGGTTTTTATAAATTGCTATGCACCTGATGACCAAGCATAGCTTGCTAAGCTCAAATGAGGCTCCTGGCTGAGCGAAGGCAGAACCACACACACACACACACACAGAGAGAGAGAGAGAGAGAGAGAGAGAGAGAGAGAGAGAGAGAGAGAGAGAGAGAGAGAGAGAGAGAGAGAGAGAGAGAGAGAGAGAGAGAGAGAGCCGTCAATTTTTCTCAAACTTGGGAAATGCATGGTAACTCACCAAGTAATCAACTTCACGCAGTGGATAGCCTTTGTATATACCTTTTACACATTATGCAGTGGCCGACCTCAGGCCAGGACAAGGGAATGTGGATTAGGCAACAGAAAAATTAGTTGTTCTAGGGAGCTTGTTGACTTTGGTATTATATTAGATAGACACTTACATTCACCAATATAAAATTACAGACCCATGAGAATTAGCAAATCAATTGTAGTACGTTCTGCACATGTATTGATGAAAAATGATTCTTTCCCTGGCACAAAGCTAATTGCAAGAAGCAAGTATTTGGGCATGTTATTCTCTGTGTACATTCTAACAGAATCAAGACTAACATGCAAAATATTGATATCTATGTTTTTAGCCGGTTTTAGTCACTGATGTCATGATTTGCTGTTTTTTCTCTTTTGGAGTAACCGTAATGTGTTGTAGAAAAATAGAGGTTAGAAAGGTTTACCATGATATGGAAGGGGTGCACCCACAAAAGGCTAATGAGGCGCATGCCTTGCCTAGCTGGTGAGCTTTTGGCAAACAGTAAAACCGTGTTGATCGAAGAAGTGGAGCAGATTGGCAGGTAACAGAGACTATTGCTAATGTGATTCCAATTGTAGAGTAAAATATCAAAACTTTAGTGATTTTTAAAGAAGTGCAACAACTTCAAACCAAGTACATCTTCATAAATTGCAGGTAAGAACATGGTTGGATTCAAACAGATGGAAGAGGATAAGAACCAATGGAAATGTACATTACATTTGAGGAGTCGTCAGATGGCCAATCAGAACATGTTGTGTTACTAATGTTTCACGCATGCTTTTGTGGAGCTGTGATGGATTCAGTCCAAAGACATTAACTGATTTTAAATAGAGTCTAGAACTTGGTGTTGTTTCTTTTGAAAAGATTCCGAGTACAGAATTGTGAGTCATCAAAAATTGTAGCTCTCTAAGGTTTATGTAGATTTGAATCATTAATCACTATGAAACAGGCCATTTTTTTCTCCCTTTACTCTATGAGCATGGTCAAGAACTGATGCATTTATGTGATGCATTCCATACACTTCTTAGACTAATGTTGGCCAACACATTGCTAGACAATGAGTAGGATAGTTGAACACATAACTGCCAAGACAAATCATGATCAATCTGCACAATTTCTGGACAATACCTTTGATGTTGCTTTCCCTACTGGACTGTTTCTGCCCAATTCTCTGTCCGATGAAGGAAGCCTTGTTGCAATTGTCCTCAAAGACCACCATAAAAAAGGGGTGGACAATGCACCACAACCAAAAATTACAAGCATCCTCAGTATACCATTCTTGTATAAAGGAAAAGCCATAACTAGAAGATTCAAAAGAACTAGAAGCCATGGAACCATCGCAGGAAATCGCTCAAGTTTAAGAACCACAGTTAGAATACTAAGGCAGGAAAGGAATCCAAGAAGGAATACTCCCCATCCTGTAATAGGATGGGATGTGGTCGGTACCATCCAAAAAGGAAATAAAAAGCTTGCCACAACACAGAGGTGGCAAAATTTTCGAAGAAAACAATGCATATAGAGCCTCATGTTTCATCCATAACCTCCTTGGGATGCATAATTTATACATCTGATCAACATCCAAATGTAAAGTGGCCATATATCCAAGCCAAATAGCACTTGCAAGAACAATAAGAGAGCAATAAAGAAATGACTCCATTAAAAGAATGGATGACTCATCAGAATACCTGCATAAAGTGGAAAAGAACTTATGGATGAACGTTGTAGAACCCTGTTCACAACAAGATCAGAAAAAATGTGTGCAATTATCGCAGTGCTTTTCATACCAGGGAGAAGAATTTAGTAACTAGCATGTGCTTTATGATGATGTACGGAAGATAACCTTCAGAAATGTGATCCAAATATTATGTACAATAATGCTTAGCTTGATAATCATCTAGAATGCTCAATAATGTGATCAATGACCCTAAGAATGAAACTGCCCCAAGAATACATCTTTTGTCTAATGTTTTGACTGGAATCAGTATGGACATACTAATATGATCCCCTCCATTATGAACTTATTTGTCAGCATCCATGGCATGGTCTCATATTATGAGTGGTAACATAACCATAGCCTATCTCTGGCAATTCATAATACATCTCCTTGTTCGAAAATGGAAGAGACAGAATGCATATGTTAAATTTAGGGTCTAGTTTTGATGGGATTACTCACACATGCATCATGCTTGACATTGACATTAACTTATGATGCTTGCTGGGTGTATTATCCCTGTCTTTGGGAAAATCAAATGGTCAATTTTATGTGATCATTAGCAATGATCATGACCACCATCAACAGAACCTGAGCAGCCAAACCTTAGGAATGTAATTGCAATGTGGGTGCAAAAACGGCAAGGTCAAAATGCCTATCCTAGACTGAGGGCGGCTAGAGACAAATCACATCCTCCCATGCATTATGCAGGCACGTGCATATTTTCTTGCAATGCTTCTTGTGGCTAGAAATCTCTCTTGATTCTTGAAAGCACGAAATGTGATGAAAATAGAGGCTGCATACCCAATAGTTGATCTTCTTTGGTCATGCCAAACTAGCCCTAGTGGTAGCACTGGCCATGACCACCAATACCAGGGCTTGAGCAATGAAGCACTCGGGAAAGTAATGATACTGTTGGTTCCACAAGGTACTCTCCATTTCAGCCTTACATCTGAGAGCAAGAAAGAACAGAATCTGTAAGGAAAAATAGGCACCATAAACGATTCATCATTGTGCAAGCAGAAATGTGAAGAAATTTCAGTCAAAAAGCTTCTCTCCAAAGCAAACATTGAACTTCACCTGGCTAATCAAGCTTACATTGTGCTAAGGATTGCAATGGGATGGGGCTAACATGAAACAATGTAGTAAAACTAAAAACATTTCTCAAGTGAACAGTTCAAGTGCATAATGCATAGAACTACCAATAGTGCACGAATGAGAAGGACAAAGACAACATACAAAGGGAGATAATAAACCTCAAGATTATTAACACGGAAGAATGTAGTAAACCGATTACACATCTCATATGAACTTTTAGCAGAAATGTGAAGAAATTTCAGTCAAAAAGCTTCTCTCCAAAGCAATCATTGAACTTCACCTGGCTAATCAAGCTTACATTGTGCTAAGGATTGCAATGGGATGGGGCTAACATGAAACAATGTAGTAAAACTAAAAACATTTCTCAAGTGAACAGTTCAAGTGCATAATGCATAGAACTACCAATAGTGCACGAATGAGAAGGACAAAGACAACATACAAAGGGAGATAATAAACCTCAAGATTATTAACACGGAAGAATGTAGTAAACCGATTACACATCTCATATGAACTTTTAAGTGCATAATGTGTATATCTACGTAAAGTACGCCAAAGAATACAAAGACAACTTACAGAGCGAGATAGATAATCCTCAAGATTATCAGCTAAAAAGGTTCAAAAACCTCGAGCTGAAATAGTAGATAACAGAAAGGGCCACACCTCAAGTTTGATTAACAAATTAAAAACAAGAATTCAATGCAGGAAAGATAGATTCTTCTTAGATCATAAAGATTTGGTTTTCATCTTTAGAGAACAGGCAGGATCCTACTGGGTGCTTGGAGACCTAACCTGAAGTTGAAGTTGAGATTCTTTGCTGTATGTGTAAGAAGAAATGAAAACCGCAACAACTCTGTTTTAGGCAGGATAAAACAACTTGATGTAACATTAGAAATTAGAAAAGCAGATTACTTTGACTTCATTTTGTTTCATCTGATCCCATAACGTACGCAGATGGCACTCCAGTGCGCCTATGGACAGGAAGGTAAAACGGATACGTAATGGACTCACTAAATGTGTCCACGGTTATTACAAGTGACCATGGGGCATACTTCAACTCAGCAATAGCGCATAGGAACAAGTCACAAATAGATCAAAATACCAAGGGAGACTAAAAACCAAAGAATCCGTGGACAGGGAAGAAGAGAAACAAATGAAAGAAAGCTGATTGTCATTGGAAAGTGGAAAACAATGCATAAGATGAATTAGTTCAAGAAATGATGAATTAAAAATGCATATTTTCAAATCCTGGTTACGACACTGTTTTTGTTTAGTATGCATATTTTCAAATCCTGGTTACGACTGTGTTTTTGTTTAGTAATTTCTTCACCCTTGGACATAAGGCCTTAACCTAAAATACAGTATTGCCCAAAAATATTGGCAAACTTGGTTATGTTGGCCAAAAGCTTCAGAGCGTCAGTAAGCAGATATTCCATCGCTGTTTAGTGATTCAGGGATGCATGAAGCGGCTTGACATGAATAAGGTTTCCACATATGAAGGTATCCACATATTGGTGTATTACGTTAGCGAGTCTAAAGACTGACTCTGACCGACAAGAAATGAGACTTTTGGCACATCGATTGTTTCGTTCCACATCTCTGAGGAACAGACCTGAATTCCCTTATTCTATGAAAAAAATACAATGCAGATATGACCAATCATAATGGAGGACTAAATACGGCATCCAGTCGATGTTATAGAAGGTACTTACAGAAGTAAGACGCATCCATCTGATATCCAAGAGGAAGCCTGTAATATCCACGTAATCGACTAGAATTCGTTCCTGGTGGATAGAACAAAGGCCTTTCTAATAAATCACTAAAATACGAAGTTAGGAAGCCTTGATCAGCACCATCGAAACTGTTGATGTTTCCGGACGATAGATAATTGTACATCTCCTTGAAGACCTCATTAGATGGCTGCATTAAACATCATATGCGTTTCTGTTAGTAAAATGGCCGCACTCGTGCATAAAAAGATATTTGATATCGGCACATTACTTTACATTTGTCAACATTGCACTACTTTTCTGAGCAAGAAATTGGAGGCATGAGAGCATACAGATTTCAACAATGAAAATTGAAGAGAGCATCATCTGCCAATGATAGTCATCGACACAGAAAAAGAAAGCGCTGTTTCGTAGCTTATCCTCGAGATTTGAACAGATTTGAGTTAGATCCGGCATTCATACAGCTCGAGCAAGTTTTCACTACGGGGCTAGCATCTAGGAGCTTTTAATGAGGGTCAAATAGTCTGAGTCGGCTGAACTCTTACTTCTTGAGGTGGAGATTGTGATGTGAGTTCCACCATCGCGTGGGCTCCACGACCTGTATGGGTCAATTTAGTCAGTTTATTCATCCAGTTGTAATGCCTTAGGATCGTTCAAACCTGATGCCTTAGGGCAGCTCTTTTCTAGTGTTGCATTAGCAATCTAACTCTTGTTTTGTGAAATACTGAAAAGTTCCATGGGAAGTATGCCTTTTTCTTGTCTGTGAAATACTGAAAGTTCCATGGGAAGTATCCTTTTTCTTGTACAGTTGTTCTTTCAATATATTCAAGCCAAGGGAGATTAGACTTCGCAGAACTTCTTCTCGTATTAATATAAAAAGGTAAAGAAAAAAAAAACTCGAAGTTAAGATTATTAGAGATCTAGCACCATTCATGCAGCTCCCATTTCCAGGTCTCGTATCTGTATTTTTGCATTCACGTACAGATGCAGCACTACTGTTATTCGCTTCTTCACTGCCGAAGCTATGGCAGGAATCATTGATTATATTCCCCAAAGGCCTACAATAAGCTGAATTCCTCGTTCCCACAAATTCAAGCGCGAAGTTTTACCGTGCCTTCATTACAAAGAGCATAGATTCGCAAGCTTGCTTCTTTACTGATTAGATAAGCATAATACGTATCCATTTTCTCGACGTCGATTCGTGAATCTCTTATCCATTTCCCTTGGATTAGAGATTCACGCACGAGGTTTTACCGTCCCTTCGTTAAAAAGAGCATAGATTCGCAATCTTGCTTCTTTACTGATTAGATAAGCATAATACGTATCCATTTTTCAAGACGTCGATTCGTGAATCCCTTATCCATTTCCCTTGGAAATCCGTGCTTTCTAGATTATGAAACATAAGTCCGATTTGATTTATCTATAAGATTATTCCATTGATTGTCCTTTATTAGAAACATTCAGCCCTTTTCGTCTTTTCTTTTTACATCTGACAAGAGTACTCTGTAATAGGCCAAGCTTCATGATGAATCGCGAATTGAAAAATTACGATCTAGTCGAGTGCTCTCAATCTTCTAACTTCAGACGGGAACTTTATTTCATGGAAGCTTTAAACTCCATAGCTTATGATAGTTGATGATTGATAACAAGACATCAGTGCCGATAAAAGGATCAATGCAAGAAAAAACAAGTACAAATTCGATCCTCCATGGTGTAAAAAATGAAGAGGTAGAGAATAATTTGACCACCTCTTCTTTCTCTTATTTAGAGAGTATATTGACATAAAAGTAGTACAAAAATCTTGAGACTCCAAAACAATAGTTCTTGGCGAAAAACGTTCCATGATGAGATCACTTTGGAACGCCAGAAAAGAAAAATCACTTTGGGAAACTACATATGTCCAAATTTCAATAGCTGCTAGCGTTGGAAGAATGCCCCATAAATCTTTTCTTAGAGCGTCTCCTATTGTGTTTCTATAGAAGAGTCAATATTTGTGAAGAAGAACATGTGCTCCAACATTCCTAGGTCTTTGTTTCACGAAATTGTAATTTGCATCCGAGATGCATGCTTCCGACATGAGACATGAGGATGTCATCTTCAAAGTTAATAGTCTCCGCCTTTAACACTTGGTCAAAACTTTTTTGGTCTAAAAGTTTGTTCACATTATTAAAGACTGAGAGATGTGAAAGAGAAATAATGTAATTCCCGGTCTTCCAGGTCTTACGTTAACTGACCTCGAGAACAAAGACTCCAGTATGAAAAATACAAGATCGATGAAGACGGCACAGAATTGACCACATAGAAAGAGTTCGTCTGTATTGCGCATGAAAACGTTGTCGACATCTAGCATGACGACGCGCTCATATTCTATTAGCTTCCACGCATACACCTTGTTTAGACTGTATTTGAACCTGTTGTCAAAATCTGGTTGATCTTTAAAAGGATTCGGAAGGTTGGGCACTCGAACCACTCGGACACCTTCGATCTCACTGCTCATCAAGAAAAAAGATACGTAAGAGCCTTGAGTGAATCACGCGTCATGAAGGGGCCGAAGGCCACTCTATTCACCTAAGCTTGAAAGAGGAAACTGTATAGGCCAGACGCGAGACTTCTTGATTTAATCTTCCGAAGATTGAGAACTCACTATTAGTTCTCTTTTCAGAAGCTGACTACTGTTCAAAATCGCGACACAGGAAATGCATCAGAACTTTCAAAACGAATGTATTAAAACTCGATTCCGAGACCCACTAAAAAGTCTCCATTTGCATAATCGAGTATCACTTCAAATCCTTCAATGTGGTGAGCGTTATTGGCCCAAAAAGTTATCTTTTTATATGTTCAAGACTCAACTTTGCAAGAATTGCACTTTATGGGTCTGCTAACTAAAAACTCACGCTGACGCAGTACGTGGAAAAGGGAAGTGGAGGTTATTACAATCGATCTGCCCAGTTCTTAGGAACGTCCAGGGATGCGATAAGGACGAGGTCGGCAGTCACGCGGAGGCGAGCAAGTGATTGAAGCAGCACGCGCGCAGCGATGTAGAACTCATAGTCCCTGGGCGTGCCGATGTACAGAATCGTGCCATACGCATTAAGTTTAGCTGTCACTGGAGACGACGATGACACTTTGGACGCAAATGCAGAGTGAACGCCTGCAGCAACGTGTCTAGAGTCGGTGCTAGGCACTCGATGCTTATTACCGCTGTAGGTTTGATGAACCTGGATTCGATTGTCCCTAGCAAAATGATGCAGTCGATCCGGCGAAGTGAGGAGGCTCTCGGCCTGATCAGCCAGCCTCTCTGTGAAAGAATCTGTCGGATAAACTAGGGATGAAGCAACTATGAGAAAGATGAGATCAAAACGGCATCCGATGTTGCACATCATCTTCTGCTTCGTCAAATGTTCCTGTTTCTGTTCTCATGAAATCTGGTCTAAAAGAGAAGGAGGTACGTGTGTTTTCAACAGAACGCTACACATTGCTGATGCACAGAGAGAGAGAGAGAGAGGGAGGAGGCTTATGGCTGCTGCTCGTGGGGAGGTGCAGGAACACAGAACAGGAAGGCCTTCTAGCTCGTAGCTCTAGTCATGAACGTGAGCAGAAAAGAAAAAAGGAGACTTTCTTGCTTTCCGCCCTTACGGTTTATAACAGTATCTCTACTTACCAAGCAATGATTTTCGCAAAACGCCCTCCCACTCAGTCACTCTCCATACTGAAAAAACGGTAAAAATCATATCCGTAGTGGCTGAAAAGCTGAGGGCGGCGTGATTTCACAATCCATACTTTTTTTTTAATTATTTTCCATTGGTTTTTTTTAACGCTTTCGTCTTTCATCTATTTTTCTAGAGGTTTGTCTTTTTTTTTTTGAAGTCACAAGGAATTAGATAGGACACTATGAAAGCGTGGGAACTTGGGAAGCCCTCTACATAATATTTCCATATGAATATGGAGCCCAAGAGGGATTGAACTCGGGACTTGCTCTTTAGAGAGTTAGTGCGGATTCACACAGCCCGGAGGCAATGAAGAGACTCTGAGGCAATTCCATGTGGCGGCTATCTATTTGTCAACAAAAAACATAAAATGTTCCGGCTCCACTAAAAATTGTACCAGCTTTGCCCCCTCGGAACAAAAGCGATAGAGCGGAACATTAAAGATCGACGACTCTAGAATTACAAGTTCTCAATCCAAAGGTCACAGTGATTTAGCGTTCCAGGCGGTGGAAAGCTTTTGCAAGAAAAAAAACTTAGTTGTGCCTCCGGACCTGTCTGAATCCACCCTTAGTGGTCTTGAAGATTGGGCCACCGTCTCTCGACATAGGCCCATTTCACATGTTATCGTCGGAATTGACATGCAAAATATGGCTTTTGCACCTGGAAATAACAGTAAAAGATGTGTGGTGTCGGTCAGCTATTCACATTGGAGGTGGAACTCAAGAGTAAGTTTATTGTACTCTGCATTGTGTGAATCAAAGAGAGATGGAGTCGATTCAGTATTGGAATGTGCAGGTCGGGAGGGAGGGGTCGGAACAAATCTCCCTCCGAGTAAAGTGACATGGACTGTCAATGTTGAGGTGCCTCCGGTTCAATATGAATACCTCTCTCCACGTGTCAGAATACAATTCGTAGGAGCGACTTGTTTTTTGAGGGCTCTGCTTTACGTGAAACAGGCCATAGGCTTGTTTTTGGCACTTCTCTATTCCATCTATTCTTCTATAGGTTTGAAATTCGATAGAACGACATGCATAGTCATGGGAAAAAGAAAAAGCCTTTGTAAAAACAAGGCATATAAGGGATCATAGGAAGAGAATTCTAGAGATTGGCCAAGGAGACAAAAGAGACAAAAGAAGAGAATCAACTTAAAGATACAAGAGCAGGATGGATCTTAATAATTGAAGAAGGAATCGTTCATAAACACATCAAATGGTATCTTATAATTGAAGAAGGAATCTCTCATAAACACATCAATCAAATGGTTCTTGATTGGGTGAGTAAACAAGATATATTTTTCAAAGAAATGTGTGAACATTGAAGGGAAAAATAGGATAAGGATGAAATTCCAATGCTGACGAAATCGAATGGTCCCACTCGGGAAAGGAAACCATGCACTTATCTTGAACCATCCCAACATTAGTCTTGGGTTAGAGCACTTTGGTGTTCCATTACACAAAAGTATTCTTATAGATTGTTAGCAGAGGCTACTTTAAGGGCGAAAAGAAGTGAAAACGCAAATAGAGAAATGGACAAGAAAGGAACGTACTCAATGAAAAGAGAAGCAAGAAAGGTGAATTCAAACATAAGAGGAGGCCCAAAGAGAGAGGATGATCTCAAGGGAAAAGAGAAGCAAAAAGAAGAAAGAAAGAAAAAGGAGGATTCCTTGAGTTTCTTGTCCTTATAAATATGCTTATTCTAAGTGTGAGGGACAATTTTGTAGCTTATGTTTATTCTTTTAACTTAAAATGCAAGGTTCTTCTTTTTCTTCTTCTTGAGTTCAAGCAATCTTGCTACTCAACCTTGAAGTTTGGCATGTGCAAAGCTTGGAAAGAGAATGTGTTGATGGATTATCGATTGCCACTATAAGAAAAATTGGGGGTTAACAACATTACAAAAAAAAAGTCATGTTATACTATTGACATCAATATGGGCACATTTGAGATGAAATTCCATTATATTGTCACACAATGTCACTTATGGTACGCATAAGGGAAGCATCACTTTTTTGTTTTTTTAACCCCGAAATCCTGGGAGCCGTAGCTCAAGCTTACCTTTTCAATTGTGAAGCTCTCTTGATCCCTCGCTCTTTTGAGCGAAAAATGTGAACTACACGCACATCAATAACCTCCATGAGACATAACATGGAACATGATAGCTCTTGTTTGCCTTATTCATCACTACTTCTACTATACACACACCCCTCAAATGAACTTTGGAGCTCCCCCAAAGAGCACTTCACGCAGCTAACACCCCAAGAAGCCCAAGTAGCTCACGGATGTTTGTTAACAGATCATTAGAGCCAATGGCAACCTACCCACGTACAACAATCTGTGTGGACAAGAAGATAGGAAGCCTCTATCCTCCTCCTCTCTTACTTGCAAAAGAACCATGACCTTGAGTTGCATTATATAGGCAACTTTTATATGTTCTATATCATGTAGGATTACACAACCATCATGAACACCATTATTGGCTGAGAACCAATCATGGAGCTCCCTTGTCCCCTGTGGGAGCCCAACAACTTCATCTTCCCCTCCCTACGGAGCTAGTTTATAATAGCCCTTTACTATTTTAGACATAACTTTTTCCACAAATGTCCAAATTGAGTGTTTGCACTTGCTATAAGAATCCTTGCTTCAAAATCTACCAAATAAGAGTTCAAAGTGAATCGTTAAGCTCTAGAAGTCCATCATGTAGAGCTTTGGAGTTGACTATTTGTGAACTAGGAGCTTCCTAAGAGTCAATTGGAGATACATAAGTGATCGATTTCGACTTCAGGTCATTGAAAAATGGTTCATGGGAATTTTCGACCTCTACACCACCTTTGTACATAGGTTCTCTCAAGTTGAGATAAGTTTCTTGTTAATAATTGCTTTCACAACTCTCCTTTTCATGCATTCTTTGCCATTTAAAGTAGGCATTTAGTTTTTATACATGCATAGATGTTTACAAACATATGTATAAACTTTTACACTTTTATTTAAGTGACAAAGGAGATTGGTAGCATGCTTTTTGGTGTACATACCGCAAGGAGGGAAAAAGTTGGCATGTTTGTAATTTGCAAACACGTCTATTTTTTAGAATGGCATGTAGTGTCTTATGATTTTTTATTTTTTTTATAATATAAATTGTGCATGTCGGAACACTTATGTTACTAAAGTGTGTGTAGAGCACAATGTTTTTTGTTAGATTATCAAAAATAATATCGCAATACTGCTGATTTTTTTTTTAATGCATGCTTGTTTGAATCATCGTAGAAAACAACTAAGGTGCATGCTTTCATTTCTTATCTTTTTGCAAAAGCTAGTGACTCGATGTTTTCTAAGCACCATTGTCTATATCGTAGACCTCTACGTGGGTGTATATATATATATATAAAAGAGACACACACACTTATAAACATTAAAAAAGAAACATAAAACAAATCAAAAACCTGAAAGGAAGGATCTCACACCTTTGTAGATATGGAATCCAGACGTTCCTCTCTCTCTCTCTCTTTGTAGATATACATACTTATAAACATTAAAATAAAAACATAAAACAAGAAATTGGTGATGCAAAGAAGAATTAAGCTAGATTTTTTTAGTTAAGCCTTCAAAAAAACAAATAAAGACATTGTTAAAAGCATATAAAGCTAGATGAAAAGAAGGGTTTGACCTAGAATAACATGAAACAACATTTCCGAAACCAAATCAGGAATTAGAGATATTTGAGATATAAAAAGCTAGATGAAAAGAAGGGTTTGACCTAGAATAACATGAAACAACATTTCCGAAACCAAATCAGGAATTAGAGATATTTGAGATATGTAAAAAGATTATATAAATTTATCAAGACATGTGTTAAAAGGATCCTCAAATGCTAAATACAATAATTTTTTATGAGAAAAATAATATATATATATATATATATATATATATATATATATATATATATATATATATATATATATATATATATATATATATATATATATATATATATATATATATATATATATATATATATATATATATATATATATATATATATTCAGTAATATGGGAAGAATTAAAGAAAAAGAAAGACAATTTGAATATCATGATCAGAATAATGGCCAAAATCTACAGTTTCATTGGATAGTGGAACAAGAATAGCTATAATGACAAAACAATTGTGGGAGAAGTGGGGACTACCTAATCTCATATCCATTAGGATGAGACTTCAATCAATTGATGGAAATATGGAAGAACCCTCAAGGTTTTTAAAGGAAGCTATATATGATGAGTTGTGAAATAAGTTTTGAACAAACTATTGTCTTTATGGAGCCCCCACATTTGAATAAATATGATACTATTTTGGGTCGATAATTCATGAGAAAATTAAGTATTTCCCAATACTGTTGATATATTTAGGTAGTGATGTGTGTGAACACACTAGGACCGTCGGGGCACTTTTTTCCCTCTTTAGGAGGTTTTTTGCCCCGGCTTGTATATACGCCTATTGCCCTAATGGGCTACTTATCTTTGTACATTCTCAAGTAATACATTCAGCCTTGTGTGTTGTGCTCCAAGCTTCTTCTTCTTCCTTGTGTTGTTCACGTGATTTCGTAGACGTCTAACTCCAACAATTGGTATCAGAGCTCACGATCTGAGCTTGTTTCGGCCTCCAAACGCACTATCGCAACGCTTGTGCAGGCCATCTCGTCTTTTTGTGCCAAAGGTATATATCTGTTTCTGTTCGCTAGTATAAGCGTCTCGAAGCCTGCTACAGGTTTAGCAGAACTCGTCTGGGCAGTTCCGTTCAACTTTTTGAGATATAGTCAATTTTCTGCATCAAGGTATTTTAGTCACTGGCCATGGCTGAAAGCAGTGATGTATTCTGTATGTTGGTTGTTGAGGATAAGTTGGATGGTACCAACTACCCATTATGGGCTTATATGATGCGACACGTATTGGTTGCAAAAGGATTGTGGAACATTGTGCAGGGTGTTGAAAGACGTCCTGTTACACCTCCGACTAAAGGTACTGCAAATACAGGTGCTGGAGCTGATGAAGATGGTGTCGAAGATGATATTCCGTAGATTCCTGTTCGTGCTGCTGTTTCTGCTGCACCTACTGTAGAGTAGATTTGCTGGGATGGCAGAGATGCCCAGGCACATGCTTTGATAGCCTTGTCTATCAAACATGCCATTATTCCTCACATTCGCTCTTGTAGAATAGCTAAGGATGCTTGGGATACACTTACCACATTGTACCAAGCTAGGAATGAGGCTCGTGTTGCTTACCTCCGAAAACAGTTGGAGAGTGAGCACATGAATGAAGGTGATTCTATGGACAGTTTCCTAACAAAGATCAAAGACTTGAAGGAACAATTGATTTCTGTTGATGAGGTTATACCAGATAGCTCACTTGTGCAGACCGTTCTGAATGGTCTTCCTGATTCATATCAGAGTTTTGCTTCTACTCTTTGGTTGATGATGAAAGGCAATCCAAATGCCTTGTCATTTGAGGAGTTAGTCTCTGTTCTGTTGCAGGAAGATCAGTCCAGGCAAAACAAGTCCATTATGCGTGTTGCAGATCAAGCTTTCTTGGCTAGTAAGAAGGGCAAAGGAAAATGGAGTTCTTCTACTAGTAAACAGAAATCTACAAATGCTGCACATTCAAAGAACCAAGACAAAGATGAGAAAAAAAATCAGATACGCAGAAATTGTTTTGTAAGTACTGTAAAGGGAATGATCATATCATAAAGAACTATCCAAAACTGGCTGCAAAAGAGGCAAAGAAGAAAGAGGTTGGAATGGTTGTTGCAGAAGCCTCTACACCAAAAATGAAGTCTGCTAATCTTGTGCAGGAAGAAGAAGGGGCGTTCACTACTGTTTGCAGTTTTGACCCATCTTCTCATGAGCAGTACATGTCTACAGTAGACTCAGATGTTTGGTACTTTGACAGTGGGGTGACCAAACATATTACCTCGTAGCACAGTTTCTTCTCTTCACTCGAGCCTGCCCTTACAGGGAATACTGTTACATGCACCAACAACTCCTCTTATCCTGTTATGGGAGTTGGTAAGATCATTTTGACTACTGTTGATGGTAGTTCTTTCACTTTGTCAGATGCTTTATTTGTGCCAGGGATCAAGAAGAATCTGTTATCAGTTTCTGCATTAGCCAAGATTGGCTTGGTTGTGAAATTTGTTGATGACAGATGTATAGTTCATGATCTGTCAAATGGCGATGTTATTATTGCTTCTGGCATTTTATGTCGTGGGTTGTATAATCTCATAGACTATGAAAGATCTAAAAATGATTTGGCATGTGCAGTAAATGATTTTCAGGCTATGTCAGATGCAAAGCTTTGGCATGCACGCTTTGGTCATTTGAATTTTGCTAGTTTGCTACGCCTGCAGAAATTTGAAATGGTGTCCTCTTTGCCCAAACTTGAGGCACCTGGAAAACATGTTTGTGAAGGCTGTATTTTAGGCAAAATGTAGTGTTCCTCCTTTCCAAAAGATGGTTCAGTTCGGGCTACACAAAAATTGCAGCTTGTACATAGTGATGTCTGTGGTCCTATGCAGACACCCTCTTTTGGAAATTACCTTTACTTTGTGACTTTCATTGATGATTTTTCCAAGCATGCATGGGTATATCCACTCAAAGCAAAGTCGGAAGTGTTCATGTGCTTTAAACAGTTTTTGGTTTTGCCTGAAAATCAGTCAGCATGTAAAATGGGCACCCTCCGTTCTGATCGAGGGGGGGAATATATGTCTTCTGATTTTAATGCATTTCTGGCTGAACGTGGGATAAAACACCAGTGTACAGTGCCTTATACACCTCAACAGAATGGAGTTGCTGAACGAAAGAACAGGTCACTCATGGAGATGGCGAGGTGCATGGTCAAAAGTCAGGTTTTACCACATAGTTTCTGGCTTGAGGCTGTCATGTGTGCAACATATGTACTGAACAGGTGTCCCACTAAAGCGCTGTAGTCTATCACTCCATATGAGGCTTGGCATGACCGCAAGCCATCTGTTGCTCATCTGCGTGTTTTTGGTTGTTTGGCATATGCACTAGTGTCTGAAGAACATCGTAGAAAATTGGATGATAAGGTAGTAAAATGTATTTTTGTTGGGTACAGTTCTGAAAGTAAAGGCTATCGTAAGTATCATCCACAGACTAAACGCATTTTGGTTAGCCGTGATGTTGTCTTTGTGGAAGATGCTATTCAGCCATTGCTTTCATGTACTAAGGAGACATCTGTTAGCTCCAAATACATGTATGATACTTTGATGCCTCTTTTTACAGGTGGACAGTCTAGTGCTGGTCCTAATGAGGCAACTTCTCAACCTTTGCAGGTTTCATATGATGATGTAGATCATTCCATTTCTGATGCAGATTTACATGATGCACTTGTTGATGAGAGAGCTGATATTGACCAGGCAAAAACTATGCCAAAATGGCTGGTGCAAACTTTGCATGACAGCAAATAGATGCACCTTTGTCATATCGTACTCATTCAGGCTCTCATAGTGCCTCCTTTGCATCAGATTGCTATGCTATGGCTACGTCTGGTCTCTGTGATGAGAATGAGCCTGTTTCTTTTGATGAAGCACAGAATTCAGAAAATTGGATGGCTGCTATGCAATCTGAATATGATGCTATAATGAAGAATGGTACATGGTCTTTATGTGACTTGCCTCCTAGCAAGAAGGCCATTAGCACTAAGTGGGTATACACGCTGAAGTGTAAACCTGATGGTACAGTTGAAAGGTATAAGGCTAGGCTTGTTGCAACGGGTTATGCACAGGAAAGAGGCATTGATTTTGATGAGACCTTTGCACCTACATGCCGTATGACTACTATTCAGAGCATTTGTGCACTTGCAGCCCATCATGGTTGGAATGTACATCAGTTGGACATTAAAACATCATTTCTGAATGGTGACTTGCATGAAGAAGTGTATGTTTTTCAGCCCCGTGGCTTTGTGCAGAAAGGGCATGAAAACCAGGTGTGCAGGTTAAAGAAGGCATTATATGGTTTAAAGCAAGCACCACGTGCTTGGTATGAGAAGATACATGCCTATCTGGTTGCACATGGTTTTGAGAACAGTCCAACTGAAAGCACCTTATATGTTAAGCGTGCTAATGATGTGCTTCTGATCATTGTTGTCTATGTTGACGACATGCTGCTCACTGGTCCTATTGAGAAGCATATTGCTGATTTCAAGGCTGATTTGCAGGCCTCATTTGAGATGTCTAATTTGGGGCATTTGCATCACTATTTGGGCATCCAGTTTATGCAAGTTGATGGTGGAATGGCTTTGTGTCAAACAAAATATATTGACACATTATTGCAGCGTTTTGGCCTTGAAGACTGTAAGCCTATTGCCACTCCTATGGAGACAGGTTTACGATTGAGTCTTCATGATGCTGGAGATGCATTTGATGCTGTTCTCTATCAGCAGGCTGTTGGATGCTTGATTTACTTATGCATTACTCCGCCAGATATTCAGTTTGCTGTCTCACAGATGAGCAGGTTTATGCATTGCCCAGGAGTCACGCATTGGAAGGCGGTTAAGCGCATCTTTCGCTACTTGAGTGGTACTCGGCTACTTGGGTTGTTTTATCCCAAGGGGGGATCACTACCGCCAGATTTGCATGCTTTTTCTGACTCAGATTGGGCTGGTTGCTATGACACTCATGTGTCCACCAATGGTTTTTGCTTCATGTTTGGTAGCTCATGTATATCTTGGTTGAGCAAGAAGCAGCCTACTGTGGCCACTTCCAGTTGTGAGGCTGAGTATAGGGCAACTTTCACAGTGACTGTTGAGTGTGTGTGGCTCAGACGCCTTATGGCTGATTTGGGTGTTGGCCAATCTTCTGCCGCCACCATCTTCACTGACAGTCAGAGCACATTGGCAGTTGTGAGGAACCCTGTGTTCCATGCTCGCACTAAGCACATTGAGGTGCATTATCACTATGTCAGGGAGAGGTTCTCTCCTAGGGAGATCAGCTTGGCATATGTGCCCATGCAGGAGAACATAGCAGACCTTTTCACGAAGGCTCTGCCTAGGGAGAAGTTTGAAGCTTTCCGCAAAGCTTTGTGCTTACTTCCTTTTGTGGAGTGATTTCCACATAGCTTGGCACTTCCTTATACATGAGTGCCAGCTCCTTGTTCACCGCATCACTCCCAGGGGGGATTTGTTGATATATTTAGGTAGTGATGTGTGTGAACACACTAGGACCACCGAGGCACTTTTTTCCCTCTTTAGGAGGTTTTTTCCCCGGCTTGTATATACGCCTATTGCCCTAATGGGCTACTTATCTTTGTACATTCTCAAGTAATACATTCAGTCTTGTGTGTTGTGCTCCAAGCTTCTTCTTCTTCCTTGTGCTGTTCGCGTGCTTCCGCAGATGTCTAACTCCAACAAATACTAGTGAAAAATTCTTGTATTTTTGACATGAAGGATAACCAGCATAAATCTGTTGGAAATGTAGTAGGCCCATAGCTCATATCACAGGTCCATGGTTCCATAGCTCGATCATATACAACATAAAATCTACCAATCTTCCAATATTGACAAAACATGAACATACCACATTTAATCATACAAATGATGAGACAAAGATAGAGAGAGACTAGACAACGTGTAAAGTGCCATATTATATTTGTTTGGCTCTCATAGTGCTTCATTCACATCAGATTGCTATGTAATGGTTGTGCCTTGTCTTTGTGATGAGAATGAGCCTATTTCTTTTGATGAAGCACAACATTCAAAAAATTGGATAGCAACTATGCAATCAAAGTATGATGCTATTATGAAGATAGATTCCTACTTGCTAACAGATGGTTTTGAGAATTTTCCAATGAAGAGCATCTTATTTGTTGTATTGCACATGTTGAATCATTCATAGATTTTTCATAGTCTATGAGCTTATACAGCCCACGACATAAAATGCCAAAAAGCAATAATCATATCGCCATTTGACAGATCATGAACTGTACAACTGTCATCAACAAATTTCACAACCAAGCCAATCTTGGCTAATACAAAAATTGATAACATATTTTTCTTGATCCATGGCACAAATAAAGCATCCAACAAAGTGAAAGAACTACCATCAACAGTAGTCAGAATGATCTTACCAACTCCCATGATAGGATATGAGGAGTTGTTGGCACATGTGATAGTATTCCCTGTAGGGGCAGGCTCAAGTAAAGTGAAGAAACTGCACTCCAAGTTAATATGTTTGGTTTCTCCACTATCAAAATACCAAACATCTGAGCCTACTACAGACATACATTGCTCATGAGAAGATGGGTCAAAACTGCAAACAGTAGTAAACACCCATTCTTCATTCTGCACAAGATTTGCAAACTCTATTTTCGGTGTAGAGGCCTCTGCAACAACCATTCCATCCTCTTTTTTTTATGCCTCTTTTGCAACCAATTTTGGACAGTTCTTTATGACATGATTGTTTCCTTTACAGTACTTACAAAAGAATTTTTGCTTTTCTGATTTCTTTCTCATCTTTGTCTTCCTTCTTCGAGTATGCATCATTTGCAGATTTTTCTTACTAGTAGATGAGCTCTTTTTTCCTTTTCCCTTCTAAGTAGCCAAGAAAGTTTGATTTGCAACACGCATAATGGAGTTGTTTTGCCTAGACTGGTCTTCCTGCAACAAAACAGAGACTAACTCCTCAATTGACAAGGCGTTTGGATTGCCTTTCATCATCAAATAAAGAGTAGAAGCAAAACTTTGATATGAATCAAGAAGACCATTCAGAATGATCTGCACAAGTGAGCTATCTGGTATAAATTCATCAGCATAAATCAATTGTTCCTTCAAGTCTTTGATCTTTGTTAGAAAAATTTCTATAGAATCACCTTCATTCATATGCTCACTCTCCAATTGTTTTCGGAGGTCAGCAACACGAGCCTCATTCCTAGCCTTGTATAATGTGGTAGGTGTATCCCAAGCATCCTTAGCTATTTTGCAAGAGCGAATGTGAGGAATAATGGCACGTTTGATAGACAAGGCTATCAATGCATGTTTCTGAGCATCTCTGCCATCCCGACAAATTTGCTCTGCAATAGGTGCAATAGAAACTATAGCACACAGGAATCTAGAATATCAACATCTTCAACACCATCTGCATCAGCTTCAATACTTCTATTTGCAGGTGTAATAGGATGTTTTTCAATTACCTGCACAATGTTCCATAGTCCATTTGTAACCAATATGTGTCGCATCATATAATCCCACAATGGGTAATTGGTACCATCCAACTTATCCTCAACAACCAACATACGAAATACATTACTGCTTTCAACCATGGCCACTGACTAAAATACCCTAATGCAAAATAATAAATGTATCTAAAAAAGTCGAACAAAACTACCCTGACGAGTTTTGCTAAACCCATAGCAAACTTCGAGAAGCTTATATTGGAGAATCAAAACCCTTATATATTTTGGAACAAAAAGATGAAATAGCTAGCCTACACAAACACTTTGATAGTGTATTCGGAGGCTGAAACAAGCTCAGATCACGATCTTGGAAGCACAGAGCAAAGATGTTTTGATCTCCTAATCACCTTGAGTATGCTCACCGAAATTCATACGATTTTTAGATTATGACTTGAGGAGTGTCGACGACACCCTAGATGAAGCGGGGACCTGCTCTAATACCAATTGTTAGAGTTAGACGTCTACGAAAGCATGCTAACAACACAAGGAAGAAGAAGAAGCTTGGAGCACAAAACACAATACTGAATGTATTACCACTAGAATGTACAAAGATAAGTAACCCATTAGTGCTATAGGCGTATATACAAGCTGGGGGGAAAAACTTCTAAAGAGGGAAAAAAGTGCCCCGATGGTCCTAGTGTGTTCATACACATCACTAACTAAATATATCAACATTTGGCATGGCTGTTTGGGCCACATATCTTGTAGTGGAATGTAAAATATTTCTCATTCTGGCTACATACGTGTTTTATCTTTCTCTCATTTTTCATTTTGTGAGCATTGTTAATATGGAAAGCAAACTAGAAATGTGCATAAGTCACACATTGACTCTTCAATTCAGCCTTTAGATCTCGTTCATATAGATGTGTATTGTCCTATGCCCACAAGGTCATTAGGTGGTTCTCTTTAGTTTATCACTTTCATAGATGATGCTACTAAAAAATTTTGGGTGTATCCTATCAAATCAAAGGATGAGATATTCCGTACCTTCATAAAATGACTTGCTGTAGTTGAGACTGAAAAAGGAACTAAGTTCAAGGCTTTACATTCAGATAATGTGGGTGAGTATACCTCACATGAGTTCAAACTTTTTTGTCAGTCTAGAGGAATTCTTAGAGAGTTTATAGCTCCTTATATCTGAGTACAACATGTTGTGGCTAAAAGGATATCTAGAACTATTTAGGATAGAGTAGTTTCTATGTTGCATCATGCAAACCTTTCACAAGGCTTTTGCATAGAAGATGTATTGGTTGTAGTTCATGTGATTAAACTTTCACTTAGTACTACCAAAGGTCTGAAAGTGGCACAAGAGTTATGGACAAGAAAGCCACCATATTATGATCATGGAGTTTTTGGGTGTGAAGTGTATGTTCATATACGCAAGAATCTTAGAAAAATCTCGATCATAAGTCAAAGAAATGCATTTTTCTTGGATATGGTCAAGATGGCCAATTTGGATATCGTTTATGAATCTTGGAACATGGTCAATGATTAGAAGGACTGATGTCATTTTCAATGAGTCTTAGATGCATAAACAACCAATTAAGGAGGTTGAAGTGAGAAAAGTGCTATTTTAGGATACTATTCCTCCATCTACTATGCATAAAAGTGCTACACATAGGGATGTTCAAGAGAATGTCCAATCATATCAATCTGCAAATGTTCATGTTCAGTAACCATTGAGACATTCTGCATGTGTCTTGCATCCACCTGATAGATATTTTCCTGGTTTGGATTTTGCTATGCTAATAGATGTTGTTGAGCCTTCTTACTAC
Source organism: Ceratopteris richardii (assembly GCA_020310875.1). Lineage (NCBI taxonomy): Eukaryota > Viridiplantae > Streptophyta > Polypodiopsida > Polypodiales > Pteridaceae > Ceratopteris > Ceratopteris richardii. The sequence continues at coordinate 14,967,851 of CM035409.1, forward strand.
AAAGAGGCTATGCAGAAAAATGATCATGCCAAGTGGGATTGTCTCATGAGGAGTGGATTGGATTCTATTCACAAGAATGGTACTTGGAATTACCTTTGCTTAAGGGCAAGAAAGATTTGCCATGTAAATGGGTATATAAGTTAAAATTCACATCAGATAGTGCTTCTCCAAATTATAGAGCATGAATAGTTGCAAATGTTTTTAAGCAACAACATGGCATTGATTTTGAGGAAATCTTATCTCAAGTAGTCAAGATGACTACCATGTGCATGTTTCTTGGATTCGTTGCAATGGAGGACTTAGAGCTAGCTCGAATGGATATGAAAATTGCTTTCTTGCATGGAGATCTTAGAGATGAGATCTATATGGAATAACCTGAGGGTTATGTATTTCCTGGTAAAGAAAGACTAGTTGTAAGCTAAAGAAGAGCTTATACGTTCAATATGTAGGGTGGAAAGGCATTGAATACACCTTTACCCACATACGTGAAATCGAGTATGGATGATTGCCCCAAATCAAATGAGGACAAGGAATTCATGAACAAAATTCCTTATTAGTCTGCTATTGGTAGTATCATATATGCTATGGTTGCTACAAGACCAGACATTGCATTTGAAGTGGGAATTGTGAGTAGGTGTATGTATAATCCTAGAAAGAAGCATAGGGAAGTGGTCAAGATGATTTTGAGATATCTGAGTGGCACTAGGGACAAGTGTATATGCTTAGGTAGAGAAAATGCATGCATTATTGATGACACAAATTTTGATTATGCTAGTTATGTAGACAATCGAAAGTCAACATTAAGGTACATTTTTCATTTTGCTAGAGATTTTATCTCTTGATCTCATCTTCAAAAATCTATAGTTGTTTCCACCACATAAGCAAAGTATGTTGCAGTAAGTGAGACATGTAAGGAGGCATTGTGGCTTTCTCATCTTGCTTGTGATATGGGTCTACCTCAGCATGTAGCTCGTTTCTCAGTGATAGTTAGAGTGCCATTGCTTTGGCCAAGACAATCTAACATGCAAAGACCAAGCATATTGAGGTGAGGTATCACTTTATTAGAGATTTCTTAGCCACAAAACACATTATTCTTGAGAAGGTTTAGAATTGAGATAATGTTGCAGATGCTTTGAACAAAGTTCTACCACATAATAGCTTTCAACACTATTGTCACTTGATGGGGGTTACTTGATTCATCATCTTACATAGTTACTTGTATATTGTGTAACATGCTCATTAGGTGGGAGATATAGTCTGTATACTTATACATGTATTCTTTATTTTTTTGCCATATTCATTTTGGCCATATTGGCCTTTAGTGGGATATTGTTACCTTTAATGTCCATGTGAAAGTACAAATGGCTTCCGAACACTTTTGTACATGTTATTTAATAAAATATATAATGGCATAGTAAGCCACATACTGTAAGTTTGATAATATTTATAACACCTAAGAAATTTGTGTTCATGCTCCCTGTGTACTATGTGTTTTTTATGTATTCTTCAATCCTTGTGCAGAGTATTGTTTGTGACATCCAGATCTCACTTTTCTACTGTGACAGTATCGTCATGGAGCTCTCAAGAAGGAGAGCCTATTGTGGTGCATCCCCATCGCATCCTTGCAATAGACATGCAGACATTCCATGCTTCATCAAGGCAGATGATTATGCATTCTTCAAGACAAATTTGGATTCTTACATTTAGTCTTATAGGGGGGGGGTGAACAACCTTCTCAAACCCCAAAGGTAAGACTTGATAAAGGTAAAGAGAAAGTTGTTGAACCTACATTACCATCATCTACAGTTCCATCTTTCCCTATTTGTTCATTACCTCTTGACGTACCAACTTATGAAGTTGGAGAAACTTTTAGAGCACCTAAAGAAAGAGTTTCAGATGAACCAATGTTGTCACCAGTATTCTAGAAACTTCCAAAATGGTATGTCAAAACACTATAAGATAGAGGGATTAAACCATTCAAAGGAAGAACCATAAGTCAAAAAGATTGGACATATCAAGTAAACTATGCAATACATTTTGAAATCAATAAGATTCTTGCATTAACTTGAGTTGAAGATGAACCAGTTAGTGTCAAAGATGCATTACAAATTCTTGTTTGGAAGAAAGAAATGCAAGAGGAGGTTGATTCTATGCATAAGAATTGAACTTGGAAGCTATGTGAAAAAGTAGGAAAGAAATCGGTGTCAATTGGATCTTCAAGATCAAAAGAAAAGAGGATGGTACAATTGAAAAGGTATAAAGCTAGACTTTTAGTCAAAGATTATTCACAAATCAAAGGAATTCACTATGATGAAATATTTGCACCTACTTCTAGAATGACCATAGTCGGAATAATACTTTCACTTGCTATATTTTTCAATCAAAAAGTATACTAGTTAGATATCAAAATAGCTCTTCTAAATTGTGATCTACATGAAGATGTCTAAATTCGACAACCATAAGGTTTTGAAGAGCACTTTATGGTTTGAAGTTGGCACCAAGAGCTTGGTATGAAAAGATATTTATTATCCATTGGCTTTGAAAACTCAGATGCAACTCCAACTCTCTATATTAAGGTAGAGTTAGATATCTTGATTATGATCATTATCTATGTGGATGATATGATCATGATAGGTCCCAAGGATTCAGATCTTTAGCTCTTTAAGTCACAACTCAAGCATACATTTGATGATAATGACATTGGGATACTACACTACTACTTAGCCATCGAGTTTAAATTTAGCAATGATGGTATCTATATGACATATAACTTTTAGGCAAATTTTCACTCAACTTTTGTAACTAGTACCCTTGGATACAACCTACATTCTGTTTTGTATCATACACACATTCTGTTTTTCATTATTTGAGTGTGTAGTAGCATTAAAATTCTACGCTTTCATAATTGACTTCATATCTCTCTCTATTGGCATTTATCTCTCTTGATCAAGTTAATGTGTGTAATGTTCAAAGGTTAAGTGTTGGAAGATCTTGGAGTTTACCTGTGATTGATTTATTGGGCCTACCACACTCCCAACCTCCAAGTCACATGATGATAAGGTACTTCAATATGTTCAAGTTTCTATGAGGCTTTTGTAAGTGATGATAAGGATGGATATGATTGTGACCTTGCTTTCAATTTTTTGATCATTTTGTCTTCATTTGCCGGCTCTATCCAAAATTTGTCTCTTTAATGTAATTGTTCCAATTTTTGATGAGTTGGGTGATGTGAATTGAATTGGAAGAGGCATGTCTTCAAGTAGATTTTGCACCAATGTTTATTATTCTTGTTGGAACCTCTTTAAGTCATGTTTCATTCATCATAGAGAATCCCTAAGTACATTAAGCCACCTTCCTCTTTGAGCTAGATGGATTTGCATTTATTTTAACTCTTTTTTTTAGAGCTTTGAATATAGTATTCACGTCATGATTTTGCTACTACAAATGTTCTTGTTTATGGTTAGATGAACGGATATTGAGAAGGGGACAATGTTGAAGTAGTTTACCTGAATATTTGATGAAAAAGGAACATGAGGGATTTGGAAATATGTCCATTGTTTATTGATGATGAGATGGAGATTGAAATGCCAAAATGTGACATAACTGTATGGGGAGGTAGTATGTTAGTCTCCATTGAGTATTCTTGTATGGTTGTAGCCAATGCTTCTTTACTCATAGTTTCATGAAATTCTTGTATGAGATCTTCAAATGTGGATAGTTATTTGGGTAATTCTCCAATTAATTTATATTCCTGGTCTTGCATATGTGCTCGAACTAGTGATTGTTTCATTGTGGGTCTCTCTAAGGGGAAGATGACTATGATTCATGGTCATCTTATGCCTATTAGAGCGGATACAAAGTCCAGTGCAATACCTTTGGATCTCTTCCTTCACAACTCTTGCAAATGACCTTCGTGGAATAAGAAGCTCTACAGACTTTTGATAGGGTCTAATCTCTGAAAAGGCTCTGTTTTGCTTTCTGCGCCTTTGCCGTGCTCTTGTTTGGGGGGATGTTGGGTTGTGGTCGTTGTGGTCTACAACATGGTTGATAGTTCTTCTTTCTTCTTGGAGCATGCCTAGATGGTCCTGCCTCATCATTTACTTGCTCTACCCAACTTTGCTCTCTTTCTTCATCAGTTGGTCTTTGTCCTTGTCCTGCGGGGAGTGTCTTGCCTCCTTGTGTTACTCGATGGTTCACAGGGATATGATCATTGTTCGATGGTGGCTCCTTAACACTTTCTTCATCCGAGGAAATCTCTAAATTTGATGTTATCTCCATCACAACTTGCATCCGTCCTCGTTGTTTGGGCCTTGCCTTGAGTGGTGTCCTCACTGGGGGCTCATCATCAGATGTGGGAGGGGAATAATTTATTTCTTATGTTACATCCCTCTCTTGTGAAGCTTCATCCCCCCGCGATGGAATGCTACCAGAGTGTGTCCCTGCACCCGAGTTTCATCTAGAAGAGTGGCTTGTGGTTCGACGCTTCTTGTGGGCTGTCATCTATGAAGGGCACTTGGTACCTTGCACATGGCTAGGGTAGACGACAAGATCATTTCTAGCAGTTTGCTTTGTGTGTGTCATTCTCTTAGGTTGTAAAGTGGTAAAATGAGGAAGGACACCTTTATTTATAGCCTTTCACTTAAGAATTTTCCTGTTCATATTTAAATGGATAAAAATTAGTTTTAAAACATTAAAAGTATATTCACAAAAACATTGAAAGTTTATTTGAAGTGAAAGGAGTTATAAAAACCTTGAAAAAAATAATGCATTTTAAGAGTTTGGAAACTATTTTCAAGCAGAACCCTCGTGGATTCTTTGTGCATGCCATTGGGCATGATGTAGTGGTCCTGATGATGACATCCACTTCTCTCTTGCAATATCATGTTGTAGCTTTCATGTAATCTTTGCTATTCGTGACTCACATGCTCGTTCCATTACATATTTTCTAGCAAATGTCGCATGAAAAAACCAGTTGAACATTTCTTCTAAATAGTTTGATTGGAGTAGACCACCCCCATATGAGTGTTTTTAAAGTAAACACCTCTAGCCCTGTAGTGCGACTTCTCCATTCCTTGTGTACTAAAAATGTCCAGTGACCCATATCGATTCATAAAATATGGTCCATGTGCAAAAAGAATATGCTATGAACTAGTCAATAAGATATACGCATGGTGTTTAAGACCAAATAAAAAAATGTAAGCAAAACTTACTATGTAATGTGTAATGTTGCTTTCTCCCCAAGATAAGATGAATGATTGTGTAAACTCCTTCAAAGTCACTTGGAATAATTCTGGTTGAGAAGCATTAGTGGAAACCAAACACATCAAATGTAACAATTGATCTAACGAAGACCAAACCTTCTTTTGCTTGTTAATGAGATCAACCTGACTATCATTGTCTGTCGTAATTAAACAGAGGTCCTTCCAAAGCTCCCATTTCCCATCATCTTCATTATTCACATCTCTTTTAAAGAAATGTCTTTCCTTTTTCCCAGTCATTGAAACTTGTTGTAAAATCTCTTGAGACTCACCATACTTCTTAACAACTAAAGATACATGGCCACCATGACAACCAATAGAATTCAAAAGATCTTGTATTTTTATTGTAGACTACTCTAGTGGTTTCATTGCAAATGCATATTCAACATGGAGCTTCAAAAGCCTATCAAAGATCCTCATGAATGCATGCAAAGTACAAAAGTGAACATTGACTAATGGAAATGGAATAATGGGGTTCCAATCATTGCTTATTTTATCATGAGTTGGTTCTCGTAACATTGGATACCTCAAAAGTGATATCTCCCATTCCCTACGATTCGATGAGTCTGTTTCATCAATTTCTTCAGAGTCATCAACTCTCATCAATGCCCTTGTAGGTTTAGAATGTCTCTTAGATCCTTTGTAACCTTGTGTACAATATGGGCAAGGATAGAGAGAAGACGCTCCTTGTTTACAACCTAACATGCATTTTATACTCTCAAGGTCTGCACCCAAATGACATTCTACCTCAAAATCACCTATATCATCTACAAAAAGCTTTTGCCCATGTATTTGAGAAGAGATTACTTCCATAATCCATGGAGTCCTACTAAAAATCCACAAAATAACATTGTTTGTTTCTTTGGAAACTTCTATAGCACCTAACCACCAGATATCTCTTTCTGATTGCACACTGTAAGTCAAATGGGAAGTGGATCCTAAAGTTTCATCACTCATTGCGTGGTCCATAACTTCATTCATTAGCATCACACTCAACCTTTCTAGTTACCGACCCTTTATGATTTGACACTCATCAAGCTTTAGTATGAACTTTAACTTAACATTACAGTCTGCACAAAAGAGAAAACATTATCTTAATATGACACTTGAATGCAATAAAACTTCAACTTCAAATAAAATGTAGTAGGAGTACCTTTGATTGTTGAACAATAAAAGCGAACCATTACTTGTTGAAGCTCCACAAATATATTGTTGAATTTAGTGTAAGTAAATCCTTGTGTAGATAGGATCTTTGATTGCTTCCTTGGGAATATTTGGATGATAAACAGAGGCAGGCATAGTGTCTTCTATGAATAAATATTGTCCAATAGTACAAGTCATCCTCATTTGAAGTTTTTTTTTTTGATAGACACTCTATGTGGGCATGGAAATATACTATGACTTCCTTCATATACATGCTTTAGACATTCCTCTCGAAGATATTTCTCATTTTTAGAAATATCCATGCTCTCACTGTCATTTTGATACCAATCCTCAATAAAATCTGCCATGCCATCATCTTCATCATTGTCACACAAATCTTGTACTTTATCGTCTTTTGAATATAGATCTTTCAACTTTGCATATTGCACAGGATTAGTTTTGCGTAACCTCCTCATGGAAGCTTCTGATAAATGAGGTCTTACTGGTAATTGTGAATGTTGTGGACGAATATCATCAACATCATACGTTGGAATCTACACATATAAATAAAACTCATTAGTATTCCATAAATGAATAAAAATTAAACTTCAAATATAAAATTAAGTATATAACTTATTAAATATGGATAGAAAATTTTTATTCTCTCTAGCTAAAAGGTGCTCTTGGAGGTCTACGCCATCCATAATTCACTAATAGTTCATCACCAGCATGTAATGTAGTAATAGCATTGACAACTATGTATCTTGATACATCTCTACTCATGTATGGTGATTCATGACTATTTTCACGCTCCTCAATTGTGCAATTAGTCCTTGAACTATTATGTAACCCTCGACTACTATTTATTAAACCTGCTATATTTCCATGTGTGTAAGGTCTTCCATCAATATATAATCTTTCATTTTCTGCATGTAAAATCCTTCTACTAGTAAGGGATGCTGCGTTCAAGCATATTCCATAAGTACTCATGCTTTGAACATAACGTGAAAGTCGATGCCAATCTCCCCATCCATATATAGGACCACAAAATGACATAAGAGTGACTTCAGAGTTCGGAGGCACATACAAATCCTCTACAATAAAGAGACCACGACCAACATTAGTAATAGTGGATGGAGCAATCATATAGCGATTACCCCAAAAGTTGAAAACCTCTCCATCTAAAGGAAGTGGTCCTCTATTCCATCCTCCATATCTTCTAAAATTATATGTTTGTACTAAAGAACGATCACGAGCTGGCAATGGATAATCTCTAGCCGTTTCATTCTCTAAACCAGGAGGTAGAGGATTTCTAGAAACCTCTGCTTGTAATTGATGAACAACAAGTCCATGACGTGTACGAGGTATATTAACATTATGAGAAAAATCATCATCATCATCATCATCGAGCAAGTATTCCTGTATATCAATAATAACTTGATTTTATACATGGTTTTTAAATAAAATAATGACATTAATATATATAGAAAATACATACCCAAGCATTATCACATTGACTAGGTGATGGTGCACGCTCAAAAGTACCATACTTTGCCTCATGTTCAATACATTCCAATCGTGGTCTTCGATACGTGCCATAACAAGAGTTACACCAACATATAATATGCTCTTCATAGTAAAATTCATCATAATTCCTATCGGAGGACACATGTGAAGTTGTTGCATGGGTAGGAGGTGGTGGAGTACCCTCTGATTGATCAGAATCTGCACATCATAAGAAACATAAAAAAGAAATATAAGTTATGTATCCATCAAATATAGTTAAAATTAAATATTTCATATACTTACAGTATAAAGTCGTTGCACGATGAGGAGACGGTGGTGGAGTTCCATCTGATTGATCAGAATCTACAAATAATGGTATTTGATATTAATAATTTGATTATCTACATAAATAAAAAATTCACATATACATATTTACACATACACACATATTCATATATACACATTTACACATACACACATATTCACATATACACAAATACATATTATTGTGGGATAAATGCATGTATTTTGTATGAATGAGTGTATATGCATGCATGCGTGTGTATGTATATATGTGGATATGTATATGTGTGTTTATGTTATATGTATGTATATGTGTATATGGATACATATATGCATGCGTATATGTTTGCATGTATATGTGTATGTGGGTATGTGTATGTGTATGTGTGTGTATATATGTGTATGTATTCTGACTTTTTTTTCTGTTTGAGATTAAATTAATAGGAGATATTGTATGGTCGAAAAAAAAAAGAGGCGAGCTAACATACCACCTGAGTCGTGGTAGTTTTTTCGTAGACAGCTACGTCTTCAGGAGTCATTTCCTCAGCAGGAGGTACACAAATTAATAGTTTATATTTATATTTTTTATATATTTTAGTAAATTTTTTACATTTAATTTATGTATTTTTTTTCTTGAATAAACAGGCTGCTGCAAAGAAGAGAGTGGAGTCGGGCCACACATCGCACTTAGGCCAAATGGGCCATAATGGTTTTGTAGCTACGTTTGTAAGTATATGTGTTATTGTGAGTATATTTTTTATTTTAGTTAAAATGCAAGCAACTAATGTTTTTTATTTGTTTCATTGCAGCGAAAGGATTATGGCCGATATCCTACGAAACACGAGATTGAGTATGCTACACATTTTGGATATCGGCGTTTGGGCGAGTATATACAAGATCATCCTGATGCCTTTGTGAGTATTTTTAAATTTTATATAATTATTTTGTTGTTATGAATGTTTTAATTATTTTATTGATTTATGTTTGTTATATGTAATACAGGAGTATTATGGGGAGACAAATATGGATGAGGTGGAGAGACAAACACAGGAGGGACGATCTCGATCGTCACAAGGTGATCATGACGATGAGGATGAGGAAGATCAGGATGATCATGATATTGCTGATGATGATGATGATCATGATGATAATGATTAGGATTTTAGTTGATTATGACATTGGATTAAATGTATTTACATTGATATATATATATATATATATTTGTTATCTATATATTTTTCATTTCAGTTATGTTTTGAATTGTGTGTATGGTATTAAGTAATGAAGAGTTTTGTTCTATTGATTGTTATTATTGTTTATATTAAGCATGTGTTTTAATACTTTAATTATATAATTCATTCATATGTGTGTACCTAAGTGTATATGTATGTGTGTGTATATGTATGTATGTGCATGTGCATGTGCATGTATAAGTGTATATGTGTGTATGAGTATGTGCATGTGCATGTGTATGTGTGTGTATATGTATATGCATGTATATGTATAACTCTATGTGTATGTGTGTGTATGTGCATGTATATGTGTATATGTAGGTATGTGCATGTGTGTGTGCATGTGTATATGTGTTTTAATACTTTAATTATATAATTCATTCATATGTGTGTACCTAAGTGTATATGTATGTGTGTGTATATGTATGTATGTGCATGTGTATGTGTGTGTATATGTATGTATGTGCATGTACATGTATAAGTGTATATGTATGTATCAATATGTGCATGTTCTTGTGTATGTGTGTGTATATGTATATGCATGTATATGTATAACTCTATGTGTATGTATGTGTATGTGCATGTATATGTGTATATGTAGGTATATGCATGTGTGTGTGCATGTGTATATGTGTTTTAATACTTTAATTATATAATTCATTCATATGTGTGTACCTAAGAGTATATGTATGTGTGTGTATATGTATGTATGTGCATGTGTATGTGTGTGTATATGTATGTATGTGCATGTGCATGTATAAGTGTATATGTGTGTATGAGTATGTGCATGTTCTTGTGTATGTGCGTGTATATGTATATGCATGTATATGTATATGTGTGTATACGTATATGCATGTATATGTATATGTGTGTATATGTATATGTATATGTATATGTATATGTATATGCATGTGTATATGTATGAAACATGCATGTGTATGTGGATGTGCATATACATGTATTTGCATATATGTTATTGTGTGTATGTGTGTGTATATATATATATATATATATATATATATATATATATATATATATATATATATATATATATATATATATATATATATATATATATATATATATATATATATACAATAATGCATGCATGGACGTCTTTTTATGTGGTTGTAGGAATGTTTGTGCATATGCATGTGTATATGTGTGTATGTCTAAGTGTATGTGCACATGTATCTATGTGTATATATGTGTGTGTATGTGCATGTGTATATATGTATATGTGTGAAAGTGCATCTTCATCATGTATAAGTGTATGAGTGCATATCAATAAGTGTGAGTATGGTATGTAATGAAAATAACAAAATTCAAATGATCTACGAATAATAGAAATTGTACTTACAAATGTTAGCCATAGTTTTTGCTTGGTTAGCTTCTTGAATAACCTGCAATAAAGAGAGAAAGAAAAGAGAGAGAGAGAGAGAGATCTAGAGAGAGAGAGATCTAGAGAGAGAGAGAGAGAATTCAAAGAGAGAAAGATGTAGAAAGAGAGAAACAAAGACAGAGGGAGACAATAACAGAGAGCTTAGGCAAAACAACAATTCTGCATATACTTGCTTCAGCTTGTAAGCGAAGCACAATTGCGAACGTTGGAGAGCTCTTCGATCGGATGTGTGAAAATGCCGATCGCAGAGCCTCCAATGTTTTAATTTTTGTCCGTCAACAGATCGTCATGTAAGCGATGCTATTCGTCGTCGTATAAGAGACATTTTTAACGTCGCGTATGCGACGCACAAAAGCATCGCTTAAGCGACGTTTTTAAATAGCGTCGATTTAGCGACGTTGTCCGGGAGCGTCGCAATTCAAGTCGCAAATACCATCGTTTTTTGTGTCGTATAATCGACGGTCGGCGCCCGACGCTAATTACGATGCAAGTTGCAATTTTATAGCGACGAAATTCTGTCGCCTTAACCGTCGCTATACGCCCGTATTCCTTGTAGTGCATGAACATGGATACTTGTTGATGTAGGAGCATGAGGATGTTCTACTGTGAAGTTTGTGATACATGTCAACACCATCTTTGCTAATGACTAGCAATATCAATAACAAAGATGGAAAACTGGTTGGAAGGGACTCTAAAGCATATGTTTTGCTCAGAAAATGTGTTTTCTTGTATGTGTATGGGTTAAAGTGTATTTTTCCACTGTGTATGGCTGAAAATGATGAAATTTGAAAAAAGTCATTCTTTGGGGGAAGCATAGTCACAGATTTGATGATGTGGCACTTAATTTTGGAGGGAGTTTGAAAAATATACTTTTTCTAAAAGAAAGTTTAAAAAATGGGCCCAAAAAAGTGACTTCTGACATATATATATAAAAAATAGGCCCTTTTGAGTTAATATACACTGAAAATGAGACTTTTTTAAAAAATCTTTTTTTTATTCAAATACATGCACATGTTTGATGATGTGGAAAGTAGATTCTCTTGCTCTCTCTCTAGAAGAAGAAAGAGAGAGAGGCCTAGTAAAGCCTAAAAAAAAGCCTACTCTAGCCTACTAAAAAGTGCCCTATTAAATGCACTTTGTTCCCTTAAACAAGAACAAAATTAAGCTTAATCCCTAAAAATTAGGGATCCGTACAAGGCCCATGCAGGGTTCATTTTTTCCCCTAATGAGATGGTTCAGTTCGAGCTACTCAAAAATTGCAGCTTGTTCACAATGATGTATGTGGTCTTATGCAGACACCCTCTTTTGGGAACTATCTTTACTTCGTGACTTTCATCGATGATTTTTCTAGGCATGCATGGGTATATCCATTGAAAGAAAAGTCCGAAGTGTTTATGTGCTTAAAATAGTTTTTGGTTTTGGTTGAAAATTTGTCAGCATGTAAAATGGGCACTATCTATTTTGATCGAGGGGGGAATATATGTCTTCTAAATTTAATGCATTTTTGGCTAAACATGGGATAAAACATTAGTGTATTGTGCATATACACCTCAACAAAATGGAGTTGCTGAATAGAAGAACATGTCACTCATGGAAATGGTGAGTTGTATGGTCAAGAGTCACGCTTTACCACATAGTTACTCAGGTTGTTATGTGTGCAGGATATGTACTTAACAGATGTCCCATTAAAGCGTTATAGTCTATGACTCCATATGGGGCTTGGCATGGTTGAAAGCCATCTATTGCTCACCTGCGCATTTTTGGTTGTCTGGTGTTTGTTGGGTACAGTTTTGAAAGCAAAGGCTATCATCTGTATCATCCATAGTCTAAAAGCATTTTGGTTAGTTGTGATGTTGTTTTTGTGGAAGATGCTATTCAGCCACTACTTTCATGTACTAAGGAGACATCTCTTAGCTCCAAAGACATATATGATACTTTGCTGCCTCTTTTTAGAGGTGGACAGTCTAGTGGTGGTCCTAATGAGGCAACTTCTTAGCCTTTACTAGTTTCATGTGATGATGTAGATCATTCCATATTTGATGCAGCATGGTACACTTGTTGATGAGAGAGCTGATATTGAGGATGCAAAAACTATGCCAAAATGGCTGGTGCAAACTTTGCATGATAGCAAATTAGATGCACCTCTTCATACCATACTCATTTAGGCTCTCATAGTGCCTCTTTTGCATCATATTTCTATGCTATGGCTGCCTCTAGTCTCTATGATGAGAATGAACCTATTTCGTTTGATGAAGCACAAGATTCAAAAAATTGGATGGCTGCTATCCAATCTGAATATGATGCTATAATAAACAATGGTACCTGGCCTTTATGTGACTTGCCTCCTGGCAAGAAGGCCATTGACACTAAGTGGGTATACAAGCTTAAGTGTAATCTTGATGGAATAGTTGACAGCTATAAGGCTAAGCTCGTTCCAAAGGGTCATGCGCAGGAAAGAGGCATTGATTTTGATAAGATCTTTGCTAATACATGCTGAATGACTATTGTTCATAGCATATGTGCACTTGCGACTCATCATGGTTGGAATGTACATTAGTTGGACATTAAAACTACATTTTTGAATGGTGATTTTCATGAAGAAGTGTATGTTTTTCAGCCTCATGGCTTTGTGTAGAAAGGGCATGAAAACCAGGTGTGATGGTTAAAGAAGGCATTATATGGTTTAAAGCAAGCACCATGTGCTTGGTATGAAAAGATGCATGCCTATCTGATTGCACATGGTTTTGAGAACAGTCCAACTGAAAATACCTTATATGTTAAGCGTGCTAATGATGTGCTTTTGATCATTGTTGTGTGTGTTGATGACATGCTACTCACTTGTATGAGAAGCATATTGCTGATTTTAAGGTTGATTTGCATGCCTCATTTGAGATGTCAGATTTGGGGCATTTGCATCATTATTTGATCTAATTTATGCAAGTTGATGGCAGAATAGCCCTGCGTCAAATGAAATATATTGACACATTATTGTAGTGCTTTAGCCTTGAACACTGCAAACCTATTGCCACTCCTATGGCGACAAGTTTATGATTGAGTCTTCATGATGCTAGAGATGCATTTGATGTTGTTCTCTATCAGTAGGCTCTTGGATGCTTGATTTACTTATGCATTACTCGACCAGATATTGAGTTTGCTATCTCATATATTAGCAAGTTTATGCATTGCCCAAGTGTCAAGCATTGGCAGGCGGTTAAGCATATCTTTCGCTACTTGAGTGGTACCCGACTACTTGGATTGTTTTATCCCAAGGGGGGATCACTACCACCAGATTTACATGCTTTTTTTTTTACTCTGACTAGGCTCGTTGCTATGACACTCGTGTGTCTATTAGTGGCTTTTGCTTCATGCTTGGTAGCTCATGTATATCTTGGTTGAGCAAGAAGCAGCCTATTGTGGCCACTTCTAGTTGTGAGGCTGAGTACAGGGCAACTTTCACAGCGACTATTGAGTGTGTGTGGCTCAACTGGCTTATGGCTGATTTGGGTGTTGGTTAGTCTTTTGCCACCACCATCTTCAGTAACAGTCAAAGTGCATTGGCAATTGCAAAGAACCTTGTGTTCCATGCTTGCGCTAATCACATGAGGTGGATTATCATTATGTTAGGGAGAGGTTCTCTGTTGGAGAGATCAGCTTGGCATATGTGCCCATGTAGGAGAATATTGCAAACCTTTTCATGAAGGCTCTGCCTAGGGAGAAGTTTAAAGCTTTCCGCAAAGCTTTGAGCTTACTTCCTTTTGCATATTGATTCCACATAGATTGGCTATACATGAGTGCTAGCTCCTTGTTCACGGCATCACTCCTAGGGGGTATTTGTTGATATATTTAGGTAGTGATGTGTGTGAACACACTAGGACTATCAGAGCATTTTTTTCCCTCTTTAGGAGTCCCCGCCCTTGTATATACACCTATTGCCCTAATGGGTTACTTATCTTTCTACATTCTAGTGGTAATACATTTAGTATTGTGTGTTGTGCTCCAAGCTTCTTCTTCTTCCTTGTGTTGTTCATGTGCTTCTACAGACCTCAAACTCCAACAACTTGTTGGTGGGCTTCCTTAGTATTTCTTTATATTTCCCGTAAGCTATTAGATATGAAGAGTTGTCATGCAAAAGAACTTGACAATCCTTGATGTCATTTCTTTGATTTGGCTCCTTTTAATATTTAATGAATGTGTTTGGGGATTATCATGTGCTTTACATAAATAGATCATACAATTCTTGGTTCTCCAAATCTAACCATCTATCAACAATTTGTTGTCATTTGTGAATAACTTGACATGTAGCCATCGATATCCATCCAATTTCTTTGGAAGCTTGATTTCCCTCATTGCTTATTGTTCCCATAGTTTCCTTCATTTGATTCTTCCTAGAACTTGGGCACGGACTTAATCTCCAATATATATCTCCTCTTGTTTCCTATTTGGTGCTTTTCTCAATTGTTCTAGCATCTCCTCAAAGATAGGTTCTCAATAGAGATTAACTTTTAATGTGTATAATAGCAATACATCAGCTTCTTGAAATCTTTCACCATTAATTTTTATAGCATTATGGGTTGGCTTCTCACTTTTGGCATATATTTTGTCACTAACCTTATCATATTTTTTGCAAATTTAGCAGATTTGTACTATCCACTCATAGCTTTTAACCACCTTCAATGTTGAGATTAAGAAATTATTAGTTTGAACAATGTTTTGATCATAAACGAGGTCAAATAGGCTTGCTCTTAAAGTTTTCTTGTATGCAACTTTATATGTCTGAATTGCATGATTCAATTGCATTTGTGAGTTAGATGTTCCATTATTTACAAGTTGAGTTAGCTCAATACATGAAACTTTATTGGAATTCTCCATGTAACCATTACCTAGAGGGTGGTATGGGTTTCTTATGTAGGATAAAGAATTCATGAAGTAAATACTCAATCATGTCATTGATGAAGAGGACCCTTTGTTGCTTACAATTTTGATAGCCTAGTAAAATTTGATAATAAGTTGTTCAAAGACAAATTATGGGTGGTTTGAGCATTATTTCTATTCACTGCTCTGATTTCTACCCATTTTATTTAATAATCTATCACAACTTGGATGTACTTAGCATATGACACTCAGAGAGGGGTTTTTTTTGTGAAATTAAGTCTAAAGCCCCTTTTGCAAAAGTCCTACCTCCCATCGAATGTCTTAATGGCATTTGGTCTCTTCTCAACAAATACTTGGTTCGCTAATAGATGTCGAATTCCTCAACAAATGCTTTGACATCCATATGGAGTGTGGCCACCATAGGCATGCAAATAATATTATTTTAGGTGTGATGTGGGGAAAAATGTCGTCTTGGGAATACCCGCATGCACCATTTCTAAGATGAGCAAGTAGTCACTCTCATGATCATAAAGATGTAGGAATTCATGCTTGGCTCTTTTGTAAAGTCGTCTCCTATGAAAGCATGTCATTTACTTTCATCTTTTAAATTTTTTTCCTTGAAACCATGTTTCCTTCTAGAAGGGTTGTTTTTGTAAGATAATTAATGATGGGTTAGTCCATTCAAGGATTTTTGAGATTTGATGTAAAATTGCTTGTTCTAGCTTCACATAGTTTAATATGATCATGAACGTGTTTAACCATGTTGGGCAAGTATACATCTAACCTTTGAAGGTTTTATAGTTTGCAAATCTTTTAGTGTCTTCCCAAAAGTCTAATGTGGGATCTGGACGTTGATATATTTAGGTAGGATGCGTGTGAACACACTAGGGATTGTCGGGGCACTTTTTTCCCTCTTTAAGAGGTTTTCTTCTCCGGCTTGTATATACACCTATAGCCCTATCGGGTTACTTGTCTTTGTACATTCTAGTGGTAATACATTCAATATTATGTGTTGTGCTCCAAGCTTCTTCTTCTTCCTTGTGTTGTTCGTGTGATTCTGCAGACTTCTAACTCCGACAATTGGTATCCGAGCAGGTCGCTCCTTCATCTAGGGCGTCCTCAACACCTCTCCAGTTGCAGTCTCAGATTCGCATGAAATTTGGTGAGCATACTCAGAGTGATTAGGAGATATGAGCTCGTTTCAGCCTCTGAATGCACTATCACAATGCTTGTACATGCTATTTCATCTTTTTGTGCCAAAGATATATGTAGGTTTCAGTTTTCCAATATAAGTGTCTCAAAGTTTGCTACAAGTTTAGCAGAACTTGTCAGGGTAGTTCTGTTCAACTTTTTCAGATACAATCATTTTTTTGCATCAGGGTATCTTACTCAATGGCCATGGCTAATGATTTATTCCATATGTTGGTTGTTGAGGATAAGCTGGACGATACCAATTACCCATTGTGGGCTTATATGATGTGAAATGTATTGGTTGTAAAAGGATTATGGAACATTGTGCAGGGTGTTGAGAAATGTCTTATTACACCCGCAAATATAGTTATTAAAGCTGATGCAGATGACGTTGAAGATGTTGATATTCTTCAGATTCTTGCGGTTCCTGTTGCACCTACTATAGAGAAAATTTGTTGGGATGGCAGAGATGCTCAGGCACATGCATTGATAGCATTGTCTATCCAACATGCCATTATTCCTCCATTCACTCTTGCAGAATAGCTAAGGATGCTTGGGATACACTTACCACATTGTACCAAGCTAGGAATGAGGCTCATTTTGCTTACCTCCGAAAACACTTGGAGAGTGAGCAATGAATGAAGGTGATTCTATGGATAGTTTTCTGACAAAGATCAAGGATTTAAAGGAACAATTGATTTCTGCTGATGAAGTCCTTCTTGACAGTTCACTTGTGCAGACTAATTTGAATGGTCTTCCTGACTCATATCGGAGTTTCGCTTCTACTCTTCATTTGATGATGAACGGCAATCCAAATGCCTTAACATTTGAAGAGTTAGTTTCTATTCTGTTGCAGGAAGATCAGTCCAGGCAGAACATGTTTATTACGTGTATTGCAAATCAAGCTTTCTTGGCTAGTCAAAAAGGCAAAGGAAAATGGAGCTCTTCTTCTAGTAAGCAAAAAAATTATAATTCTGTAGAATCGAAGAAGGAAGACAAAGATGAGAAGAAATCAGAAAAACAGAAATTGTTCTGCAAATACTGTGAAGCAAATGATCATGTCATTAAGAGTTGTCCAAAACTAGCTACTAAAGAGGCAAAGAAGAAAGAGGCCAGAATAGTTGCTACAGAGGCCTCTACATCGAAAACAGAGTCTACTAATCTTGTGCAGGATGAAGAATGGGCATTTTCTACTGTTTGTAGTTTTGACCCATCTTCTCATGAGCAGTGCATGTCGACAATAGACTCAAATGTTTGGTAATTTGATAGTGGGACGACCAAACATATTACCACGCAACATAGTTTCTTCTCTTCACTCGAGCCTGCCCCTACATGGAATACTGTTACATGCGCCAACAACTCCCCTTATCTTGTTATGGGAGTTGGTAAGATCATTCTGACTACTACTGATGGTAGTTCTTTTACATTGTCAGATGCTTTATTTGTGCCAGGGATCAAGAAGAATCTGTTATCAGTTTTGGCCTTAGCCAAGATTGGTTTGGTTGTGAAATTTGTTGATGACAGATGTACAATTCATGATCTATCAAATGGCAACATGATTATTGCTTCTCGCATTTTATCTCATGGGCTATATAAGCTCATTGATTATGACAAATGTGTGAACGATTTAGCATGTGCAATACATGATTCTAAGGCTATGTCATATGCAAAGCTTTTGCATGCGTGCTTTGTTCATCTGAATTTTGCTAGTTTGCTACGCCTGCAGAAAACTGAAATGGTGTCTTCTTTTCCCAAACTTGAGGCACCTGGTAAACATGCATGTGAACACTATATTTTGGGCAAAATGTAGTGTTCCTCATTCCCAAAAGATGGTTTAGTTCGAGCTACTAAAAAATTGCAACTTATTCACAATGATGTTTGTGGTCCTACGCAAACACCCTCTTTTGGGAACTATCTTTACTTCGTGACTTTCATTGATGATTTTTCTAGGCATGCATGGGTATATCCCTTGAAAGAAAAATCTGAAGTGTTCATGTGCTTCAAACAGTTTTTGGTTTTGGTTGAAAATCTGTCAGCATGTAAAATGGGCACCCTCGATTTTGATGGAGGGGAGGAATATATGTCTTCTGAATTTAATGCATTTTTGGATGAGCATGGGATAAGACATCAATGTATAATGTTGTATACACCTCAACAGAATGGAGTTTCTAAACAAAAGAATAGGTCAATCATGGAGATGGAGAGGTGTATGGTCAAGAGTCACGCTTTACCACATAGTTTCTGGCTTGAGGCTGTTATGTTTGCAGCATATGTATTTAATAGGTGTCCCACTAAAGCGCTACATTCTATCACTCCGTATACGGCTTGACATGGTTGCAAGCCATCTATTGCTCATCTGCATGTTTTTGGTTGTTTGGCATATGCATTAGTGCCTAAACAACATCATAGAAAATTGGATGATAAAGCAATAAAATGTATTTTTGTTGGGTATAGTTGTGAAAGTAAAGGCTATCATTTTTATCATCCACAGACTAAATGCATTTTGGTTAGCCGTGATGTTGTTTTTGTGGAAGATGATATTCAGCCATTACTTTCATGTACTAAGAAGACATCTGTTAGCTCCAAAGTCATGTATGATACTTTGGAGCCTCTTTTTACACGTGGATAGTCTAGTGCTGGTCCTAATGGGGCAACTTCTCAGCCTTTACAGGTTTCATTTGATGATGCAGATCATTCTATTCTTTATGTAGATTTACATGATGCACTTCTTGATGAGAGAGTTGATATTGAGGAGGCAAAAACTATGCCAAAATGGCTGGTGAAGACTTTGTGTGACAGCAAATCAGATGCACCTCTATCATACTATAATCCTTCAAGCTCTCATAGTGCCTATTTTGCATCAGATTGCTATGCTATGGTTGCCTCTAGTCTCTGTGATGAGACTAGGCCTGTTTCGTTTGATGAAGCACAAAATTCTAAACATTAGATGGCTGCAATGCAATCTGAATACGATACTATCATGAAAAATGATACCTGGCCTTTATGTGACTTGCCTTCTAGCAAGAAGGCCATTAGCACTAAGTGGGTATACAAGCTGAAGCATGAACCTGATGGAACAATTGACAAGTATAAGGCTATGCTTGTTGCAAAGAGTTACGCGTAGGAAAGAGGCATTGATTTTGATGAAACCTTTGCACCTACATGCCGAATGACTACTATTCATAGCATCTGTGCACTTTAGCTCATCATGGTTGGAATGTACATCAATTGGACATTAAAACTACATTTTTGAAAGGTGCTTGCATGAAGAAGTGTATGTTTTTCAGCCCCATGGCTTTGTGCAAAAAGGGCATGAAAACCAGGTGTGCAGGTTAAAGAAGGCATCATATGGTTTAAAGCAAGCACAACATGTGGAATGGATGCATAAGGATGTTGTGCAATCAGATAGGCATGTATCCTTTCATGGGCATTTCTAGTACTTTCAATTTTATGATCATCTTCTAGGCTGTGCTACCGCCGAATATGCCAGCTACACCCAACATGTGAAAGCGATGCATAAGGATGTTGTGCTCATAAAATTGAAAATACCAGAAATTCCCATGAAAGGATACATGCCTATCTGATTGCACATGGTTTTGAGAACAGTCCAACTGAAAGAACCTTATATGTTAAGCGTGCTAATGATGTGCTTTTGATCCTTGTTGTGTATGTTGATGACATGTTGCTCATTGGTTCTCATTAGAAGCATATTGCTGATTTCAAGGCTGATTTGCATGCCTCATTTGAGATGTTTGTTTTGGGGCATTTGCATCATTATTTGGGCATTCAGTTTATGCAAGTTGATGGCGGAATAGCTTTGTGTCAAACAAGATATATTGACACATTATTGCAGTGTTTTGGCCTTGAGGATTGTAAACCTATTTCCATTCCTATGGAGACAGGTTGATGATTGAGTCTTCATGATGTCGGAGATGCATTTGATGTTGTTCTCTATCAAGAGGTTGTTGGATGCTTGATTTACTTATGCATTACTCAGTCAGATATTCAGTTTGCTATCTCAGAGATGAGCAGGTTTATGCATTGCCTAGGTGTCAAGCATTGGCAGGCGGTTAAGTGCATCTTTTGCTACTTGAGTGGTACCCGACTACTTGGGTTGTTTTATCCCAAGGGGGGATTAGTACAACCAAATTTGCATGCTTTTTCTAACTCTAATTGGGCTGGTTGCGATGGCACTCGTGTGTCCACTAGTGGTTTTTGCTTCATGCTTGGTAGCTCATGCATATCTTGCAAGAAGTAGCCTACTATGGCCACTTTTAGTTGTGAGGCTGAGTATAGGGCAGATTTCACAACAACTGTTGAGTATGTGTGGCTCTGATGCCTTATGGCTAATTTGGGTGTTGATCAACCTCCTGCCACCACCATCTTCACTGACCATCAGAGTGATTGGTAGTTGCAAGGAACCCTGTGTTCCATGCTTGCACTAAGCACATTGAGGTGCATTATCATTATGTCAGGGAGAGGTTCTCTGCTAGAGAGATCAAGTTGGCATATGTGCCCACGTAGGAGAACATTGCAGACCTTTTCACAAAAGCCCTACCTAGGGAGAAGTTTGAAGCTTTCCACAAAGCTTTGGGCTTACTTCCTTTTGTGGATTGATTCCACACGGCTTGGCACTTTCTTATACATGAGTGCCAAGAAATTTGTTGATATAATTAGGTAGTGATGTGTGTGAACACACTAGGGACTGCCGGGGCACTTTTTTCCCTCTTTAAGAGGTTTTTTCCCCCGGCTTGTATATATGCAGTTAACCCTAATGGGTTACTTATCTTTGTACATTCTAGTGGTAATACATTCAGTATTGTGTGTTGTGCTGCAAGCTTCTTCTTCTTCCTTGTGCTGTTTGCGTGCTTCCATAGAGGTCTAACTCCAACACTGGACACTAACTCTTGTCATTCATCTTTGACTACACAACGGGATAGTACTCCTTGGTAGTCTTGATGAAATATACTACTTCCAATGATTTGGTAGTGTTGTGCTTGATGAATTGACTTTTTGGCTGTAGGGATTCTTTTATTTAGTTATCCCATATGTTTGTAATGTAACAATGTATTATGCCCAAGTATGGACAACAGGACTAATGAGATAGGCATCAGGAAGATCATGTGCAACATTGATGTGTGGTTCTCCATGTGTTAATCTAGATAGATTGTCAACTTTAATGTGCATGTTTTCCTTCTTGATCACTACCTCAAAGAGAAATTCCATAAGCAATGGGAACCAAAAGACTAATCATCTGACATTGCATGGCTTATTTACAAGGTATAACAAGGCATGATGGTCTACACAAAAATTTAATTCATTTGCTAACAAGTAATGGGAAAACTTTTCACCACATAAACCATCCCTAATCCTCATCTTTCAACCGTGGTGTAGTGTAGCTTCTTTTATCACTATTCAACTAGCAATTAACATATGCAATAGGACGGCCAATTTTTCCTTTTTTGAATGTTATGCAAAAATGCATCCAAAAGCATGATTGGAAGTTTCAACATGTATATGGAACCATTTTCTCCAATTTGGTACTTTTGAGATGGACTTGGCCTCAACTCTCTCTTAACATGTTCAAAATCTCATACACATTCATCTATCCATTTGAAATTATTTAACAAGGAGCATAAATAAATATGTATGAATTAACCATAATAACCACAATAACCCATAAATGTTTGTACCTCTTTCCCAATATTAAGTTTAGATAAATGCAAAATAACTTTGATCCTTTCTTCATGAAAGGAAATTCCATCTTAGAAAGTATGTGGCTCATATCTTTTCCTTTTCAACCCATAAATGTGCATTTTTTGGGTTTAAACATACACCATCCTTTCAATAATGATTAAAGATCTTGTTATGATCAAGGATATGGACTTATCATTGTGCTAAATGGGTGCATAGGTCATCCACATGAACTCCTAGTTTTTGCATAAGAAATCTTTGAATACATGGGACATTAGCCTTTTCAACATGGTTGGGACCTTTGTAATAACAAAGGGCATCACACAAAAAGCATATATTCCACATTCATTTATGAACGTTGTTTCATGTTGATCTGTGGGGGCTATGTCCACTAGATTTTGTCCTACAATTTTGTATAGGAACCTGTAGACTTCCTTTGTATTTCCCCACTCTAATAGATTATGTGTCATCGGCGATGACATTCATTTTCTTCAAATTAATGCATAATCTTAACTTCCTTTCTTAAAGCACAACCACAATTGTTGAGAGTCGTTCCATGTTGTCAATTTCACAAATAAATACTATGGCAAGAAGTTTGTATATTTCCTCTTTGATCTTTGAAGCATGTAAATCATTGTATCTATATGAGCATCTGTTGATATGTAGAACACTCCAATCTCTCAAGAACTCGAAAATGCATCAAGTGTAGCATCAACAACCCATAATGTCAATATGATGGATGAGTACTAGTGGTGTGAAGACCTCCATGTTGTTAAAAAGTAGAAAACCTTCTACAAGGAGCTTCATAAAAACAAAAATTGGACCAATCAATCAATGATCGAAGGATAGTCAACTGTGGTCAAAATGGAAAAAAATTGCACTTATTATTTTAGTGTTGGTTAGTTTTAGACAAAATCAACCATGGTCAAAACAAGAGTAGAAATGGTAAAAATTGTTCAGAATATTTTATTGCATATTTGGAAAATAAATCTCAAGAGCTATCCAATGATATATTAGATTACAAATTTGCATATGTTTTGATGGATCAAAACCTAAACCCCAACTTTGCTTTTCATATGTGCTTTTGGTGTTCATACTTGCTTTTCATACCTACTTTTCATCTCAAAAAGCACAAGTGCCTAGCTTTTCATGCAAAAAATCAAAAATCAAGGGTGCAAAAACACATGCATAGCTTTTCAGTGAGTTTCACATAATTTTTGTGCCTTGTTTTTTCGGAAAAAGAATGGTTTTTTGGATGCCTAGGCTATACTATATAAGGAGGAGGTCCATAGTACAAAAATCACTCAATTTTGAGAGTTGGGCATGATCTAGACTCAAGTAAAGGTCTTTTTCAACCTTGTGAAAGTGTTGATATATTTAGGTAGTGATGTGTGTGAACACACTAGGACTATCGAGGCACTTTTTTCCCTCTTTAGGAGGTTTTTTCCCCCGGCTTGTATATACGCCTACTGCTTTTATGGGTTACTTATCTTTGTACATTCTAGTGATAATACATTCTGTATTGTGTGTTGGGTTTCAATCTCCTTCTTCTTCCTTCTGTTGTTTGTGTGCTTCTTCAAACCTCAAACTCCAACAGTTAGTATCAGAGCATGTCACCAGTTCATCTACGCCGTCATCAACACCTCTCCGGTCATAGTCTCAGAATCGTATGAAATTTGATAAGCATACTCAGGGTGATTGGGAGATCAAAATTGCTTTTCTCTTTGGTGCCAAAATTGCGATATGAGTTCGTTTCAGCCTCTGAATGCACTATTACATTGCTTTTGCAAGCAGTTTCATCTTTTTGTGCCAAAGATATATACAAGTTTTGGTTCGCTAGTATAAGCATCTCAAAGTCTGCTACATGTTTAGTAGAACTTGAGAGGGTAGTTCTGTTCAACTTTTTCAAATATATTCATTTTTTTGCATCAGGGTATTTTAGTCAGTGGCCATGGCTGAAAGGAGTGATGTATTCCATATGTTGGTTGTTGAGGATAAGTTGGATGGTACCAATTATCCATTGTGGGCTTATATGATGTGTCATGTACTGGTTGCAAAAGGACTATGGAATATTGTGCAGGGTGTTGAAAAATGTCCTCATTCACCTACAAATATAGGTACTGAAGCTGATGGAGATGGCATTGAAGATGGTGATATTCTATAGATTCCTATTTGTGTTGTGGTTTCTGTTGCATCTACTGAAGAACACATTTTTTGGGATGGCAGAGATGCTCAGGCACATGCATTGATAGCCTTGTCTATCAAACGTGCCATTATTCATCACATTCCCTCTTGCAAAACATCTAAGGATGCTTCGGATAACTTACCACTTTATACCAGGCAAGGAAATGAGGCTCGTGTTGCTTACCTCCGAAACCAGTTGGAGACTGAGCACACGAATAGTGATTCCATGGACAGTTTTCTAACAAAGATCAAAGATTTGAAGGAACAATTGAATTTTGTTGATGAAGTCTTACCTCATAGTTCACGTGTGCATAATTTTTTGAATGGTCTTCCCGATTCATATTAGAGTTTTGCTTCTACTCTTCATTTGATGATGAAAGGCAATCCAAATGCCTTGACATTTTAGGAGTTAGTTTTGTTCTATTGCACAAAGATCATTCTAGGTAGAACAGGTCCATTGTGCGTGTTGCAAATCAAGATTTCCTGGCTAGTCAAAAGGGCAAAGGTAAATGGAGCTCTTCTACTAGTAAGTAGAAATTTGCTAATTTTGCACAATCAAAAAAGAATGACAAAGATGACAAGAAAAAAGAAACGCAGAAATTGTTTTGCAAGTACTGTAAATCAAACGATTATGTCATAAAGAATTCTCCAAAACTAGTTGCAAAAGAGGCGAAGAAAAAAGAGGCTAGAATGGTTTTTGCAGAGGCCTCTACATTGAAAACAGAGTCTACTAATCTAGTGCAGAATGAAGAATGGGTGTTTACTATTGTTTGTAGTTTTGATTTGTCTTCTCTTGAACAATGTATGTCTGTAGTAGGCTCAGATGTTTGGTACTTTGATAGTGGGACAACCAAACATATTACCTCACAGTGTAGTTTCTTCACTTCACTTGAGCCTACCCCTACAGGGAATACTATCACATGCGCCAACAACTCCTCCTATCCTGTCATGGGAGTTGGTAAGATCATTTTTACTACTATTGAGGGTAGTTCTTTTACATTGTTGGATGCTTTATTTGCACCAGAGATCAAGAAGAATCTGTTATCAATTTCAGCTTTAGCCAAGATTGGCTTGGTTGTGAAATTTTTTTGATGACAGATGTAAAGTTCATGATCTATCAAATGCCAATGTTATTATTGTTTTTGGCATTTTATCTCATGGGCTGTATAAGCTCATATGCTATGAAAAATCTATGAATGATTTAGCATGTGTAGTACATGATTCTCAGGCTATATCAAATGCAAAGCTTTGGCAGACATGCTTTGTTCATCTAAATTTTGCTAGTTTGCTATGCTTGCAGAAATCTGAAATGGTGTCCTCTCTACCCAAACTTGAGACACCTGGTAAACAAGTTTGCGAAGGCTGTATTTTGGGCAAAATGTAGTGTTCCTTGTTCCCAAAAGATAGTTTAGTTCAAGCTACTTAGAAATTGTAGTTTGTTCACACTGATGTCTATGGTCCTATGAAAATACCCTCTTTTGGAAACTATATTTACTTCATGACTTTCATTGATGATTTTTCCAAGCATGCATGGGTATATCCATTGAAAGCAAAGTCCAAAGTGTTAATGTGCTTCAAATAGTTTTTGGATTTGGTTGAAAATTTGTCAACATGTAAAATGGGCACCCTCTGTTTTGATCGAGGGGGGGAATATATGTATTATGACTTTAACACATTTCTGGTTGAATGTGGGATAAAACATCAATGTACAGTGCTGTATACACCTCAAAAAAATGGAGTTTCTAAACAAAAGAACATGTCACTCATGGAGATGGCGAGGTGTACGGTCAAGAGTCAAGCTTTACCACATAGTTTCTGGCTTGAGGCCGTTATGTGTGCAACATATGTACTTAATAGATGTCCCACTAAAGCATTGCAATCTATCACTCCATATGAGGCTTGGCATGGTCGTAAGCCATCTGTTGCGCACCTGCATGTTTTTGGTTGTCTGGCATATGCATTAGTGCCTAAACAACATCATAGGAAACTGGATGATAAAGGAGTGAAATGTATTTTTGTTGGGTACAGTTCTGAAAGAAAAGGCTATCATCTGTATCATCCACATAACAAACGCATTTTGGTCAGCTGTGATGTTGTTTTTATGGAAGATGCTATTTATCCATTCCTTTCATGTAAGAAGGAGACATCTGTTAGCTTCAAAACACGTATGATACTTTGCTGCCTCTTTTTATAGGTGGACAGTCTAGTGCTGGTCCTAATCAGGAAACTTCTTAACCTTTACAAGTTTCATGTGATGATGCAGATCATTCCACTTCTAATGCAAATTTACATGATGCATCATTGATGAGAGAGTTGATATTGAGCAGGCAAAAACTATGCCAAAATGGTTGTTGCTAATTTCGCATGTCAATTTAGATGCACCTCTATCATATTGTACTCATTCAAGCTCTCATAGTGCCTCTTTTGCATCAGATTTCTATGCTATGGCTGCCTTGTTGGAGTTAGACGTCTGCGGAAGCACGCGAACAGCATAAGGAAGAAGAAGAAGCTTGGAGTACAACACACAAGACTGAATGTATTAGTAGAGAATGTACAAAGATAAGTAGCCCATTAGGGCAATAGGCGTATATACAAGTCGGGGGAAAAAAACCTCCTAAAGAGGGAAAAAAGTGCCCCGGCGGTCCTAGAGTGTTCACACACATCACTACCTAAATATATCAACAAATCCCCCCTGGGAGTGATGCGGTGAACAAGGAGCTGGCACTCATGTATAAGGAAGTGCCGAGCTATGTGGAAATCACTCCACAAAAGGAAGTAAGCCCAAAGCTTTGCGGAAAGCTTCAAACTTCTCCATAGGCAGAGCCTTCGTGAAAAGGTCTGCAATGTTCTCCTGCGTGGGCACATATGCCAAGCTGATCTCCCCAGCAGAGAACCTCTCCCTGACATAGTGATAATGCACCTCAATGTGCTTAGAGCGAGCATGGAAAACAGGGTTCCTCGCAACTGCCAATGCACTCTGACTGTCAGTGAAGATGGTGGTGGCAGAAGATTGGCCAACACCCAAATCAGCCATAAGGTGTCTGAGCCACACACACTCAACAGTCGCTGTGAAAGCTGCCCTATACTCAGCCTCACAACTGGAAGTGGCCACAGTAGGCTGCTTCTTGCTCAACCAAGATACACATGAGCTACCAAGCATGAAGCAAAAACCATTGGTGGACACACGAGTGTCATAGCAACCAGCCCAATCTGAGTCAGAAAAAGCATGCAAACCTGGCGGTAGTGATCCCCCCTTGGGATAAAACAACCCAAGTAGCCGAGTACCACTAAAGTAGCGAAAGATGCGCTTAACCGCTTTCCAATGCGTGACTCCTGGGCAATGCATAAACCTGCTCATCTGTGAGACAGCAAACTGAATATCTGGCCGAGTAATGCATAAGTAAATCAAGCATCCAACAGCCTGCTGATAGAGAACAGCATCAAATGCATCTCCAGCATCATGAAGACTCAATCGTAAACCTGTCTCCATAGGAGTGGCAATAGGCTTACAGTCTTCAAGGCCAAAACGCTGCAATAATGTGTCAATATATTTCGTTTGACACAAAGCCATTCCACCATCAACTTGCATAAACTGAATGCCCAAATAGTGATGCAAATGCCCCAAATCAGACATCTCAAATGAGGCATGCAAATCAGCCTTGAAATCAGTAATATGCTTCTCAAGAGGACCAGTGAGCAGCATGTCGTCTACATAGACAACAATGATCAAAAGCACATCATTAGCACGCTTAACATATAAGGTGCTTTCAGTTGGACTGTTCTCAAAACCATGTGCAATCAGATAGGCATGTATTTTCTCATACCAAGCACCTGGTGCTTGCTTTAAACCATATAACGCCTTCTTTAACCTGCACACCTGGGTTTCATGCCCTTTCTGCACAAAGCCACGGGGCTGAAAAACATACACTTCTTCATGCAAGTCACCATTCAGAAATGCTGTTTTAATGTCCAACTGATGTACATTCCAACCATGATGGGCTGCAAGTGCACAAATGCTCCAAACAGTAGTCATACGGCATGTAGGTGCAAAGGTCTCATCAAAATCAATGCCTCTTTCCTGCGCATAACCCTTTGCAACAAGCCTAGCCTTATACCTGTCAACTGTACCATCAGGTTTACGCTTCAACTTGTATACCCACTTAGTGCCAATGGCCTTCTTGCCAGGAGGCAAGTCACATAAAGACCATGTACCATTCTTCATTATAGCATCATATTCAGATTGCATAGCAGCCATCCAATTTTCTGAATTTTGTGCTTCATCAAAAGAAACAGGCTCATTTTCATCACAGAGACTAGATGCAGCCATAACATAGCAATCTGATGCAAAGGAGGTACTATGAGAGCCTGAACGAGTACGATATGACAAAGGTGCATCTAATTTGCTGTCACGCAAAGTCTGCACCAGCCATTTTGGCATAGTTTTTGCCTGTTCAATATCAGCTCTCTCATCAACAAGTGCATCATGTAAATCTGCATCAGAAATGGAATGATCTGCATCATCATATGAAACTTGCAAAGGCTGAGAAGTTACCTCATTAGGACCAGCGCTAGCCTGTCCACCTGTAAAAAGAGGCATCAAAGTATCATACATGTCTTTGGAGCTAACAGATGTCTCCTTAGTACATGAAAGCAATGGCTGAATAGCATCTTCCACAAAGATAACATCACGGCTAACCAGAATGCGTTTAGTCTGTGGATGATACAGACGATAGCCTTTACTTTCAGAACTGTACCCAACAAAAATACATTTTACTGCCTTATCATCCAATTTTTTGTGATGTTGTTCAGGCACTAATGCATATGCCAAACAAACAAAAACACGCAGATGAGCAACAGATGGCTTGCGGTCATGCCAAGCCTCATATGGAGTGATAGACTGCAACGCTTTTGTGGGACACCTGTTCAGTACATATGCTGCACACATGACAGCCTCAAGCCAGAAACTATGTGGTAAAGCCTGACTTTTGACCATGCACCTCGCCATCTCCATGAGTGACCTGTTCTTTTGTTCAACAACTCCATTCTGTTGAGGTGTATACGGCACTGTACACTGGTGTTTTATCCCACGTTCAGCCAGAAATGCATTATAATCTGAAGACATATATTCCCCCCCTCGATCAGAACGGAGGGTGCCCATTTTACATGCTGACAGATTTTCAGCCAAAACCAAAAACTGTTTGAAGCACATGAACACTTCGGACTTTGCTTTGAGTGGATATACCCATGCATGCCTGGAAAAATCATCAATGAAAGTCACGAAGTAAAGGTAATTTCCAAAAGAGGGTGTCTGCATAGGACCACAGACATCACTATGTACAAGCTGCAATTTCTGCATAGCCCGAACTGAACCATCTTTTGGAAAGGAAGAACGCTGCATTTTGCCCAAAATACAGCCTTCACAAACATGTTTTCCAGGTGCCTCAAGTTTGGGCAAAGAGGACACCATTTCAGATTTCTGCAAGCGTAACAAACTAGCAAAATTCAGATGACCAAAGCGTGCATGCCAAAGCTTTGCATCTGACATAGCCTGAGAATCATGAACTGCACATGCCGAATCATTCACAGATTTTTCATAGTCTATGAGCTTATACAGCCCACGACATAAAATGCCAGAAGCAATAATCACATCGCCATTTGAGAGATCATGGACTGTACACCTGTCATCAACGAATTTCACAACCAAGCCAATCTTGGCTAATGCAGAAACTGATAACAGGTTCTTTTTGATCCCTGGCACAAATAAAGCATTTGACAAAGTGAAAGAACTACCATCAGCAGTAGTCAGAATGATCTTACCAACTCCCATAACAGGATAAGAGGAGTTATTGGCGCATGTGACAGTATTCCCTGTAGGGGCAGGCTCGAGTGAAGAGAAGAAACTGCGCTGCGAGGTAATATGTTTGGTTGCCCCATTGTCAAAGTACCAAACATCTGAGTCTACTGCAGACATGCACTGATCATGAGAAGATGGGTCAAAACTGCAGACAGTAGTAAACGCCCATTCTTCTTCCTGCACAAGATTTGCAGACTCTGTTTTTGGTGTAGAGGCCTCTGCAACAACCATTCCAGCCTCTTTCTTCTTTGCCTCTTTAGCAGCCAGTTTTGGACAGTTCTTTATAATATGATCATTTCCTTTACAGTACTTGCAGAACAATTTTTGTTTTTCTGATTTCTTCTCATCTTTATCCTGGTTCTTCGATTGTGCAGCATTTGCAGATTTCTGCTTACTAGTAGAAGAGCTCCATTTTCCTTTGCCCTTCTGACTAGCCAGGAAAGCTTGATCTGCAACACGCATAATGGACCTGTTCTGCCTGGACTGATCTTCCTGCAACAGAACAGAGACTAATTCCTCAAATGACAAGGCATTCGGATTGCCTTTCATCATCAATCGAAGAGTAGAGGCAAAACTCTGATATGAATCAGGAAGGCCATTCAGAACGGTCTGCACAAGTGAGCTATCAGGTATAACCTCATCAGCAGAAATCAATTGTTCCTTCAGGTCTTTGATCTTTGTAAGAAAACTGTCCATCGAATCACCTTCATTCATGTGCTCACTCTCCAACTGTTTTCGGAGGTAAGCAACACGAGCCTCATTCCTAGCCTGGTACAAAGTGGTAAGTGTATCCCAAGCATCCTTTGCTGTTCTACAAGAGCGAATGTGAGGAATAATGGCACGTTTGACAGACAAAGCTATCAATGCATGTGCCTGGGCATCTCTGCCATCCCAACGAATCTGCTCTGCAGTAGGTGCAACCGAAACAGCAGCACGAACAGGAATCTGCGGAATATCATCTTCGACACCATCTTCATCAGCTCCAACACCTGTATTTGCAGTACTTGTCGTTACAGGTGTAACAGGACGTCTTTCAACACCCTGCACAATGTTCCACAATCCTTTTGCAACCAGTACATGTCGCATCATATAAGCCCATAATGGGTAGTTGGTACCATCCAACTTATCCTCAACAGCCAACATACAGAATACATCACTGCTTTCAGCCATGGCCGGTGACTAAAATACCTTGATGCAGAAAATTGACTGTATCTCAAAAAGTTGAACAGAACTGCCCAGACGAGTTCTGCTAGACCTGTAGCAGACTTCGAGACGCTTAAACTGGCGAACAGAAACTGGTATATACCTTTGGCACAAAAGGACAAAATAGCCTGCACAAGCACTACGATAGTGCGTTCGGAGGCCGAAACGAGCTCAGATCGCGATTTTGGCACCACAAGGCAAAGCTGTTTTGATCTCGAAAACACCCTGAGCATGCTCACCAAATTTTGTGCGAATCTGAGACTGCAAACGGAGGAGTGTCGACGGCGCCCTAGAAGAAGCAACGACCTGCTCTGATACCAATTGTTGGAGTTAGACGTCTGCGGAAGCACGCGAACAGCACAAGGAAGAAGAAGAAGCTTGGAGTACAACACACAAGACTGAATGTATTACTAGAGAATGTACAAAGATAAGTAGCCCATTAGGGCAATAGGCGTATATACAAGCCGGGGGAAAAAAACCTCCTAAAGAGGGAAAAAAGTGCCCCGGCGGTCCTAGAGTGTTCACACACATCACTACCTAAATATATCAACATGCCTCTATTCTTTGTGATGAGAATGAGCCTATTTCGTTCGATGAAGCACAAAATTCCAAAAATTGGAATTTATGTGACTTGCCTCCTGGCAAGAAGCCCATTGGCACTAAGTGGGTATACAAGCTGAATTGTAAGCTTGATGGAACAGTTGATAGGTATAAGGCTAGTCTTGTTGCAAAGGTTTATGCACACGAAAGAGGCATTGCTTTTGATGAGACATTTGC
The DNA here is from genome assembly GCA_020310875.1 of Ceratopteris richardii. NCBI lineage: Eukaryota > Viridiplantae > Streptophyta > Polypodiopsida > Polypodiales > Pteridaceae > Ceratopteris > Ceratopteris richardii. Next base: position 15,000,470 of record CM035409.1, read on the forward strand.
ACCTACCTGTCAAATGAGTACTGTTCATAGCAATGTGCACTTGTAGGTCATCATGGTTGGAATGTACATCAGTTGGACATTAAAACTATATTTTTGAATGGTTACTTGCATGAAGAAGTGTATGTTTTTCAGCCTTGTGGCTTTGTGCAGAAAGGGCATGAAAACTAGGTGTGGAGGTTAAAGAAGGCACTATATGGTTTAAAGCAAGCACCACATGCTTGGTATGAAAAGATACATGCCTATCTGATTGCACATGGTTTTGAGAACAGTCCAATTGAAAGCACCTTATATGTTAAGCGTGCTAATGATGTGCTTCTGATCATTGTTGTGTATGTTGATGACATGCTTCTCATTGGTCCTCATGAGAAGCATATTGTTGATTTTGTCAGATGCAAAGCTTTGTCAAGCATGCTTTGGTCATCTGAATTTTGCTAGTTTGCTATGCCTATAGAAATCTAAAATGGTGTCTTCTTTGGCCAAACTTGAGGCACCTAGAAAACATGTCTATGAAGGCTGTATTTGGGGCAAAATACAGCATTCCTCCTTTCTAAAAGATGGTTCAATTTGAGCTATTCAGAAATTGCAGCTTGTTCATAGTGATGTCTGTGGTCCTAATATGCAGACACCCTCTTTTAGAAGCTATATTTACTTCGTGACTTTCATTGATGATTTTTCTAGGCATGCATGGGTATATGCATTGAAAGCAAAGTCTGAAGTGTTCATGTGCTTCAAACAGTTTTTGGTTTTGGCTCAAAATCTGTCAGCATGTAGAATGGGCACCCTTCATTCTGATCGACGGGGGGAATATATGTCATCTGACTTTAATGCATTTTTGACTGAATGTGGGATAAAACATTAGTGTACATTGTTGTATACACCTCAACAGAATGGAGTTGCTGAATGGAAGAACATGTCACTCATGGAGATGGTGAGGTGTATGGTCAAGAGTCAAGCTTTACCATGTAGTTTCTGGCTTGAGGTTGTTATGTGTGCAACATTTGTATTTAATAGGTGTCCCACTAAAGCATTGCAGTCTATCACTCCACATGAGGCTTGGCATGGTCGTAAGCCATCTGTTGCTCACCTGTGTGTTTTCGGTTGTCTAGAATATTCATTAGTGCCTGAACAACATCACATGAAATTGGATGATAAAGTAGTAAAAATGTATTTTTGTTGGGTAGAGTTCTAAAAGGAAAGACTATCATCTCTATCATCCACAAACTAAATGCATTTGGGTTAGTTGTGATGTTGTTTTTGTGGAAGATGTTATTCAATCATCACTTCATGCACAAGAGATATATGTTAGCTCCAAAGACATGTATGATAATTTGCTGCCTCTTTTTATAGGTGGACAATCTAGTGTTGGTCCTCATGAGGCAACTTATCAGCCTTTGCAAGTTTCATGTGATGATGCAGATCATTCCGTTTCTGATGGAGATGTACAGGATGCACTTGATGAGAGAGTTGATATTGAGGAGGCAAAAAACTTTGCCAAAATGGTTGGTGCAGACTTTGCGTGACAGCAAATTAGATGCACCTCTGTCATAACATACTCATTCAGGATCTCATATTCTCTCTTTTGCACCAGATTGCTATGTTATGGCTGCCTCTAGTCTCTATGATGAGATTGAGCATGTTTTGTTTGATGAAACACAAAATTCTGAACATTGGATGGCTGCAATGCAATTTGAATATGATGCTATCATGAAAAATGGTACCTGGTCTTTATGTGACTTGCCTCCTGGCAAGAAGGCCATTGGCACTAAATGGGTATACAAGCTGAAGCCTAAACATGATGGAACAGTTGATAGGTATAAGGCTAGGCTTGTTGCAAAGGGTTATGTGTAGGAAAGAGGCATTGATTTTGAAGTATTCCGATGGTGATGCATCACAGTGCGCTCTCCTTCTCGAGAGCTCTATGATGATATCCTCAGAGTAGAAAATTGAGCTCCTAGGGCCGCACACGATGCTCCGCAGAGAGGCTACAGAATACGCAAAAAACATACTACACAGGGAGCATGAACACAGACTTCTTAGGTGTTACAAATGCAGTCGAACTTAGAGTCTGTGGCTGACTAGGCCACTATATATTTTATTAAAGAACATATACAAAGAAGTGTCTGGTGGCCATTTGGCCTTTCACATGGACACTAACAGTAACAATCTCTCACTAAAGGCCAATATGGCCAAAGTAACTATGGGAGAAAAATAAAGAATGATAAAGAATACCTGAGTGTAAGTATACAAACTATACCTCCCACCTGATGGGCATGTTATATAGTACACAAGTGACTGTGTAAGATCATGAATCAAGTAACCCACATCAAGTGACAACAATGTCAAAATCTATCCACTGGTAGAGCTTTAGTCAAAGCATTTGCAGCATTATCTCGAGTGTGAACCTTCTCAAGAATAATGGGATGAGTGGCTAAGCAATCTCTAGTGAAGTGATACCTCACCTCAATGTGCTTGGTCTTTGCATGATAAACTAGATTCTTAGCGAAAGCAATGGCACTGTAACTGTCACTAAGCAAACGAGGTACATGTTGAGGTAAACCCATATCACAACCACAATGCTTCCTCACATGCCTCACTTGCTGCAGCATACTTACGATTGTCTACACAACCAACATACTAGTCAGAATTTGTGTAACCAATAATGGATGCTTTCCCTCTACCTAAGCATAGAAACTTGTCCTTAGTGCCACTCAGATATCTCAAAATCATCTTGACTGCTTCCCAATGTGTCTTGCTAGGATTAGACATATATCTGCTCACAACTCCCACTGCAAATGCAATGTCTGGTCTCGTAGCTACCATAGCATACATGAGACTACCAACAACAGAATGATAGGGAATTTTGGTCATGAATTCCTTTTCCTCATCTGATTTGGGGCAATCATCCTTGCTCAATTTCACATATGTGGGTAAAGGTGTACTCAATGTGTTTCCACCCTGCATATTGAACCTGTGAAGTACTTAGGGTATGTACTCACTTTGAGACAAGTATATGCATATTTTACTCCTATCACGAGTAATGCACATGCCAAGAATATGTTTGGCATCCCCCAAATCCTTCATATCAAATGTTTGACTCAAATTCTTTTTGAGAATTGACAAGTCATAAGAGGAATTCCCAACAATCAACATATCATCGACATAATGTATCAAGCATATCAAGTTGCCATCTAAGCATCTCTTTGTGTAGAGATAATGATCCTCATTGCTTCGAGAGTAGCATTGGCACTTCATAAAAGCATCAAACTTTTGGTACCACTCCCTAGGGCACTGTTTAAGTCCATAGAATCTCTTCTTGAGATTACAAACTAGACTTTCCTTTCCAAGAACTACATAACCCTTTTGTTGTTCCATATAGATCTCATCTATAAGATCTACATGTAAGAAAGAAATTTTCACATCCATTTGGACTAGCTCTAAGTCCTCCATTGCAAGGAGTCCAAGCAACATGTGCAGGGTAGTCATCTTGACCACTGGAGAGAAGATTTCCTCAAAATCAACACCATGTTGTTGCTTAAAACCCTTTGCAACAAGTCACACTTTATACTTTGGAGAAGCACTATCTGAATTGAATTTCAGCTTATATACCCATTTACATGGTAAAGCTTTCCCACCCTTTGGCAAAGGTACTAAATCCCAAGTACCATTCTTGTGGATAGAATCCAACTCACACTTCATGGCACGCTCTCACTTGACATGATCCTCTGTCTGCATAGCCTCTTTATAGCAAGAAGGCTCACTGACATCTTTTAGCATAACAAAATCTAAACTTGAAACATATCTATTAGGTGGATGTGAGACACATGCAGAACATCTCAATGGTTGCTAAACAGGAACATCTACAAACTGATCTGATTGGATATTCTCTTGAACATCCCTATGTGCAGCATTTTTATGCATGCTAACTAGAGGACTAGTATCCTCAAGCACCACTCTTCTCACTTCAACCTCCTTAATGGGCTGTTTATGCATCTTAGGCTCATTGAAAATGACATCACTACTTTTGATCACTGACCATGTTTTAGGATCCCATAAGCGATATCCAAATTGTTCTTCTCAACCATATCCAAGAAAAATGCATATCTTTGACTTATGGTCCAATTTTTGTCTAAGATTCTTGGGTATATGAACATATGCTTCACACCCAAAAACTCTAAGATGATCATAATATGGTGGCGTCCCTACCCATAACTCTTGTGCCACTTTCAGACCTTTGGTAGTACTAGGTGAAAGGTTAATCACATGAACTGTAGTCAATATTGCTTCTGCCCAAAAACATTGTGAGAGGTTTGCATGATGCAACATAGAAACTACTCTATCTTGAATAGTTATATTCATCCTTTCAGCTATGCCATTCTATACTGGGGTATAAGGAGCTATAAACTCTCTACGGATCCCTCTAAATTGATAGAAAAGGTTGAATTCATGTGAAGTATATTCACCCCCGTTATTTGAACGTAAAGCCTTAATCTTAGTTCCTTTTTTAGTCTCAACTGAAGCAAGCCATTTTTTTGAAAGTAGGGGATACCTCATCCTTTGATTTGATAGGATATACCCAAACTTTTCTAGTAGCATCATCTATGAAAGTGACAAGTAAAGAGAACCACCTAAGGACCGAGTGGGCATAGGACCACACACATCTATATGAGCGAGATGTAAAGGATGAGTTGAAGAGTCAATGCATTATATGCACATTTTTTGTTTGCTTTCCATATTGAAAATGCTCACAAAATGAAACATCAGAGAAAGATAACACATGTAAGTAGCCAGAATGAGAAAGATTTTCCATTCCACTACAAGATATATGGCCCAAACAACCATGCCAACTACAAGCCATAGGTTGTTCAGTAACAGCTAACAAGTGTTCTTTCTGTGATACAAATAAAGGATAAAGTGAGCCAACTTTGCTTCATTTTTCAATAACCATATTTCCCTTTGATATATCAAAGGACTGAGCATAGAAGACCACCTTGTAACCAAGGTCATCAAGTTGAGCAACTGACATCAAACTACATGATAACTAAGGTACATGGCATACATTATGCATAGTAAATTGTAAACCATCAATGAACTGCACAACCACATCTCCAATCCCCACAGTTTCATAGTGGTAAGAGTCACCAAGTCTCATGGTACCAAGAGACTTTGCTATATAATTAGAGAACCATTCTCTGTGTGGTGTCACATGGGAAGAAGCACCAGAATCTAGCAACCATGTATGGGAAAGTGAATCAGCCATAAGAGCCTCACTTGGCATAGTACTATCAAGTTTCAATACATCAGCATCATCAAAAATAGCATTAATTTCTTCAATCACACTCGAAGTAGATGGTGTAGGTAACTATTCAACATGACCATCAACATTATGTCCTTTACCTTTAGCATTGTCTAATGCATAACAGTCTTTCTTCATGTATCCTTTCTTATGACAATAATGTCATTCAATATCCCTCTTCCTTGATTTACTTCTACTCTTATTCCATTGACCATTCTTTTCCTTGTTTTTGCTCCTCCCACATTGCTGATTCTTTCCTTGGTAAGAATCACAAAAATTATCAGAATCTCCACTCTGAGTTGCAACCATAGATTTTCTACGAATCTCCTCACTCAAGAGTGCTCCACATATGTCATCATAGACGAGTTTGTCACCAAGTGCACTATTGCTAATAGTTGTGCAAAATGTATCCCATGATGATGGGAAGGTGCACAACAACAATACTGCTTTCATTTCATTATCCATATCCATTTTTTGAGCCTGTAATTGGGAGAATATAGCATCAAACTCATTTAGGTGAGCAGCAACACTATCTCTATCCTTCATGCAAAGGTCATATAATTTTCTCATCAGATACACTTTATTTGATGTCGTCTCTTTTTCATATGTATTGCATAATTTCTTCCAAAGCTCCTCTGCACTTTCACAGTCTAATACTGTAAAGTAAACCTTATCTGCTAGGTGCAAGCAAATGGTAGATGTGGCCATTTCATCTAACTCATCCCAATCATCATCATCCACATCAGCAGGCTTCTTTGAAATCCCATTTACTGGCTTCCATTGCCTCCTTTGAATCAACACATATTTAATCTGATTCTTCCATAGAGCAAATTTTGTGCCATCAAATTTTTGGATCTCAAAATGGTCTTCGCCCTGCAAGTTATAGCTCCTCCTCGGAACACTGGCACTAGACCATGATCCACCAGATGTGCCTGAGACCTCTGATGCCATGATGGTAGAGAACTAAATAGAATGATAATGGAGCTAGAAGAGTCCAAACACCAACAAATAAGTGTATCAAAGAGTAAATTGACCACTGTATAGTTGACAAAACCAAAAGTCTGGAAAGATTTTGCCAGAGTATCCTCTGTAAAATGAGCATATGACCAGTGCAAAATATCATAAAACTACAAGTACTGAAAATTTTACTTGCATAGTGAATCACTGACTCCACTGCATATAATCAGTTATCCAATAGAAGCCAATTAGGCTTATCAAGCACCTATGAACAACTATCGTGCATCTTCTATGGCAAGGTTGGGTAAGTCTTCCTCCTGCATCATCGAAGAGATCTCGACATCTGGGTGTCTCCTAGTTAAGAAAACCTCACCACGATCCTCTTTATCAAACATAAAAGGCTTTATGCAAAAAACGTAACCGCTATATCAATGACCACATGGACATACAAAAGCGTATCCACAAAAGCGTACATGGTGTGTATCTGCTCAATATATGCAGTAAAATGACACTAAAAAAGGTTGAATGCACAACCCAAAAACTAGGCAGCAATTCTTGTAAGTGTCTGTCAACTCTGATGTTTTAGGCTCAAACACATGCATAAATTTGTAGTGGCTGCTCCCACCAAAACTGAAAACCTTTCGAGAAACTTGTAGTTTTATGAGTGTGGCTGAAAACACAGCCGCAAAGGTTGATATTTATTTTCGGAGAAGTACAGAGAATACTCTTCTTGATTTTCTTGGGCTTGTGTGAAGAGAACTGTGTGCGAAAGTACTCCAAAATGGCTCCAAAAGACACCCCAAAAATGCTTCAAAAATAGGCTTTGAAAGCAAAGAATGAAGCTTTGAGGGACCAAAACATGTTCAAGGTAATGTTAACCTTAGTCTTTCCCCTCCATCAGACACCACAAGAGTGTAGCTTAGTGGCAAGAGATTGCCACGGTTAACCGAGCTCCCGGGGGAACAGTACTGGGATGGGTGACCTCCCGAGTACCATGAACCTCTATCTTCCTTGATCGTTGAGATCCTCCCTTGCATGCAGCCAATGGTGACTTCGGTGACTCAGATGACAAGGTACGCCATGGTCTATGCCTTAATCATCACCTTAGTCGTAAGCCTTGGGTGGGTGCTCACTTCGCTCGCATAAAAACAACAAATCTTTTGCATCAAAATGCTCTGATACCAGTGAAGTATTCCAATGGTGATGCCACAATGCGCTGTCCTTCTTAAGAGCTCCACAATGATATCCTCATAGTAGAAAAGTGAGCTCCTAGGGCCGCACACGGTACTCTGCACAGAGACTATAGAATACGCAAAAAACATAGTACACAAAGAGCACAAACATAGACTTCTTAGGTGTTACAAGCGTGGTCGAATTTACGGTCTATGGCTGACGAGGCCACTATATGTTTTACTAAAGAACATATACGAGGAAGTGTCCAGCGGCCATTTGGCCTTTCACATGGACACTAATGGTAATAGATTTTGATGAAACCTTTGCACCTACTTGCCGAATGACTACTGTTCATAGCATCTATGCACTTGCAGCTTATCATGATTGGAATGTACATCAGCTCGACATTAGAACAGAATTTCTAAATGGTGACTTGCATGAAGAAGTGTATGTTTTTCAACCCCATGGCTTTGTGCAAAAAGGGCATGAAAACTAGGTGTGCAGGTTAAAGAAGGCATTATATGGTTTAAAGCAAGCACCATGTACTTGGTATGAAAAGATACATGCCTATCTGATTGCACATGGTTTTGAGAATAGTCCAACTGAAAGCACCTTATATGTTAAGCATGCTATTGATGTACTTCTGATCATTGTTATGTATGTTGATGACACACTGCTCACTAGTCCTTATGAGAAGCATATTGCTGATTTTAAGGCTGATTTGCATGCCTCATTTGAGATATCTGATTTGGGGCATTGCATCATTATTTTGGCATTCAATTTATTCATGTTGATGGTCGAATGGATTTGTGTCAAACAGAATATATTGACACATAATTACAGCATTTTGGCCTTGAAGACTGTAAACCTATTGCCACTCCTATGGAGACAGGTTTACTATTGAGTCTTCATGATGCTAGAGATGCATTTGATGTTGTTCTCTATCAGCAGGTTGTTGGATGCTTAGTTTACTTATACATTACTCAGCCAGATATTTAGTTTGATGTCTCACAGATGAGCAGGTTTATGCATGACCTTGGAGTCAAGCATTGGTAGGCAGTTAAGCGCATCTTTCGCTATTTGAGTGGTACCCCGCAAAGGGGGGATCACTACTACCAGATTTACATGCTTTTTTTTTACTCTGATTGGGCTGGTTGCTATGACACTCGTGTGTCCACTAGTGGTTTTTGCTTCATGCTTGGTAGCTCATGTAGATCTTGGTTGAGCAAGAAGCAGCCTACTGTGGCCACTTCCTGTTGTTAGGTTGACTGTAGGGCAGCTTTCACAACGATTATTGAGTGTGTGTGGCTCATACGCCTTATGGTTGATTTGGGTGTTGGTCAGCCTTTTCGCACCACCATCATCACTGACAGTCAGAGCACATTAGCAGTTGCGAGGAACCCTGTGTTCCATCCTCGCATTAAGCACATTGAGGTGCATTATCATATGTCAAGGAGAGGTTCCCTGTTGGAAAGATCAGCTTGGCATATATGCCCATGCAAGAGAACATCGTAGACCTTTTCATGAAGGCTCTACCTAGGGAGAATTTTGAAGCTTTGCGCAAATCTTTGGACTTACTTCCTTTTCTGGATTGATTCCACATAGCTTGGCACTTCCTTATACATGAGCGTCAGGTCCTTGTTCACCACATCACTCCTGGGGGGATTTGTTGATATATTTAGGTTGTGATGTGTGTGAACACACTAGGACCGTCGGGGCACTCTTTAGGAGGTTTTTTTCCCTTGACTTGTATATATGCCTATAGCCCTAATGGGTTACTTATATTTGTACATTCTACTGGTAATACATTTAGTATTGTGTGTTGTGCTCCAAGCTTATTCTTCTTCCTTGTGATGTTCATGTGCTTCCCCATACATCTAACTCCAACACCAAATACAAGCCATAGGCTATTCAATAACATCTAATAGGTGTTCTTTGTGTGATACAAATAAATGATAAAGCGAGCCAACTTTTCTTCTTTTTGCAATAATCATATTTCCCTTTGATATATGAAAGGATTGAGCATAAAAACCACCTTTTCACCAAGATCATCAATTTGACCAACTAACGTCGAACCATGTGATAACTGAGGTACATGGCATACATTATGCATAGTAAATTTTGAACCATCAATGAATTGCACAACCACATCTCCAATCCCCACAATATCACACTGGTAATAGTAACCAATTCTCATGGTTCCAAGAGACTTTCTGCATAATTAGAGAACCATTCTCTATGTGGTGTCACATGTAAAGAAGCACCAGAATCTAACACCTATGTGCGGGAAACAGAATCAGTCATAAGAGGCTCAATGGGTATACTATTGTCAAGTATCAAGACGTTAACATTATTAGAAATAGCATTAATTTTTTCAATCTTCATTAGTCAAAGTAGATGGTGCATGTAGCTATTTAACATGCTCATCAACACTTTATCCTTTACCTTTAGTATTCTTTAATGCATAGCATTCTTTCTTCACATGTCATTCCTTATGAAAATAATGGCATTCGATATCCCTCTTCCTTGATTTACATATACTCTTATTCCGTTGACCATTCTTTTCCTTGTTCTTTCTCTTGCAACATTGTCAATGCTTTTTTTTTTGAAAATGGAGGTTCAGCCGAAGCCTACTCCCCCGGACTTTAACTTTGAAATTGCAACTGTACAAGTGAATGGGCATAGCACCCGCGGGACCCCCCATATCCCACAAAGCAGGGGTTAGACAAGGTTACAATTGAGAGACATGGTTACAACTGGGTTTAACTGGCCTAAGCCATAACATGTCCAGCCTGGGACTTGAACCTTGGACCTCCGCCTCAAGAGGCCAAAGCTCAACCTTGGGATGTGATGCATCTCTAATATGAGTGCTAATCATAGATTTTCTATGAACTTGGAATCTTCTCACTCAAGATATGTCATCATAGACTAGTTTACCACCAAGTGCACTATTGTTAATACTTGTGCAAAACATATCCCATGATGATGGCAACGTGCATAGCAAGAAGAATACTTTCATTTCATTATCCATCTCCATTTTATGAGCTTGTAACTGAGAGAATATAGCATCAAACTCATTTAGATGAGTAGCAACACTATTTGTGTCCTTCATGCAAAGGTCATGTAACTTTCTCATCAAGTACACTTTATTTGATGTTGTTTCTTTTTCATATGTATTACATAACTTCTTCCAAATCTCTTTTGCAGTTTGAGATTCCAATACTATAAAGTAAACATTATCTTCCAGGTGCAATCGAATGGTAGACTTAGCCATTTCATCCAACTCAACCCAATCATCTTCATCCATGTCAACATGTGTCTTTGAGATTCCATTTACTCCCTTCCATTTTCTCCTCTGAACTAGCACATCCCTAATCTTTTCTTCCATGGAGAAAAGTTTGTGCTATCAAATTTTTGGATTTCAAAATGGTCTTTGCCATGCAAGTTATAGCTTCTCGTGGGAACATTAGCGCTAGACCCTAATCCGTGAGACATCCTTGAGATCTCTGATATCATGATGATCAAGAACTCACTGGAATGATAATGGAGCTAGAAGAGTCGAAACACCACTAAGAATAAAAAAAGGATGACCAAGTGTTAGATTCTAAGAAAAATTCAAAAGAATCTCCCCAAAAAAATTGATTTATGAACAGTAATGACAAACCAAAAGAATTATGTGAGAATGAATCTGCTCCTACTAATAAGTGTACGAAAGAGTAAATCAACCATTATATAGTTGACAAAACCAAAAAATTCTAGAAAACTTTTTGCTAGAGTCTCCTCCACAAAATGAGCATATGACCAATGTCAAAATCTCATAAAACTACAAGTACTGACATGTAAACCTGGATAGTGAATCATTGAATCTAGTAAATATAATCAGTTAATTGAAAGAAGCCAACTAGGCTTATCGACCACCTATGAACAACTAGCATGCATCTCCTATGGCGATGTTGAGTAAATCTTCCACCTACATCACTGAAGAGATCCCAACATATGGGCGTCTCCCAGTTAAGAAAACCTTCTCACAATCCTCTTTATCAACATCAAAGGCTTTATGCAAGAAAACATAACCACTATATCACACATGGACATACATAAGCGATATCCACAAAAGCATACATAGTGTGTATGTGCTCAAGATATGCAATAAAATGGCATTGAAAGGCTAAATTCACATCCCAAACACTAGCCAACAACACCTACAAGTCTCTGTCAACCTTTTTCTTTAGGCTAAAAACCTCCATAAACTTCCGGTGGCTTCTCCCACCACAACTAAAAACATTTCAAGAAGCCTATAGATTTCTTAGTATGGCTGAAAATATAGCCCCAAAATTGATTATTCATTTTCAAAGAATTACAAAGAACACTCTTCTTGACGTTCTTGAACCTTTGTAAAGAGAATTACCCATGAAAGTACTTCAAAATGGCTCTAAGAATCACCCCAAAGATACTTCAAAACAAGCTTTGAAAGCAAAGAATGAAGCTTTGAGGGCCCAAAATATATTCAAGATAATGTGAATTTTATTCTTTCCTATTCCTCAAACACCATAAGAGTGTAACTTAGTGGCAAGAGATTTTCTATTAAGCGAGCTTGGAGGGGAACAAACTAGGATGGGTGACCTCCCAGGAAGTACCAAGAACCTTTGTCTTCACTGATCATTGAGGTCCTCCCTCACAGTAGCCAATGGTGCCAATGGTGAATTTGGTGACTCAGATGACAAGGTATGCCAAGGTCTATGCCTTGGTCATTGCCTTAGTCATGAGCCTTGGGTGGGCAGGTAGATGCTCATTTTGCTCGCACAAAATCAACAAATATTTTTGCATTAGAATGCTCTAATACTAGTGAAAGGGTGAGATGGTGATAACCAATGAATATTTCTTTGATTGCTTTGCCATCTAACTTACCACGATGCTTCTTCTCAAATTGAACATTGGTTGGAGATCCAAAAACTTTGAAATTAATTCACATTGGATGAAAGTTTAGGTGAAACTTTAGAGGACATCATACTACACATTATTTCAACAAGTGTCCTATTCTCTCTCCAACACCATTCTATTTTGGAGCATACAAAATAGTTAGATGATGAGAGGTTTCATTGTATTCTAGAAAAGATGAAGTCTTTTGAGAAATACTCTCCTCCTCTATCACTTCTCAAAATTTGGATGTTTGACTAACTTTCATTCTCAACCATAGCTAAAGACTTCTTAAATATCACGAATACTTATGAATTTCCTTTGAGACCAAAAATCTGTGAATATATGGAGAAAACATCAATGAATGTAACAAAATAACTAAATCCTTGAATAGAATTTGCCCTCATAGGTCCATTCACATCTGAATATATGATCTATAATTTCCCACTGGTTGTGATGTATATGCTTCTTGAAAGGTAGTTTGTTCAGCTTTCCTTCAAGACATCCTTCAAGACATCCTTCACATGCTTTTGCATCATCTGGTAAAGCAAGAGTGGGAAGGCTCTCCACCATACCTTGATCTTTAACGTGCTTAAGAGCTTTATAACTGATATGAAGAAATCTAGCATGCCATAACTTCATGCTTTCCTTAGGTGTTGATGACCTAACAACATTTGCATGACTAATTTTGGATAATACAAACTTTTCGCTTCTGTTTTCTATTTGCAAAAGGCTTTGCTCCTTGGAGTAAAGATCTAGCATGAATCTTTCTTGAATATGACCTTGTATCACTCTAATAAGAATGTAGAGATGGATAGCAAATTCTTCTTTATTTTTGGTACATATAAAAAATTATAATTAATGAAGTTTCCTCTTGCTCTGGATTTTACATTTACATCTCCAACACCTTCAACATGTAGATCATGACCATTTGCTATGGTCATCCTTCTTCCCGTGGAATTACTAAGGGTCCAAAACACCTTCTAAAACTTGTCATATGCTTAATAGCGCCATAATTAAATATCCAAATATTTTTTGAGACTACATGTAATGCTGCTTAATGAAAAGCTATCTCTTCAATACTGACATATGCATATAAATCTTCACTTGAAGACTTAGACTTTGATCTTTCTTCAATATTCTTTCCTGATGATTTGTTCTTATCATTAAAAATCTTTTTTTTTGCATTCTGCTATGTAGTGCCCAAGTTTCTTGCAGTGGCATTCTGCTATGTAGTGCCCAAGTAGTGGCATTCTCCTTTCTCTGAGGTGGATGTATAAGAAGTTGCCTTCTCTTTTGGAGTTGTATAAGTAATAGAATTGGATGTAGTAGAAGAAGTGGTTAAAGACTTTGAAATAGAAGCCTTACTTTCCTTCTTATTCTGTTGACTTTTCTTCTCCTTCTTTATTGCCTCCTTCTTCTTTCCTTTAGTTGATGATACCATAGCTTCATCATTCTTCCATAATCTTCTGTTGTCTTCATTTTGAAGTAACAAGAATTACAACTCTATATCTTGTAGAGAGAGAGAGAGAGAAGTAACAAATGACCTATAAATAGATGGAAGTGAATTTATTAAAGTATTCACCATCTCATCATCATGAATTGTGATTCCAACATTAAAGTAGCTGATCTGTTAAGTCTTTGACCGTCAGAATATGTGATTGAACTGATTCATCAACTTCCATCATTATGTTGACTAATTGTCTTCTAAGCTTCCTAGTAAGGTTCTTGTCCAACCAAGCCTGGTGAGAGGTTCTACATGACTTGATTTGTGAAATAATATGGATCTCAACTTCCATACCTATAAATGAGAGTGCTTGTGCATTTGTCGAATCCCATCTAGGTTGCTCTTTTGAAGGTTGAATTTGCATCTTTCTCCTTCTATGTGGATAAAGATGTAATCTCATCTTCTTCCTCTTCAATATATTGGGAAGAAAAGAGTGGCTTCCTTCTTGGATGAAGAAGCCACATCTTCCCCTTTTTTCTCTGGCCTAGGACTACCATTGACAATGCTCTATAGATCCTTGGATACTAGTAAATTCATCATCATAAAACTCCATATTGGATAGTTAGAGATTCCATATAATCTATCTTCTTGTTCAAGTATATTTGTATAGTGACTCATATTGAGTTAAGGGTGCATGTCAACTATGCTCTGATACCAAATGTTGGAAGTGTGGTAGGCCCAATAAATCAATCACAGGTAAAATCTAGAATGTTCCAACGCTTACCCTTTGAACATTTCACATGTTAACTTGATCAAGAGAGATAAATGACAATAGAGAGAGATATAAAGTCAAGAAAGCAAACCCATTACTGAAATTAGGTCTTCTCTGATGTAGAGCAGCAACAATAGTTCCTCCTAGTGTTAAAGTAATAGGCAAAAGAATTGTACAAAATCTTAAAGTAAATGCTATGACTCTCCAAAATAAGCATGCACACAATGGATGTGTGAAGAAGAACAAGATTGGCTATCTCCAAACTCCTTCAAATCTACATGTACTCCTATTTGAGTCTTCCTTGAGTTCTCCTTTAGTCCTCCTAGATCATCATCCAAGAGCTTAATGTTGAAGTAATAGGCAAAAGACTTGTACAAAAGCTTAAAGTAGATGCTATGACTCTCCAAAATCAGCATGCACACAATGGATGTGTGAAGAAGAACAAGATTCGCTATCTCCAAACTCCTTCAAATCTACATGTACTCCTATTTGATTCTTCCTTGAGTTCTCCTTGAGTCCTCCTAGCTCATCACCCAAGAGCTTAGCTAAACTAGCTTGTAGATCCTTGATCTAGATTGATCTTGATGGTGTATGAAGGGGGCAAGTGATCTCCTTCTCATATAGTGTAGGTTGGGGGCTCAAAAAGCATGTTTTGGATAAAAGCAAGGCGCATGGGCTAATAAACACAAATCGTGCGAGGTGCTTGGTTTTTTTGTGTAGGCATTCAACTTTTAGGTGATAAGAAAGTAAAAACCATGATGAGAAGCTAAACTAGGGTTTAACTTTTGAGTGCCAATCTAGAACCAAATGGTACATTGTTATACATCCTTGTAAAGCTCTCGATGAGTACTTTCCAATGGTACAATAAAATTTTTATCCACTTTTTACCAAATTTTGACCAAGTTCCAAAATAAGGATTGCTAGAAGGTTGGAACTCTAGGCATAGTGATAGAGGACGGGGGGACGAGGGCCAAAAAGACCAAGAATGATTGTCCCCACCATCCCATTCATTTTTTTTTTGGGCTAGAGATGAGCCCCATCCCAGTTGGGCATTCCAAATAGGGAACACATCCCAGCATGTTGGGGACAACCCATTCCTTGTCGGGGACGACCCATTCCTTGTCGGGGATGCCCAACGGGGACGGGGCCCGTCCCAATCCAAAATTGTTGATATTTTTTTTTATGTGCACATGGTTATTTTATGCACATTCCGGCCTCCAAACTTTACTCTCATCATTGGAGAGAGAGAGAGAGATGGATTCTGAATTTTGAAAGCCTCAATCCTCATACCCTCAAGAGTCAAGCCTTAGTTGAAAATAAGGTATGTACATTACTACTTTACATATTACATATACTACAGAGATGCTAGAACATGTGTCATAGGCCCACAGAAAATTTATAGGCATCACTGGAGATTCATCTCCAGCAAATTAAAGAAGGACAGGCTAAAGCCATGCATTGAACATGTTGGCCATTAAAATAATCAATTGAGCATCAGCTATTGGCAAAATTCTATCAGATGTCTATCATAGTAGCCTTCTGAGCTTTGAAAATCAAAATGTTGTTGTAGCGTGTAGGGCTTCAGCTCTCATGGACACAAAGGAAACCAAGCCAAACCTTAGATTCCATGGCACTTTCTATATCTCATGATTGGCTCAGATTTTGGAGAAACTAATGCTTCCATTGCGTCCGAAACATGCCAAAACCCCAAGATCCATTGTCTATTTGCTCAGTTCTGACACTCGGAGGTCTTGTTTCTATTTGATGATATCATCGATGATATCATCTACTCGTAACCGCCCTTGGGGAAACTATATAAGGAGGGGTTGGCCACATTCATAATCAATCTTGGGAGCTCAAGGAGTCATGACCACCAAGTAAGTACTCTCCAAGTTCTAGTTCTAGTTCTTATCTTGTTCCTTGTTCCAGTCTTATCTATTCTAGTTCTTGGACATCCTGTCTTGTCCTATTGTAATCTCGTAGTATAAGATCTTGTCGAGTTATTTCTTGTATCTAGTTCATCTCCCTGAAGGGAGTTATTGTAATCCTGATATCTTGTTTCATACTTATGATCTCGGGTTGTGGGATCTCGTGTATCATCTCTAGTCGAGTTATCTATACCTATTAGTCCCGGGTTGTGGGACTTCGTGTATCAGTTACATATCCTTGTATTGTTTCCCCAACATGGGTGATCTTGTAATCAGAACTACATTTCTGTAATCTTGTCTACTATACTCAGAGAGCACAATCTAGTGCTCCCCTGACATTTTAGCAAGACTACCTTCATCAAGACCAAGCACCATGGAGATTATTCGAGAAGAATTTTTTTCTGCACTTAAAGTCATTCAACAACAAGTCCAAGAGATACGAGAAAACCAAGAAAGGATTCAACAAAAAAATATTCAAGATGTAATCACAGAACTTCAAAGGTAAATTCAGGAGTTGCATATCATTGTAAATCAATATGTTTCATGTATCCCCAATATGAATAAAAGTCCAAAAGTGAGCATGCCTGAGAAATTTGATGGGACAAGATCTAAGTTTCGAGGATTTTTGCAACAAGTGAAGCTCTTCATAAGAATGCAATCTGAAAGGTACCCAGATGATGCTTCTCAAGTGGGACTCATAGGAACTCTATTATGTGGTGTTGCTCTTTCATGGTTTGCACCTATCCTAGAGAAGAACATGGATATCTTCTATGATTTCAAGGCCTTTGTTCAAGAGTTCATATCTTCTTTTGGAGATACCAATTGTTCATGGGTTGCAAAGACAAAGTTAAGGAAGCTACATCAAGGAAATAGGCCCGCATCTACCTATGCATCAGAATTCAGACAAATCATTTGTGACCTCACATGGCATGAGGATTATTTTATCAACCAATTTTGATGGGGCTTACGTGATGATATTAAGGACCTCATGCTAACCATGCCCAAGATAAATACTTTGAATGAATTCATGAATCAAGCAATTGAGTGTGATAATAGGTTGTTCGAGAAAGTAAGAGAAGAAAAATTATATTAGAGACCGAGAATACAAGTTTACTTCTATTCCACAACAACATATGCTCGAGGAAACTCAATCAGAACCCATGCAATTGGATCACATTATGGTCAATAGACTTAGAACAAAGGAAAGACAATATCGAAAGGATAACGGATTATGCTTTTATTGTGGAGAGCATGATCATATGGTATTCAAATGCCCTAAGAAGAAGAAACAAGTTAGGATTAGAACTTCCACAATCACCATCCCACATTAGAAGGACCATCACCAGAGTCAAAAGAAGAACATAGTTCATCATGTGGATCATGCCCTCGATATACTACAAACCCTTTCTAGTTTCATCATGGATATCCATCATCATCTTGTTCCAGTACCACATTTGAAGAACTCTACATAGACCAAGAGTTATGAAGATTCAAGTCCTAGAAGATCTCAAAGTCACATAACCGCTCCTCGTGGAACTCATCGCTTGAGGAGGAGGTGATATCATGGACACAAAGGAAACCATCCCAAACCTTTAATTCCATGGAACTTTCTATATCTCATGATTGTCTCAGACTTTGGAGAAACGAATGCTTTTATTGCATCCGAAACGTGCCAAAACCCCAAGATCGACTGTCTATTTGCTCAATTCTAACACCCCGAGGTCTTGTTTCTAGTTGATGATATCATCGATGATATCATCAACTCGTAACCGCCCTTGGGAAAACTATATAAGGAGGGGTTGGACACATTCATAATCATTCTTGTGGCTACCATTCTTGGGAGCTCAAAGATTCATGATCGCCAAGTACTCTCCAAGTTCTAGTTCTAGTTCTTGTCTTGTTCCTTGTTCCAATCTTGTCTAGTCTAGTCTCTAGATATATTGTCTTGTCCTATTGTAATCTCTTAGTACAAGATCGTGTCGAGTTATTTCTTATATCTAGTTCATCTCCCTGAAGGGAGTTAGTGTAATCCTGATATCTTGTTTCATACTTATGATCTCGGGTTGTGGGATCTTGTGTATCATCTCTAGTCAAGTTATCCATACCTATTAGTCCTGGGTTGTGGGACTTCATGTATCAGTTACATATCCTTGTATTGTTTCCCCTGCGTGGGTGATCTATATAATCAGAAGTACATTTTCATAATCTTGTCTACTGTAGTCAGAGAGCACAATCTAGTGCTCCTTGATACCAGCCTCCAATACCTGTTGTTCCAGAGATTCCCACTATAGTCATGCTACCTTCAAGCTTCTGCTTCCTGTGAATTCTTCAGGGATTCAAATTTCAAAGCTGCTCAGCGAATTGCTTTGCATATAATTTTATTATGCTTCATAGATTATCTATATGTAGTGGTGTTGTGCATGGACTATTGCTTAGTGATGAATTTGGAGGTATGTTCAAGTCACGCACACAAATAGAAAGGGAACTAATTCAATTGGTTGAAAATTAAGCTTGGTGGGAGGAATTACATACCATTGATAAAATGGTGAAACCAATCATACATCTTCTATGGCTTATAGATTCCATGAACATGTGCATTGGCAAATTTTGTGAAGAAATGGATTCTATGATTGAATCACTCAAAGAAAATATTTCGGATATAGAAAGATATGTTTTTTTATATATTTTTACATACATAGTACACACATTTGTCATACATACTATATATGATCATTGATATTATTTATATGTATGTATTATGTATACATATAATAAATTTGGTTATTATTTTAATTTTTAACTTTACGTATATCTTTTTTTATAGGATTAAAGAAATTTCAGAGATATGCATTTCATAATGGAATTCATATTACTTGTCTCTTCATGCGGCTACATATGTATTGGATCCCGAGTTTCAATCGAGAAAACAATATACCGATAAAGAGGTTATGGATGGATTGATGAAAGTCTTGGAACATTTAGTTCCAAGTGATATAGAAAAAAGAGCAAGACGGGATGAGTTGGCTATGCATCGAAATGGAAAGCAAGGCCTCCATTCTTTGGATGTACAAGAAGATTGTTTTTGTGTTGGTGGTGCTCTATGGTGAAAGGATTATGGAGCTAGCACACCAAAGCTACAATATTTGGCTATTCGTATCTTGAGCCAAGCATGTAGTCCATCTTGCTTGGAGCAATTATGCAATGTTTATGCACATGTTGGCTCAAAAAAGAACGCAACAGACGTGCTCTTCAAAAGACTAGTGACTTAGTGTATGTTAGTTGCAATTCAAAGATATTATCAAAAGTAGATAAAGCTGATCCATTTACAGAATGGGAGTTGAAAGAAGATGATGTCATCATTCCAATTAACATTGAAAAGGAGGAGGAGGAAAACACAGAAGAAGCACATGATGATGAGGAGCAAGTAACTAATGACATTGACAATCTTTTTTATCATGATGATGTATATGATGAGACTATATAGTATATATCCTCTTTAGTTTATACTTGCATATGGATTTTGCATTTTGATAATGAACATGGATTTTGACATTTGTACTTCATAATTGATGTTTTATGATTTATCGTTTATGGATATCATTTATCATTTTATGATCATAGATTTAATAACTTATAAATGAATTCTGACATGTTATATGAATGTGGGTATAAATCTAAAGTTCTAGCTAAAGCTGAACTTTAAAGTTTACAATATACATGTTATATGGATATGAGCATTGAGTAATATGGCATGGCTGAATTTTACATGCTATCATATTATGGTTGAATTTCACATGTATGGACAAAACTATCATGAATTGATAATAGTAGCTGAATTTTTAAATTTACATGTTATTAATTTATTTGTGCATTAATAATTGCTGGATTTTCTATGTATAGAGAATCGAGATAAATTTTGAACTTTCAATTATGGTTGAACTGTAAATTTATTATTCACATGTTAAGTGGACGAACTCAGTTATTATTATTTTTTGATAGCTGAATTTTCAATTAAATGCCATCTTGGGACGATGAGAGTGAGGACCCCATCCCGAGCCCCATCCCGAAACCCCCCTGAGGACCACCCCTCCCTCTCACGATCCCGTTTATGTCTCAAGATCCCGTTCCCATTTCGGAATCTCTCCCCACCTCCCCCTCCCCACTCGATAAGGAATTGAACTCACAACCTCTTTGTTAGGAGTATGATGGGCTAACCACTTACCCCAAAAGCCATGGTTAAGGATTACTTCCTAATCCTCTCTGTTAGGGTGTACTTCAACCATCTCCTATGTGTGAAGGATGTCGTTCAGCTATCTCCTACCTATCACTTTATTACATTCTTCTCCCCTTGGTCAATCATTGTCCTCAATGATCTACTCTTGTATCCCTCTAGCCTCGGAGATCAACCCCTTGAACTCCCTAGGTACCCTTGAATTGATCTTCTCAACCTCGCACAGTTTCTTGAACCTTGTTCGTAACCTTGGTCTCTTGAACCCTTGTTCTCAACCTTGGTGTCTTGAACCTTCTTGTTCGCAACCTTGGTGTCTTTGGCCCATGTTCTCAACCTCAGCCTTGAACCTTGTTCTCATCCATGTTTGGTATCTTGAGTGCCAACCATGGTTTCCCAAGGGCTTTATACTTTCTACCTACCTGACTAGATTTGGAAAGTTCATTGCGAGAGCTTTCCATGGTATCTTACATGCCTCCATTCGACCTACGGATTGAGAGATACACCTCAATCTTTATTGGGCAAACTTGTGAAAGCGATGTGCGCTACTTTATACCCTTTCATAAAGAGGATGCCCAAGCGTCTTTTTTAGAGGCCATTAGGTCAATCCACCTTTCTCAAGCCAACTTCCTAGGCTCTGATACCAATGTAAGGAATTGAACTCACAACCTCTTTGTTAGGAGTATGATGGGCTAACCATTTGCCCCAAAAGCCAAGGTTGAGAATTACTTCCTAATCCTCTCTCTTAGGGTGTAGTTCAACCATCTCCTATCTATAAAGGGTGCGGTTCAACCATCTCCTACCTATCACTTTATTACACCCCTCTCCTCCCCCCCCCTCCCGGTCTAGAGCCCCTTCTCGAAACCGCGCTCTCTATGGACCATCCCCGTCCCGAGACCCATTCCCCATCCAAGGTAACTATGACTTTGGGACATTCTGAAATTGTTTTCCAAAACTAGGCTGCTCCCTTTTGATTTTATGACGATTGCCTATGCATAAGAATCGAAGAAGAAACCTCCTAAATAGGCTCAACGAAGAGCACTCGTAAATAAAGACAAAGCACGATAATTTCAACTCATTCAAAAATGCCTTTTGGAAATGCAATCAGACGTATGGAATTTCTCTTCAAATTATCCAATTTGAGATTGACATAATTATCAAAGCTCTATCCACCATCTATGCAAAGAGCTATGCATTTGATATTGAAAAAGGTTTTCATTATTACAAACATAGCTTGCATGGTCACTCTTGAAGACATAAAGGACTTACAAATCCTTAACATAAGAAGCCTTTTCTTATTGACCACCCCTTTATGCAGAAAATTTCAGTTTTAGATCTTATTTATGTCAAGTACCTTTTGGTATATGCTCTAGTGAGATAAGGTGCATGTGGAAAATCTATGAGGTAATGCATGCACATGACTGGACCAAATGACAATGAAATACATCGTAAGCACAATAAAATTCTGTAAACAACTTATTTGCGACACACACAATCTACGATGGTAGATGTTGTATAAACATATGCAAAACACACAATCTAGGATGCAGATGTTGAACAAGAAATGTGACATAATCAAAGTCTACCTAGCAGCCTTCAATACTACATCTACATTACAACTGAAAAGGTAGAACTTCATCTAGAGATAAAACCATTATTGTTCCACTTCAAGAGATCGTAGACAAAAAAAACTATGATGGCGTACTCCTCAAGCTTCTTCAAACAATGCAAACTAGCCCAAAAAGACTCAATCCAAAATATAAGGAGGTAATCAAAGCATATGGGACCAAATCAGAGACAAGTATTAGTGTTCCAATTGAACATCGTAGATGGTTGTCTTCAATGATTATTGCACCAAAAAAAAAAATACAACAAAGATAAAATTTTATGTTGATTTTCAAGCCTTGAACAAGGACACAACTCATGTATTCTTGCAACCAATCACTCATTAGGTCTCAAAAGAGTTAGACAAGCATTCTTTGTGCAACTTCATGAATGGATTTAGTTGGCAAAACTTAAATTTATCCATCTTGAGGATCATGACAAAATAGTTTCTACCACTCCATGGGATACCTATACTTATACCAAAAATGTAGGGTTTAAAAACTATCTCTTTCACTTGAGTTACGTATTCAATATTGGGTGTATGGACAACTCTCTTTTTTTAAACCTCATGGACTATTAATCCATAATCATTAGGGGCAAGAGACAAGGCAAATTCAAAAAGATGTCCATCAACATTTAGGGAGTCTACAAGAAATCTTTCATTAGTGCCTCTCAAAAGTTTTGAAATTAGATCCTAAACTTTTAATTTCTTTTTTTTATGTCAGCCCAAGGTCTCATAATTGATCTAACCAAAGACTACCATTTTATCTATGTGTATTCTTCTTAACCCTAAGAAATTTCAAGTTTTTTAGGCCATCCAGAGTATCATAGTGTTCATTAGCTTATATTCAAACATAGCCTAACCATTATCATTGCTCACAAGTAAGAAAAGGCCATTAATCTGGATGCAAGAAATGGAGATTTCCTTTAATAAGCTCAAAATCAGACTATGTATTGCACCTACCAGTTGTCCTTGATTGGGCGCTAGAGTTTCATGTGCACATAGATGTCAGCCTTCTTGTAGTCAATGTCGTACTATTTCAATCATCTAAAAGGTAGATTAACCTATCACATATAAAAATAGATTACTCAAAAAGGTAGAAAAGATTGTAGTATAACACAGGAAAAAATTTCCTATATTAATTTCTTTACAAAAATTCAAACATTACCTCTTTGATATTCATTTAATAGTTGTATCTAATCAACAACCATTAAGGTACCTAATAAATAACCCAAATATAGCAAGTACAATCTTGCATTCGCTACTTTTGTTTCAAGAATATTTTTAAAATTCAAATCTAACTAGGTAGAGAACATGACATTTCAAACCAAGTTTTGAGGATTATGAAAGGGGAAATGCCCGCATGATGCAAAACAATTTGCTAAAAGTTATGATGCATGACAAAGGTATGCACCTAGACCTCTCAAGCAAGACTTCCAACCCTCGATGGTAGCAACATAGGATGACAACTTTTTGCAAGATGAGTCTTCACTCCATCAGTGCAACTAGGCATAGGCAACAAATATTATACCTTAATGGAAAAATGCTACTCAACCAAGCGAGTGGAGGCAAACGTTCTTTCCGATTCCATAACAACAAGTGCAGCATGACTTATGCACAGATAGGTTTTCTCAAGATTTATCAAAAAGGTGCATAGATGAACTTTGTAGAGGAATCTGTTGATGATTATGGTGTCACATAAACATGCAATAGGTAAAGACCATGGACAAAGAAATCAATTACTATCTCTACAAATGATACCATTTAACTTCCTCTATATTTACTACATAAGTTTTTTTAATAAACGACAATGACACAGTAGTACAAATGAATTTGCAATGTTAAGTAAGTCTCTGGCGAAAAGAATTAGACCTTCCTATTCATGGAAACAAATGCCTCACGAATATTTCACATAGAACACAAGCCAGGACTCCACATGAAGAACCTTGTGTCAGCACACTTACGCATACTGCAAGCACTTAATACTTGAAACTTGTGAGTAGGAGTGAGGTATCGCAAGCTACAAAAACTGTGCCCTAATGCTTCCCAGAGGATGACATTCATTTCAGAGCATATAATGATTCAGATTCGATGAGTCATAAACAAGCAATAGACCACCAGTGAGCACTGCTTTCTCGGCTCATTGTTACATATCATGACTGATTAATATATGGCGATGCCATCACTTGGTGCTGAGAAAACAGCACCTTATACTTAAATATGCATGGCTTCACAGATCGACAAATTATCTACATATCCGATGGGAGGAAGCTCTCAACTACTATATCTATGAGTGCCACTATAGAGGTGCATATTAAATTATTTTATGCAAGTAGAGGACAACATCCATTTCGCAAATGTTGTTTATCTTTTTGTATGTATATAAGACAATTTAGCAAGCATGGAGAAAAAGATAAGCATTCAAATGGCTCTTGGACAAACTTCAAGCGATTGATATTTTACAGAAATACAAACTGGCATTACAAAGACATGTGTTGGAGAGGTGTGCAATGGCACACACAATGCTCCACTATCTAACCAATCACTGCATATTTGTCCTCCCTTCAATTTTTGAGTCGCTTAGGTCAGTTCACATTTGCATGATTTAAAATTCTACTTTATATACATTTTAAGAAAGAATCGGTGAACCTAATTTCATTGATCATCTGTTTATATTTTCACTTTATAAATGTTTCATCACAACTCCCTCAACTTAAAACCTTGGATCCATCTACTTGGTTGCACCTCAATCATTGAAGTTTGTTCCACCAGCTGAGCACATGTTTGTACTGCTACCATGCATCCTATGGCTTGAAACTTCTCCTGCACAACATCTGACTCTTGTTGGCTGGATATATTTGTATGCATGCTTTACTGGATATGTTTGCATGCATGCTTTGTTTTTTTCCTTTGCCGCTTTTGTTCTAGACCTGAGTGTTATCACAATAGGAGCAAACACGTTTGCTGATATTCTTCAAAATACTATAAAAACTTGTGTGTGAATCATGTATGACAGCTCTGCTATGTGTTTCCATATGGACAAAAACATACTTCTAGGCACACTTGCTAGGAGTGTGGAGTCTTAAGAAAGCTATGTTTTAGATGTTGCAACAAAACAAGAGCATCAAGTTTCCAGCTTACCATGAGAACTGCTATTAGCCAACTCCCATGACCAAACATGTCTGACTGCATCGATTTTTGCAGTGCACTCCAAATGCTACTCTATCCATTAAGCCATGCTTTCCTTCTGGTTCCACATACTGCTTGCCTCTTCCCAGTCCCAAACACTTTTTCAGCTTTATCTTATTGTGTGTGGCACTACCCTTATCTAAGATCTGATTTTTTTCACTGATTTTTAGTCAAAAAATACTCATAAAAGGAGCTTCTAAAAAGTCCCACCTTATGTTGAGCTTTTTTTTCGACTTTGGTGCACTTTGACTAGTCTCCTTGGAATTCTCACAGCACTTGGACGGCCTCTCTTTGACTTCTTTACATGAAGATTCTACAATCAGCCATAAAATGCAGTTGGCTCATTTGAACAATATCTATCTATCTATCCATCTATCCACATATAGACCAAGCCTCACTGAAGTTTGCTCATGAAGACAAGCCCAAGACCA
>CM035409.1:15043910-15051410 GCA_020310875.1 Ceratopteris richardii
CCAATTAAGAGAAATGCCCTTTGTAACAGGCCTATGTCACTTGTTTCACGCCTCTACCTCTACTAGCAGCACTTTTAATGCAAAGGTCATTTGACCTATCTAAAGTCTCCAAATTACTTGAAAATTGGTCAGCTTAAAGACAAGCCTAGGAGCTACTTGCCCTCCAAATTTCAATAAATTTGGGCATTCCCTCAAAGCATAGCATCCAAATATCTATGAGATTGCTACCTCACTAACTATTTTCTCAATCATTTTTTTAAATCTAAAAATGACGAGACATATTAATCCTTATGATTAAAAAAACTCATTCATTATCTTGGATGGATAATGACATGGAGATATATCCATGCATATAATGATCGTATAGATCAATGCAAATCAATTAACCATCACAAATCGTCTTGTTGAAAAATCAACTCTTTACATAGTATCCACCTTTTAGTGAAAGTGAACATCTCTAGATGTCATTCTATTCATTGTGCTTCTTGCACATTCATTAATCTCATCACAAACAATCACATACAAGCACTTAATACTTGTATTGATAATCATAACCATAGCACTCTTGTGCGGACTCGAGATAAGCGTCTATATCAAGTACATAGACTCGCATGAAAAACAATTCATATGCTCATGCATTACTAGTCGAAAACACATTTTAGTTGTTTTTTATGTATATACCTTGTCCTTTACTCTCTAAAGGCACAATTAGCCTATGCATGATACCTCTATCATATACCTCATGCTCACCCTAACTCATCGTGGTGATAATAAAAGTGATCTTCTATAAACAGAAACTACATCATGCATTTCAACTTTTTAACAATTATATCGTCTATGTATGCATGCATCTACTCATGCATCTTCTTCTATACTTCAATCAATTTATATGCTTTTAGCTATGCAGATATAAGACTTCCTCTCTCACACAACACAACATCACTCTAGTTCTCACATGGCATATAATGCCATGTGGCTACAAAATTTCCGGTAACATTTCGCCAAGAAAATGAAGCCTGAAAAAAATAATAATAATCATTACAATGATAGGCATCAATAATAATAATCATTACAATGATAGGCATCAATAATAATAATCATTACAATGATAGGCATCAATAATAATAATCATTACAATGATAGGCATCAATAATAATAATCATTACAATGATAGGCATCAGCCTACTGGTTGGCAAACCACTCTCTTTACTCCAGAAACCTGCAAATAAGAAACTTTTCCACAATGTGTTGTTGGGCACTACACACCCTCATTAGAATGTCTTTTTCTGCCTTCAATACCTGCAAAAGATTCTAAAACACAAAAACAAGATCTGCGCATGCTTTTATGAATCAACATAAGTTAGTGTAACTTCATGTGTATAGATAAATTCATGTAAAATCTAGCTTTCATGCACATTCTAATGTTTATTTCATAAAACTGAAAGAGAATACAATGCAAAATTATAAACTTTGATGCAAAAAATATTCAAATGAATATATTTAAGAGCAAAACTATGATGCAAATATATGAAAATTAATTCATTCCTATCCAAAATGGTCAAAATATGATTAAAAATTCCTAATTATCATAATTGGACACTCAAATCACTCAAAAAGAGTTTCTCACCAATCAACAGCCATCTAAAAGCTTGTGCAGAGATGGCTTTCAACGGTCAAAATAAGCCAGTCAAAAGAAAAAGCTTGAAGTGTAGAATTTATACTAAGTTGAATTTCTTGATTTGGATATTCTATGAGGAAGTTATGGCCAAAACAATGAAGCTAGGTAAGTGCGAAGCATACCTCATTGAAGAAGTATGCAAAGAATTAAATACTCTCTACAGGTAGTTTTTTATTATCCAATGATAGCTTATAGCCATTCATTGGAAAGCCCTTGAAGTCTATTTTCCATACCAAGTTGAATCATCTAATTTGGGTTTCATATCAACGAGTTATGTCCATTTTCGTGAAGATAGGTATGCTAACCATGTGCTGTCTTTACCCCTCTCTCTTCTTAATCTTTTCTTTCTCTCTCTAACCTTCACTTTTATTTTCTCTCTTCCTCTTTGTTCATCCATTTCTTGATCCTTCATATTCCTTTATCTCTTTCTCTCTACCTCTCTTTTTCCACCTCTTTCTCTATGTCTCTCTCTCCATCTCTTTATTTTTCTCTATCTCTCTTCACTTCTCTCTTTCTATCTCTCTCTTTTCTCCTTCTCTTCCTCCTCTTTCTTCCTTTCTCTTTCTTTATATCTCTATTTCTTCTCTTTCTTTCTTCTCTTTCTTCTCTTTCTTTCTTTCTCTCTACCTTTCTCTTTCTTTCTCATCATTCTCTCTCTCTCTCTCTCTCTCTCTCTCTCTCTCTCTCTCTCTCTCTCTCTCTCTCTCTCTCTCTCTCTCTCTCTCTCTCTCTCTCTCTCTCTCTCTCTCTCTCTCTCTCTCTCTCTCTCTCTCTCTCTCTCTCTCTCTCTCTCTCTCTCTCTCTCTCTCTCTCTCTCTCTCTCTCTCTCTCTCTCTCTCTCTCTCTCTCTCTCTCTCTCTCTCAGCCCCTGTTCGTCCGCCTCAGACAGCGCCCCGCCCGCTTGGAGTATGGGCCGAAGACATACCCTCCCCCATCAGCGTGACCACCCCATGCCTAACCCTAACGCTAGCCCGAAACTAGCCCAAACCCTTAACCTAACCTAACCCTAACCCTAAACCGAAACCCTAACCCTAATCCCTCGAAACCCTAACCCGACCTTGCCCCAAAAAACCTAACCCTAACCCTAACCCCAAACCCGACCTTGCCCCAAAAAACCTAACCCGACCTTGCCCAAACCCTTAACCTAACCTAACCCTAACCCTAAACCGAAACCCTAACCCTAATCCCTCGAAACCCTAACCCGACCTTGCCCCAAAAAACCTAACCCTAACCCTAACCCCAAACCCGACCTTGCCCCAAAAAACCTAACCCGACCTTGCTCTCTGAAGTGTGACCTTGCTCTCTGAAGTGTGTCCCTGCCCTGGACTAATAACTGTTTCCTACAGTTATTAGCCACTCCCACCCTTGCTCCATCGCGCATCGGGCGCGCTCCCGTCTTCATCGCAAGTCTTTAGGCTCAGTACTCTGAGCATTCTTTCATCTTCGAATGCAATGAGCGCTACGGCTAAGAAGGACGATTTGACAAAAATGGAGGACAAACTGACCATAGCTATCAAAGAAAACAAGAAGATGGTGGACTCCACTATCACGGCCATCATCAGCCGCCTCTCAAAGCTCGAGAAGGAAGTAGAAACATATCATAAGGAGAGGGAAGCATGGCAAAAAGAGAAAGAAGAATGGACTAAGGAGAGGGCAAACATGAAAGAGGAATTGGAGCTCCTCAAAGCTTCAATGGTCTATCTTACACCCGAAGAGGGAGAGATTAATATGAACAAGACGGAAGCTCTCAAAGAAGAACTCACCAAATCCTTGACCGAGAGCATGGAAAACAAATTAGAAGCTACCAAAGAAGGGTGGATCGACATAGTGAAGAAGAACATCAAAAAAGAAGCCAAAGAGAAAGCACAAAAGGAAGAAGCCCTCATCGTGCACACCACTATTGAGGAAGAAAAGATGAGACATGTCCGCCGTCTCAATGTACGCATCACGGGCATTGAAGAAAAAGAAGGCTCTACCCCCGAGTCCGATGGGAAAACACTATGCAAGATACTCGGCTACAAAGAGGAGTCCCCCCCATTCATCAAGTCTTGGAGAACGGGACGAGACCCCACGAAGAAGAGAGCTCTCATTCTACACTTCCCTTCCGAAGATATAAGATCTACTTTCCTACGCAGGAGGGTGATTTTGAGAGCACTTGATGGCCCCCCCATCTACCTTGACGATGATCTCACACCCATGCAGGTAGCACACCGTCGTGCATGCATGCCGAGAGTACATCAAGCTCGCAAAGAAGGAAAGAAGGCTTCATACAGAGATGGTCGTGTCATCATTGATGGCAAGGCCATCCCATAGGGATTCGCGGCCTGTGAGACACTCGAGGAGATACACCTTGCAGTTTGGAACTGCAATGGAGATCTATGGACACACCCAGAGAGATTGGAAGAGGTGCGCAAAGACAAAGACATCATTATGCTCACAGAGACACATGAGAGCCCGAACCGGGGCCTACCTCGTGTCCACGGTTTTCAGTGGGAGTCCACATACAGAGAGTGTACACGTCAGCACACCACCCGAGGATCAGGAGGAGTAGCCATACTCTTTAGAGATGGACTTCAGAGCAGGATACAGATAGTCGCACGTGATTCACAGGCCAGATATCTTTGGATTCGACTCCAGCTCTCGCAGGAGCGGATCATCTTCATAGCATTATGCTACTTTGCTCCTTCTAGCTCGCGTTTCGCTATCATAGATCGAGAGGAGGACTCACCATACACTTGCTTGTCAGAAGAGATTACAGAGTACTCTGCATTAGGGGAAGTCTTCCTTATGGGAGACTTCAATGCCAGGACAGGCAATGATCAGTGTGAGATATTTGACCCAGAAGACCCGGAGATACTACATACCATAGAGGATGAGTCTACAGCTCGAGCTTCAGCTGACCCTACACACACTCACTATGGCACTCACCTACTCAGACTAGGCTCTCGACATAATCTCGTTATCTATAACGGGATGACTCAGTGGCCTACCTCAGGAGGATTGACATGCATACCACACTCAGTCACAGATGGCGGGGGAAGTACAGTAGATTACGTCATGGGGTCCAGAGAGGCCATCCACCTACTTACCTCATTCACCATCCCACCCATACCCATTGGGGCCGATCACACATACCTCGCACTCTCCCTGAAGGGAGACACCCCTACACGCATACCCGCAGCACGCATCCCACACACCACCATCCACTTCACACACGAGCTAGCTCACATATATGCGGCTCGAGTCGAGCAGGGTCTTCTCTTACTTCATCCTGACACTCCACTATCCCTACTCACCTCTCAGATAGCATCAGTTCTTCAGACATCAGCCATCAGCTCCTTCCCACACACCATCCATTCTCGTCACACACCTCCTCCCGGGACTATGCCACAACATCGTTGGTATGATGAGGATTGCAGAGATCTTTACCGCCGACTACGAGCTCAGCGAGCATTGGGAGAGATCACAGAGAGAGAGGCCAAGGGACAGATGAAGACTCTCACACGTCGAAAGAGGCGAGCCTTTGAGGAGGCACAGGAGCTTGAGCTATACCATCTCTTTATGAGTATGGACAGTGCTGCAGCATGGCGCAGCCTACGAGAGCCACGCCCGACCACACCTATTGGAGACCCACACACATGGCATGATTATGCTCAGAGGTTATATGAGGTACCTAGGCAGCCTCCCATTCCCCAGCCACTTGAGCCTCGCCCTACTAGTTCTTCTCTCTTCACAGCAAAGATGGTTGAGAGGGCCATACGACGACTTCGACATGGACGTTCGACAGACCACGCAGGATTGAAGAGCGAGCATCTCATATATGCAGCCTCCACTATAGCCCCGTTGATTGCACATGTCTTCAACCGGGCTATAGGAGAGGGCTTCCCAGAGGAGTGGACTAGGCACACCATTGTGCCTATCCACAAATCTGGCGACACCCTGGATCCAGGGAACTACAGGACCATCATGATTGGCCACACCATGGCCAAACTATACGGTGCCATACTTGAGGCAGAGCTCAGTTCATATGCAGAGACTGAGGGGCTACGAGCACGAGGCCAGGCAGGTTTTCGACGAGCTTTCTCTACTATTGATCACATCTTCATTCTGCGCTGCCTCATTGATGGGGCAAGGGTGCGGAAGAAGAGGCTATATTGCTGCTTTGTGGACTTCCGCAAAGCTTTTGATACAGTGCCGCGAGAGAGGCTCTTCCAACGCCTCCAGAGCTTGGGAGTACCATCAGGGATGATTTGGGCCATCTATGCACTCTATGAGCAGGTGACTGGGAGGGTACGGTGTCCAGGAGGTATGTCTGAGGCCATTGCTAGCACCATCGGTGTTAAGCAAGGCTGCCCACTCTCTCCCACTCTATTTGGTCTCTACATTGACGAGATTGAGGACTACATTCTCCGAGCTGGAGGAGAGGGTGCAGACCTCGCAGGTACACATGTCCACATTTTATTATATGCCGATGACATTGTCTTGATTTCAGAGTCACCCGAGGGATTACAGCGCCACCTTGAGGCCCTGGATGAGTTTTGTACACAGAGGGGCTTGACAGTAAACCTTGGCAAGACCAAGGTCATGATCTTCCACACCTCCCCCATGGTGAGGAATGGAGCAGGATTCAGAGCTGGTGGTGGACAGATTGAGGTGGTCACTTCCTATGTCTATCTCGGAGTCACATTCACGAGCTTGCCTGGCCCCTTCAGCATGAGACAGGCAGCCACCGATAGACTCACACGTGGATATGCAGCTTTAGCCATGTTAGAACGGAGATGTCACCAAGCACACTTCCAGGAGCCCCGCACGAAGGGCTGCCTATTTGACACACTGGTCAGACCAGCTATGATGTATGCTGCGACGGTTTGGGCCCCAGGTCTCACAGTCACCCAGTGGAGTGCGATCGAGAGGCCACAGGTACGTATGATCTCGCGATTATTTCGTGGGAAACAGTCGGTGCCACATGACATCATCAGGGCAGAGCTAGCTGCACCACCCATGGCAGTAGAGGCACTATTCCAGACTATCTGCTTTATTCAGAGGATTAGGGACCTCCCTACAGATAGACTCACACACAGAGCTCTTGAGGCATCTATACAGATATCAGAGTTAGGATATGAGAGAGCTTGGTACACTCAGGTTAGAGTCTGGTTTGATAGTCATGGACTTGATATGGACAGATTGCCGACTTTTCAGTATGACCCAGACTCACCTCACATCCACCTCTCTCGTCGTGAGAGGAATGTTGTGCTCAGACAGGATCTCTGGCAGCTCTACATTAGTCAGACATGGCACACACCACACATGGGATCGAGACTATCGCACTATCGAGACCAGTTCATAGACATACTAGCTGACGGTTTCATCCAGCGACCACGCTACATGGATACTCACATGCCTCATAGCTTGAGGGTAGCGATTGGCCAGCTGAGAGTCTCATCACACCGACTCGAGATTGAGACGGGCAGAGCCGCAGACATTCCCAGAGAGGAGCGGATATGCAGAGTATGCAGAATAGAGATGGAGGATGAGGAGCACTTTGTATGCAGATGTAGCGCATATGATGGCATCAGAGGCAGATACGAGACTCTGTTTGCAGGGCAGCCCACCCTCCGAGAGATCATGGACTCTAGAGACCAGCGACAGTTCGGGCGATTCTTACTAGAGATACAGAGTCACAGAGATTCCCTACTCCAGCCTACTGTAGCACTCCATACAGGAGGGAGACAGAGTCAGCTCACTGACTTCTTTATTCCACGACGTGCTGCAGCCCTCCCCCCCTCAGCCCACATACCGAGCGGGGTGACTCTTCAGCAGGC
>CM035409.1:15056410-15153910 GCA_020310875.1 Ceratopteris richardii
GCAATGGAAGGATACTATGAAGGCGATCTCGGAGGTGGGCCATGTCAAGGATGGACGGGGCCTTCTTATTCAAATTTAAGAAGAAGAAAAATTGATGAAGAGAAGAAGAAAATTGATCTCTCTCTTCTTCCTATGAGAGAGAAATGGTCTAGATATGGATGCACGATCTTCTCGGATGGATGGAGAGATGGAAAGAATAGAAGCATGATTAACATTCTTGTATCATGCCCAATTGGTACATTTTTTCTACATGCGGTAGAGGTGGGCAAAAAAGGCAAGAAGACCACCGGAGCTTTCATATATCGACACATCAAGAAAGCAATAGAGGAGGTAAAATCTTTAATTTTATTTGTTATTTTTGGAATTTTTATTTTTCAGCTTTTTTCATTAATGATCATTGATAATATATATATATATGCATAGGTGGGAGCGGAAAATGTTGTGCAAGTTGTAACCGACAATGGGAGCAATTGTCAGCATATGGAAAAGCTCTTAGAGGAAGAATATAAGCATATTGTATGGACTCCTTGTGCTACACATTGCCTTGATCTATTGATGGAGGATATAGGTAATTCTATTTTTTATGTAAAGTTTTTAAAATTTATCATGCTTCATGAATCATGTAGATCTAGTATCCACATGTGCACATGCATGCACACGTGCATATGCATGTGCATGTGCATGTGCATGCGCATGCGCATGCGCATGTGCATGTGCATGTGGCATGGCATGTGCATGTGCATGTGGCATGTGTCAATATGTTTCTGGCTTTCATGAATCATTATCATGATGTATGTGTGGATGTTTCTATTTGTAGGGAAGCTTTCATGAGTAAAGGCTTGCACACAAAAAGCCTCTAGCATGGTGACATTTTTCACACAAAAAGGGAAAGTGTTATGCATGTTTAGAGAGCATAGTAAACTTGAAATCAAAAAGCCCGCTACCACTCGCTTTGCATATATGTGGATTGTGCTTTCACTCCTTCTTGAGGTCAGAATCCCTCTTAGACAGACAGTGGTCTCTCCTCTATGGAATGATTGGGATGAGAGCTCATTGGAGGAATCAAACAGCATGCAGAGGCTATGCTTGGATGAAGAGTTTTGGGAGAATGTGAAAGCTGTTTTAAATATTTTGACACCTATTTATAGAGTTTTATGCATGACAGATTGTGAGGGTGCCACATTGGGGCTCCTCATACATATGATGAGGAGAGCCATAGATGATATTAGGGCAGCCACTCTTGTCACTACGGAGCAAGTCAATGAGGTGCTTGAGGTAAGAAATATTGTCATTTGTAAATTACTAAATTGAAAAGCATGTTGCATTCCTTAATTGATAATTTTGAAGCACTTATAAGCTATTTCTTTTTTCATTAGGTGACATTGAGGAGATGGACATGGATGCATAGACCCATTCATGGATTTGCGGGTCTATTGCATCCTGCATTTAAAAGCCCCGCGCTATATACAGATATCGAGTTACTTTGAGATAGACTTTCATACATGTCACGGGTCATTCCCTCTCACTTGCATAATGAGATGTTAGAGCAGATCAGTTGTTACTTGGATGAGAGAGGAAACTCGGCATTCACATTCCCTTCATGTTGGGATAGGGCTTCAATGGTGAAGCCTCTTTTTTGGTGGAAGAATTTTGGATTCAGCTTCTCCACTTTATCTACATATGCTATTAGGGTTCTCTCACAGGATTGCTCATCCGGAGCCTGTGAGAGAAACTGGAGTGCCTTTTCTCTTATTCATACAAAAGTAAGGAATAGACTTAGCTTTGAGCAGATGGAGAAGTTGATTTACTGCCGTACTAACTTGAGGATGTTGGAGAACATACCAAACATGGAGACATTGAAGCAAGTAAGTGTAATTTAATTTTTATATATAAATTATACATTATAAATTATAATGTATGAATTTTTAATGACTATCTGAAATTTCTTTCTATTTTAGGTTGATGTAAATACATTTTGGCCATTATTGAGCACCATGCCTCGCCCAGGAGATGAGATGCATGAGGATGATGAGGACTTCCTATTTGCTGAGCTTTATAGAGAGCTATCCTCTATAGATGTGAGGCAAACTCGGAGCCGTACTAGTACCAGTAGAGGCATCAGAGTGGTCCATGGTCGTGGGAAGGGCTTGATCATTCGACGTGGATCGAGTTCCACCAGTATGCATGGAGAGGAGGCCGGTACGAGCAGAGCACCCCTACATACGGCCACATATATGAGGAGGACGATCTTACCTGCTCGACATCATTCCTCTCAGTTTGATGATGAGGGGAATATTATTAGTCCCATAGAGAGTCCAGTGTCATCTACTTATGAGATGACATCAGAGGATTCTTTAGATGAGCCAGATGACTCTGATGATGACATTGAGTGATCATTGATGATCATGATTCACGATTCATATGTATTGTGATTTATAATTTATCATTTGACATTTATGACATTATGACATTATGATAGTTGGCATTTGTTTTTATGATTGTGGTCCGTGGACATTAGTGATTATAATTTATTCATGACTCATGAGTTATGATTGATGATGATGATGTATTATAATTTGTGTGACTCAAGGCATGTGCCATGATTATAAGTTATAATTTATATGTTTTGATTGAAACTTTGAAGTTTGATTGTTGATCATTGACACCATTATTGCACATAGCATGCTACACAAGTGATGATGCATAAATTACAATGCACATGTGAGTCCAAAGTCGTGAAATAAATGATGCACAATTTGAATGGTAAATGCACAATGCACAAAATGCAAATTAGTAAAATTGCATTGCATAAATGATAATGTTACACATTTTGTCGTTGTCTGAAGACTGAATCATAGATGCACATTGCGCATGCGGCATAACTTACATGCATCATGTATATATGACATATATATTATAGAGATATTTCACATCCATCTTTGCTAGATTAGCTATGTATATATGTATTTTACATATAGCTTATGAAATTACAAAAAAAAATTTTAAAAAAGAGGGGAAAAAAATTTCGTACTAATATCGTACGGATTCGTACCTCATGATTAGTACGTACCTAGTATAGTACTAATACGTATCGTACCTGTCTTATGGATCGTACCTGGCTAACTATGATATATATATATATATATATATATATATGTATATATATATATATATATATATATATATATATATATATATATATATATATATGTGTGTGTGTGTTGGAAATCAATGTACATATGTTCTATCTCCAGCAATCCTAGTTAGGACTTAGCCATTTTATTGTACATTTTATGTAAAACTTTTTTAGGCTAGATAGATAGAGCTTCATGAGAGCTATCTAGTGATATGCTTCATTCTATCATCAGAGGTCAGAGTTAGGAGAAAACTTAAACTCTAATTCCTGCCCTAAAATGATGTGATCCATATTTCTCTGGTTCTTGATGTACAAAACACAAAAAGCTAGGTTGTAGATTTAGTGGATGGCAAAAGCACTCAAAAATAACGATCCAAAAATTCAAAAAACAACGATAGCTGTTTTTTTGGCCTACTATCAGCTTTTGCGCAAGATTTTGTGCCATGAATTATTGGTTGGAGGCAAAGCTATATAAGAGAGGACTTGGGATCACTTTTGGATATTCAAGGTAGAGTCATACCTTGAGTTTATGCTGATAGAGTGTCAGTTTTGGAGCTCTGAAGCTTTGGAGGCTAAGGAAAGGTGAAGAGGAGACTATTCTCTTGGAGCAAGGAGTCTTCTACAAGTTTGGAGAAGCTATCTTTTGTAAGTTGATCCTATATTCTGTTTTAGGGTTTCTGAACCCTAATTTCAAAATTAGGGTTTGCTGATTTTCAGATTTGTTGCACTATCTTGAGAGGTTAGGTTCACTCCGTTGCTCATTTGCTTCACACACACTCAGATTATAACAGCATAATCTGAATTTTGTACATCATCATGTTCTTGTCTATTTTTCCATCTAGTGAGTGCACCATCATATGGTTGAGTAGTACTCCCATTTTGTAATTCGGCCATCTATATTAGTGAGTAAGCAACTTACTTACGTTACTTACTCTTGTCTCAAGGTTTCTTTCTATCTCTCACTTATCATCTTGTTTAATTAAGTGTGTATGCTCAAAGGTTGTTAGTATTGGAAGATCCTGGGGCCCCAAATTCCAACACTTGGTATCAGAGCATAATTGACATACACACTTAGTTAAGATGAGTGAGTATAGAATTGAGATTGAGGACAAGTTAGATGGATCATCCAATTATCCTATGTGGAGTTTCATGATGATCAATTTGTTAGTGACAAAGGATTTATGGAGTATCGTCAATGGATCCTTATCAAGACCAAGACGAGAAGGCGAAGAAGAGGATACAACAACTTCAAGAGGAACTGGTGTTGCAATCCCAACTCATCAAGAACCAACTAAAGAAGAGGTAACCACTTCTACATCCAGAGTGACAGGTGGATCCTTACCTAGAGTTCCTCCTACTGAAGAACAAGCAAGATGGGATGCTAGAGATGCTCTAGCTCTCTTCATTCATAGCAATGAGTGTTAAAAAGCATATTCTACCACAAATCAGATATTGCAGAAGTTCTAAACAAGCTTGGTTAAAGGCTCACTTGAGGAGACAACTAGCAAACACAAGGATGAAGGCTGGTGAGTCTATTCAAACCCACATTACAAAGCTCATTGACTTGAGAGATCAACTTCTAAATGTAGGAGTTGAGATATCTGATGAAGGAATGGTAAATACGCTGATTAATTCACTTCCTATCTCATATCAGTCTTTTATAACCACTCTTACTCTTACAACAAGAGAGAGAGAGAGAGATTACATTTGAAGAATTAGAATTCTTTCTACTTCAAGATGAAGATCAGTTGAAGGGTATGGAAGAGAATGAAGATGCACTTTTGTCTTCATCAAAGGGTAAAAAGAAGAAGAAGGATAAGAAGGGAAACAATCCGAGATGGAAAGTAAGTCCTCTTTACCTTCTACTTCAGTATCTGTTTCTACTACAACTAAAGAGAAGTCTTCTAAGAAGAAGGAAGCATTATGTCACTATTGCAACAAACCTGGGCATTTCATAGCAGTTTGTCAGAAAAGGATTGGAGCAAAAAAAGGCATCAGGTAATGTTGCAAAAGATGATAAAAAAGGGAAATCTCAAGGTGATTCTTATGCCTGTATCATCATTGAGAAAGTCTCTTTTGATCACGCAGCTTTACAAGTTCTTTCAGCAGATCCTTAGATATTTGATTCAAGTGCTACAAAGCATATGACAATATGCAGAGAAGTATTTTCTTCTCTTTCCTTTCAGGTAGAAGAGTTACTATTGCAGATGGCAATGATTTGGATGTTGTAGGAAGAGGTACAGTAACCCTAAAGTCAAGAGAAGGTGGTAATTTTCAGATTTCTGATGTTTTATATGTACCTAATATTAAGAAGAATCTGCTATCTATATCTGCATTTTTAGGAGATGGTTACAAAGTTGTATTTGAGAGAGATCTTTGTAAAATTTTGTCACACAAAGAAGAGAAGTGTATTTTGCAAGGTGAGCACAAAGGAGGGATTTTTATTTTGTCAAAAATCCGTCAAGCATATGCTGTCAAATCTTCGTCACCGGTGGAAGATATGAAGTTATGGCATGAAAGATTTGGACATATTAGTTTTGGGGCTCTCAAGAGTATCAAAGATAGAGGTATGGTTGAGAGTTTACCCTCATTCGAGCTACAAGATGATTCAGATATATGTGAAGAATGTCTTGAAGGTAAGATGCATAAACTACCTCTCAAGAAGCATGGTCATATTACAACTACCAGGAAATTGCAAATTATACATTCAGATGTGAATGGACCCATGAGAGCATACTCTATTCAGGGTTTTAGGTATTTTGTTCTATATGTTGATGATTTTACGAGATATTCATGGATCTATGGTCTTAAGTTGAAGTCAGAAGTCTTTTCTACGTTCAAGAAATTTGTAGCTATGGTTGAAAATGAAAGTCAGGTAACTAT
This sequence comes from Ceratopteris richardii, assembly GCA_020310875.1. Lineage (NCBI taxonomy): Eukaryota > Viridiplantae > Streptophyta > Polypodiopsida > Polypodiales > Pteridaceae > Ceratopteris > Ceratopteris richardii. The sequence continues at coordinate 15,062,430 of CM035409.1, forward strand.
CCAAATTCTCAGAAGTGATAGAGGTGGAGAATACTTATCAAATGAATTTCAGACATTTCTTGAAGAAAAAGGTATTACTCAACATCTTACTATTGCTTATACTCCTCAGCAGAATGGTGTTACAAAAAGGAAGAATAGAGTACTTGTTGAGATGATGCGGAGCATGATGGCGTCCAATAAGCTTTCACCAAAATTCTGGTTTGATGCAGTACATACAGCTAATGACATGTTGAACAAGTCTTCTACAAAAGCCTTAAAGGTAATCACACCTTATGAAGCATATTATGGTAGAAAACCTAATGTGAGCTATTTCAGAGTATTCGGATCACTATCTTATGTTCATGTTGAGAAAAAGGATCGTGACAAACTAGATGTAAAGGCAAGAATAGCTGTTTTTATTGGATATCCTGTTGAAAGTAAAGGATATAGTGTTTTATGTTCCAGAGACAGGTGAAGTTATTCTTTCACGCAATGCATAGTATATTCATGGTATTTCATTGTATGGGAGTCAACAGATTGCAGTTGGATTTGCTCATGATACGTTTATTTTTGCAAAAGCAGATGCGTCTAATATTCGAAACATACTTGCTTCTTTGACTTCCTTTTCGGAGGCGTCTTCTCTGCATATTAATATGCGAAAATCGGCGCTCATTAATGTCTCTGCGCGGCATTTTGAATCTCTACCTTGGCAGGGACCTAAAATTGATAGAGGTATGGTTTTCAGACATTTGGGGTACTCGTTGGGAGTAAATGTTTCCACTAATGAAAAAATACAGTGGGTATTTCGTAGAATTAAATGTAAAATGGAGTTATGGCATCCCTCACAGTGGCCGCTACATGCCAGGATAAGGATTGTACAAGCTTTTCTGCAACCGTATGTTATGTATTACCTTCTGCTTCTGGATTGGAAGAGGTGTCATCTTCAGGCTATTGATTCCTTGGTAAAGAGCTTCTTGTGGAATAAAAAACGCAACCGTGCATTGGTGATTTCAGCTTGGGATTTTGTATGTCAACCAAAAGACAGAGGTGGCCTTGGTATTTCGGATCTTTGTTCTCATACAATGGCTAGGCGGACAGCTTTTCTTATGCGTATTACCTCCTTTCATAAACCCCTTTGGACAGATGCATTTTGGAGGTTTATAGAGAATGCAGTGGTGTATTATAAGGGAAGGTGGAACCTAGATGTTTGAAACAAGTTTTTTTCTCACACTCCACTGCAAACTACTTCGTCTACGTTACATGTATTGCTTCAGAGCTTTAAGAAGATTGCTACATGTTTGAAGTGAAATGGAAGGCAACGTTATGTGGGGAACTCGTTTGGGTCATTATCTCCGTATATTGGTCTTTCTTATCAAATCCTCCACTGGCATATTCTTTAGGTGCGACCGCTCGGTACTTTAATAATAAGGGAATCGACTCCATTGCAAAATGTTATAATACCAAATGGGAGCTTCTGTCTTTTCCTGTCGTCCGGAGATCCTATGCCGTAGGGCCCGCGTATAGGTCTAAATGGATCCAAATAATTCTTTTTTTGCAGCGGCATCAAGTTCCGCTTTCTATTGATGCATTGGATCCCTGGCGTGATTGGCTCTTCGCGAAACACACAAGGTGGTGGAATGGGAGAGCTAGCACATTTTATGCTTCGATCGTTCGTTCGGATGGTATTGCTCTTCAATGTAACAAGCGTTGGATGCTAAATAAATCCCCGGTTTGGTGGCATGCCAGGTTTTGCACTATTTGGGAATCATCCTTCACCTTTAAGATGAAGGTTTTCATGTGGAGAATTTTGGTCGGCCATTTCACTTTGGGGGCCTTTCTCTCTAAGCATGGGTTAAAAGGAGTACAATGTCCACATTGTGCTTCTTATGTAGAGTCTATGCGTCATGCATTTTGGGCATGTTCATGTATTCAAAGATGGTGGAACAATTTCCTTCTATTTCCTACATGGGATGCTCGGCCCTCCAAGTTCAGTACTACCTTTTTGCTATTTCATTCAGATGATAAATGCTGGGATTGGATGAGAAAGAGATGTATCTTTTTATTGCTTTGGAATATATGGACTTTTAGAAACAAGAAATTATTCTGTAATAAAGGCTATGTTCCAAACTTCTCCTTGACTTCATGCAAAATCAGAATGCGCCTTGACATAGATGTTATGCCTGTTGAGGACAGAACAGCACTTGCATCGCTCTTAGATGCGCTTTGATCCCTTTGAGGACAAAACAGCACTTGCATTGCTCTTAGATGCGCTTTGATTCCTAGGTGGCTTTGGCGTGTTGATATCAGTAGCATAGAACTTAGTTTGGGGAATAAGGAGAGTACTATCTCCCCTCACGCTCTTGTATATCATTTTTCTTCAATATAATAAAGTGAGATTTCCCACACAAAATATATATATATATATATATATATATATATATAAGCAAATTAAACAAAAACAAAAACAAAACAAAAAGTGCATCGTCAACTTCTATGTCTGTCCAAAACAAGAAATATCAGAATTAAACTTTATCATGCATAGTTTGGACAAATAGCTATGACATCCCTACTCACATCATCAGTGCCCTAGAGTAGGTGCAGACTTTGGATATATTTCAACTGCATGCTATGAGAGTTAGGATTGGTCAGGTCAAAGACTCCTCACATCAGTTGAAGATTGAGAAAGATAAAGCCAAGGCGACTCCCAAAGAGCAGAGGCTTCACAGACTGCTTAACAGAGAAAGAGTGTTAGGAGCGATTCACTTTGCTTGCACATTTCCAGCATATTCAGCAACCAAAGAGAGATATTGTGATATTCTTGGTAGAGCCCCTCTTTGTCACAGTTACTTAATACATTTAGCTCTGGCTGAGTGGGCTGCTATCTCCTCAAAGTTCAGATGCAGAAATATCCTTCTGCAAGACCCCCCCCCAAAAAAAAAGAAAAACAGGTGATTGGTGGATTGTGCCAGCACGCTCACACACATTTCTTCCAGAGCCAGAGGGAGACTTCAACAGATCCCACTAGAGGGCCAGGATTCACAATAGCAGAGGCAGAGGAGGAGAGTGCATGCAGGTGACCATGTGTCACAGGTTTCAAATATATCTGCTCTCATAAGTTTGAGACCTGGAGAATTAGGCTACAAGATACCTTCAGAACTACCACACAGACTCCTTATTGCATACCTTGCCTAGGATGGAGCTAGGACTCCCAATACATTTATCATGATTCTAGCCCTATATCATAAAGTTTCAATCTTTGCATCCTACCATTGTACATGCATATCCAGCTTATAGTGTGTTCCATACATGTTAGTTGCATTCTGTACTTGCTTTTCGGATTCTCCATGTTGATTACAACGTTTTACAGCCCTTATGATTGAAAATTTTCTCTCATGGACCAGTTTGGTCCCCAATAGATGTTAATATAGTTTCTTTCTTTTCTTTTTGCAGTTTTCTCTCATATGCATGGTCTACAACCATTAACCCATCTGCACTCTAGTGGTTGCATTCTATTTCTTTTTTCTTTCTCCATGGGTCTGCTTCACTTTTGCTTCTGCTATCCCTGTCCTGTGCCCATTTATAGCAGACTTAAGACTTGAAAAGCAGCTGCTTTATCAAAGTGAATGCTGTTTTTTTGTTTGTTATGAGAATCTCAAACAAACTCAATAAAGCATAGGCAGAAAATTCAAACAAGTAAATAAATAACAGAATGGGTTCAAAGGTTCACCTCCATACCCTTAATCCTGTTAAATCCACGTTTGAATCAAAGAGGAACTCTTCAATACCCAATCTTTCTCCCATTGCAAGAACCTGCAATATTATTTTTCATGATTACTCATATAACCTAGCTACGAAATTTACACTCAAAGTTACTTATAATCCCTTTTCCGAACCACACTTTGAGCGAAAGTTCAGATAAGACTCGTTACTGTACAAGAGATTACAGTCTACTCAGCATAATTGAACAAAATCATAAAACTTGTAAATGGCACACTTTCTCTTGATCTTGCCACAAGCAATGTAAAAAATTTGAAAAAATGGATGCTCATAATGACATATAAGCTCAATTTGTGCTTCAGAAGCAATACCTTCTGATGGGACACCTTTCCTTTGTAAGAGATTTTCCCATTTGAAGTAGATATATTATCCTTGAGTATGTCCTTTATACTCCTGCACATTGTTCGAATAGCAAATCTTAACTTGGTAAGAAAAAGGCCACAACCAAATTAGAAAATTGAGTGAGAAGGGACCCACATTTTTTCTGCCAATGCAGTTAAGTAAATAACTGGTTTGAATGCTGATCCTGGTTGTCGATAAGCCTGAACATGGATCAGCAAAGAGATATAGGGACAGAAATGCAGTTTTACATTAAGAAACAGAAAAATGATTACATGTGTGCTTTTATTGAAGCTGCTGAGTGTATAATCTCTTCCTCCTACTAGGACACGGACTCCTCCATCTAAAGGATCTATTGCTGATAAGGACGCCTCTAATCTTGATGAGGACGATCAACGTGAAAGAAGACAAATATGTTAGCGTCAATTACCACTGGATTGACATCATTTAATCTTGCCAGGATCATTAACTTTTGAGCCAACTGAAAGATAGCATAATCAAACTTTCTTATTGAGAATTTACTCTATGCAGCTTACCGAGCACCAACTGCTTCTGTCAACACTTGTTGCAGTTTTTTAATTGAAATCTCCAATGCCTGCTCTCTGCATGAAATCAGTCCCATGCAGAAGCTGGGAATCAATATACAACAGCAAATCTCTCAAAAGAACCAAATTAAGGAAACTTATTTCCAAACCTCGAAGAAAATTCCTCCTTTACTTTTATAGTTGCTTGTTCTATAAGTTGTGTAACATCACCATGACCCAAATGTTGCCTGTCAGGAGAAGAAAAGTGGAGAAGAGAAAGAAAAAAGAGCATCCAAGTACATTAAAAGTATCCTGTTAAACTATATGGCAACCATATATTGCAAATTAACAGCATGCTCACTAAGGGAAACTCTTAAATCTAGCTACCATCAACCCATGTACAATTATGATTCTCTATAATTCAGTTGTTGTGGGCGTTTTAAGCTAATTAGACAGTATACCGAAGTTCGATATTTAGTTTGGAACACTAAAAGAGCACCATAGCTGTATCACTTCCGATAAATATGACAGATTAAAACAAAGTAAACTCACTTGGATAAAATTTCTTCTGTAACCTTCTTTATTATAATGTTATATGCTGTTTTAAGGCTCTCTAGCTTTTTCTGCATGTCCTTTATGGTCATCTCAGTAATATGAATTTGTTGGCGGTCAATCAGAGCTATCCTCTCATTTATTACTTTCTCTGCAAGTGTTTGCATCCCAAGATCAAGTGTTGTGTAAACCTAAACATGCAAACAGGGAATCAAATTAATCGCAGTTAAAAATTGATCTTAAAAAATTTCTTTAAATTTTTTAAAGGGCAAACATTGAGAGAGAACTGTAAAATTTAGCATTTCATTAGTAAACTTTTAACTTTGAAACAAAATGATGTAAGAGAAGTAGAGAGATGATACCTTATTTCTCTTTTTTTAATTTGAAAGAACGAAATATTAACATCTAAAGAAGGGGACCGGGGTGGATCCACCCATGGAACAAATCATACTGCATCTAAGTGACTAACTAGTTCCATCCTGTACAAATGGGTGGGTGTAAGATGTGGTACATAGGTGGAGGTGGAGTCAGGGCTGCCCGGATGGCTGCAGCGGGATCAGCATTCATCTGAGATCGTTTCTCCTCCATGATGCGATGGTCATGAGCATTGAGCCTGGATCTCTGCAATCTGGTGTCGATGAAGTCTTCGGGCCAATGGCCTATAGCACGGGGTGGTCTCCTAGCTCGAGATTCTGAGCCTACTGAAGAGTCAGCCCTCTCGGTGTGTTGGCTGAGGGGGAGGGCTGCTGCATGTCGCAGAACAAAGCAGTAAGTGAGTTGCCTCTGTCTCTCTCCTGGCTGGGCTGCTGTGGTGGGCTAGCATAGGAAATCTCTATGACTCTCTATCTCTAGTAAGAATCCCTCGAGCTGCCACTGATCTCTAGAGTCCATGACATCTTGGAGGGTAGGCTGTCCTGTAAACAGAGCCACATATCTGCTTCTGATGTCATCATATGCCCTGCATCTACATACAAAGTGGTCTTCATCCTCCATCTCTACTCTGCATATCCTGCATATCCACTCCTCTCTGGGAATGTCTGCTGCTCTGCCCATCTCAATCTCTAGTCGATGTGATGAGACCCTCAACTGGCCAATCGCTACCCTCGAGCTATGCCACATGTAAGTATCCATGTAGCGTGGTCGTTGGATGAAACCGTCCACTTGTCTGACTAATGTAGAGCTGCTAGAGATCCTGCCTGAGCAGAGCATTCCCCTCACTGCAGGAGAGGTGGATATAAGGTGAGTATGGGTCATACTGAAAGGGTGGCAATCCGTCCATATGGAGTCCATGACTTTCAAACCATGCTCTAACCTGAGTGTACCAAGCTCTCTCATACCCTGACTTTGATATCTGTAAAGGTGCCTCAAATGCTATGTGTGTGAGTCTGTCAGCGCAGAGCATACCAGCACACACATAGGCACAGCACCTCACACGTCAAAAGAGGCGAGAATGGGAGGAGAGACAATATTGGGACATTTATCACTTGCTCATGAGCCGAGACACTGCAGTAGCATGGCGACACTTTAGAGAGAGGAGACAGCAGACACCCATTTGAGAGCCGGACACATGGCATAGATATGCGCAAAGTCTATACCAGATTCCAGACCAGCCACCCATCCCCGGGCCACAGAGCTCACACCCTACCACCTCTCACTTCTTTACACCCCGGATGGTGAGCCGTGCGATCACTCACCTACAGCATTGCAGGCCTGTGACCACTTCGGTCTACACGCAGAGCATCTCATCTATGGGTGCACGATTCTAGCACCACTCATAGCCCACCTCTTCAACCGAGCACTGGTTGAGGGGTTCCCTGACTCATGGACCGAGCACACCATAGTGCCCATACATAAGTCAGGCGATGTTATGGATCCAGCTACATACCGGACAATCATGATTGGCCCCACACTGGCCAAGCTATATGGGGCAGTACTAGAGACAAAATTGAACACCCTCACCGAGGGGAAGGGTATCAGTCTTCAGAGCTCTAGGACAGGCAAGATCCAGACAAGATTACTCTACCATAGACCACATCTTCACTTTGACATGCCCATACATAAGTTAGGCGATGTTATGGATCCTGCTACATACCAGACGATCATGATTGGCCCCACACTGGCCAAGCTCTATGGGGCAGTACTAGAGATAGAATTGAGCACCCTCGCCAAGGGGAAGGGTATCAGAACTCAAGGACAGACAAGATTCAGACGAGATTACTCTACCATAGACCACATCTTCACTCGTCGCTTGAGGGGGAGGCGATGTCATGGACACAAAGAAAACCATGTTAAACCTTAAATTCAATGTGAAATTCCTATATCTCATATTTGGTTAAGATTTTGGAGAAACCAAAGCTATCATTGCATCCGGAATGTGAAATGCCCCAAGATCGACTGTCGATTTGCTGAATTCTGACACCTGGAGGCAAAGTCACCAGAGGACGGGGATGGGTCCCGAGAACGGTGGTGTCCCCGGGACGGGGACGGAGCCTAGGGTGTCCCAGGGACGCGTCCCCGGGACGGCACTAAAACAATGGAGTTTTTTTTCAAAATGATAAAATAAAAGTAATATACAATGAAACTATTAACATATGAAATGGCCAATAAGAAGAAAACCATGATAAAAGGTGTTTTTTAAGTGTAAACATTGATTAATGAACAAGTACAAAACAGGTTGATGGTTGAACATTCAGAATTACTCAAACACAAGTCACATGTATTGTATCATGTCAACTCGTGTGGATAAATCAGCATCATCCATGGCCTTGCATTACCTTCTTCTTTGGCAGATACGAAAGAGTCCATCTCTTTCCACCATGTACATTTGAATTTTGCTTGTAGCATGACTCGGATCCACTTGTTCGTGATGAAGAGGCGGTATGGGAAGAGAATACTATGAGGAGAAGAGAAAAGAGGACAAGAAGAGAAGGTTGAGAGGATATAGAGTATATACACAAGGGAAGCTAGCTAAAGCCTTCATCCACAAAGGATGCTTGCAATGAAAGCTCCAAGTGAAATTGTGAATTTCATAAGCTAAAATGGCTCTATTTAAGGTTATATGTGGGGCTAAAACAAGGCTCTAGAAGCCCTTAAGGATGCACCAAAACTAGCCTAAAAAAATGGGGAAAAATTTTGAATTTAAAAGTCCAAAAAATGACATCCTGGTGTCCTGTCCCGTACCGGATTTGTCCTGTCCCATCTCGGATTTGGCCTGTCACCAGAAAACGTCCCGGGGACGCGTCTCGAGGACGGATGGCTGTTACAGAGGGGCTTGGGGGGACAGCTGCCGTCCCGGCTGCCCGTCCCTTCTCCATCCATCTTGGGGACGGCGTCTCGACGTCCCTAGGACCCGGGGACGCGTCCCCATGTGACATTGCCTGGAGGTCTTGTTTCAAGTCGATGACATTATGATGACATCATCAAGTCGTACCACCATATAGCACCGCCTTTGAACACCTATAAAAGGAGGGGTTGGCCACATTCATTCTCGATCTTATGGATGCTATTCTTGGGAGCTCAAGGAGTCTTGATCGTCAAGTAAGTACTTTCAAGTTCCAGTTCAAGTTCTACTCTTGTCTCTTTCTCTAGTCTTGTCTAGTCTTGTACCATGGACATCCTTTCTTGTCCTATTGTAATCTCGTAGTACGAGATCCTTTCTAGCTATTTCTTGTATCTAGTTCATATCCCTGAAAGGAATTCTTGTAATCTTGATATCTTGTTCTATACCTACGGTCCCGGGTTTTGGGATCTCCTATATCACCTCTAGTCCAGTTTTACATACCTATCGGTCCCAAGTTGTGGGACATCTTGTATCGGTCCCGTATTCTTGTATCATTTTCCCTATGTGGGTGTCCTTGTAATCATAAGTGTATTTCCAAAACCTTGTCTACTGAAGTCAGAGAGCACAATCTAGTGCTCCCCTAACATTTGACGAGATTACTCTACCATAGACCACATCTTCACTTTGAGATGCCTGATAGACCAAGCTCGAGTCAGGAAACAGAGATTATATTGCTGCTTTGTGGACTTTCGCAAAGCCTTCGATAGAGTCCCCAGGGAGAGACTCTTCAGATACCTACTGGACATCGGGGCTCCAGAGGAGATGATACGGGGGATCTATGCCCTATACGAGAGAGTATCAGGTAGAGTGAGATGTCCGGGTAGCCTATCACATTCACTTGCTAGCAGCATCTGGGTGAAACAAGGGTGCCCTCTCTCGCCCACACTTTTTGGGCTATACATTGATGAGATAGTGAACTTCATACGGCAGCACCGAGGGGATGGCATTGAGGTATGAGGGACAATGGTCCATATTCTTTTATATGCTGATCATATTGTCTTGGTTTCAGAGTCTGCAGTGGGTCTATAGCATCATTTACATGGTCTAGACGACTTCTGCACACATAGGCTATTAGTGAATCTTGGTAAAACCAAGATTATGATCTTTCATACATCAACGCAGTTGAGGAGGCAGAGTTCTTTCACAGCCGTAGGCGGATCCATCGAGGTAGTCAGCTCATATATATATATATATGGGTGTGATGCTCACTGCAACCTCCGGGGCTTTCTCCATGTCTCAGGCAGCTCGAGATCGCATCACACGAGGATATGCAGCATTAGCTTTGATGGAGAGACAGTGCCACCAGGCCTACTTTCAAGAGCCCCGCACAAAGGGGTGGCTCTTCGACACTTTGGTCACCTCAGCACTTATGTATGGAGCACCCATATGAGGGCCACGGTTATCAACATCAGCATTGACAGCAGTGGAGAGACCACAGGTTCTCATGATTGCCAGACTCATCCGTAGCATACCCTCGGTACCCCATGATATCGTAAGGGTAGATCTTACTGCACCACCCATGCTAGTAGAGGCACTCTTCCAGACAGTATGCTTATTACACAAGATCTAGGGCATGGATAGAGAGCGCATCACTTACAGAGCTTTCCACGCATCACGAGACATGGCGTTAGTGGGGGACCCCTCCTCATGGTATGCACAGACACGAGATTGGCTGGCCCACCATGGACTTTACATAGACAGACTACCACCAATACGTTATGACTCCCACACCCCCACCTACTCGCTCTCCCACCAAGAGAGGAATAGGATCATTCGTCATGGGATATGGCATACATATATACAGAGGACATGGGTCAGCCCGAGATCCGTTGCCACGGAAAATGCTCTATTATCGTGAGCATTTCCTAAAGATTTCAGATCAAGGCTTCATTGAGATCCCACGTTACATGGAGACATACCTACCACACCACCTTTGTGTCATCATTGGGAAGCTTCCAGTTTCATCACATCAGCTCGAGATCGACAGAGGTCTGGCTAGAGGAGTCCCCTGAGAGGAGAGGTGGTGCCCAGTTTGCCATACACAGATAGAGTGACGAGCACTTGATTACGAGATGCCCGACATACTTAGACCTACGAGCACAGTTCCAGATTGAGGAGTCACTCCAGTTGTGCATGACCATAGAAGACCAACAGAAGGTGGGTCGCTACATCACGGCAGCATATGAGAGACGAGAGCAGATGTTACGGCGCACACGTTAGACGAAGGCAGGTACTCAGCAGACTATTACTCAGTTCTTTCGATGACTTGAGCCACATCAGATAGACCAACCTTCGAGAGGCATAGGGCTCACGCTCAAGAAGGCAGCGGCACCCATCTGTACCAGTTAGGGTATACATATTCACTCCCACATATGTCCCCATGTAGTAGGTGGCCATTATCTGCAAAGTCAGAGCCACGCTCCCCCCACACACCACTTTTATCTCCACTACTCCATCATTGCTAGGTACACCATCATCTTGTTGTTTTCAGCCTACATAGTTCTTTACTGTAGTGAGTACTTCTCTCTCTCTCTCTCTCTCTCTCTCTCTCTCTCTCTCTCTCTCTCTCTCTCTCTCTCTCTCTCTCTCTCTCTCTCTCTCTCTCTCTCTCTCTCTCTCTCTCTCTCTCTCTCTCTCTCTCTCTCTCTCTCTCTCTCTCTCTCTCTCTCTCTCTCTCCCCCTCTCTCTCCCCCTCTCTCTCCCCCTCTCAGCCCACACACCGAGAGGGGTGACTCTTCAACAGGCTCAGACTGCTCGAGCTAGGAGACGACCCCGTGCTAGAGGATATCGGGCCCCGAGACATCACCGACATCAGATTGCAGAGATCCAGGCTCGTCACCATCGCGCCATGGAGGAGAGACGATTCCAGATGATGGCTGATCCCGCTGCACCTATCACGATGGCCCTGACTCCACCTCCACCTATGTATCACATCTTACACCCGCCCACTAGCACAGGATGGAGCTAGTTAGTCGTTTCACATGCATTCCCATGCTTGTTGTAATACCCCTTTGCACATAGACTATCACAGATCTCGCACTCCATACACCCCCCCACTTTCATGGGTATCTCCACACGCATATCACGGAGATATGTATCAGCTTTACCAGTTTCTTTTTCAGCACTTTTATCTTCTCTGATAGATAGAAGATACACCCATGTACATCGATTTGTCTCATAGGCCGAGTTCGGCCTCCTAATAGACGTAAAAACACTTTCTTTCTTTCTTTTTTTCTCTCTCTCTCTCTCTCTCTCTCTCTCTCTCTCTCTCTCTCTCTCTCTCTCTCTCTCTCTCTCTCTCTCTCTCTCTCTCTCTCTCAAGCAGGCACCATATTTTATTCCCACTACCTCCTCATTTCCAGGTACACCATCCTTTGTTGTTTTCCGCCTACACAATTTTGTGTAGCGAGTGTTTTTTCCTTTCCATTGCTACAAAGAGATTACCACAGTTGTATATGATTTTGTCTCATGGGCCAAGTTTGGCCTTTGGAAGACGTTAATATACCTTTCTTTCTTTCTTTCTTCTCTCTCTCTCTCTCTCTCTCTCTCTCTCTCTCTCTCTCTCTCTCTCTCTCTCTCTCTCTCTCTCTCTCTCTCTCTCTCTCTCTCTCTCTCTCTCTCTCTCTCTCTCTCTCTCTCTCTCTCTCTCTCTCTCTCTCTCTCTCTCTCTCTCTCTCTCTCTCCCCTCCCTCCCTCCTCTCTCTCTCTCTCTCTCTCTCTCTCTCTCTCTCTCTCTCTCTCTCTCTCTCTCCCCCTCCCTCCCTCCCTCCCTCCACTTGCTAGCACTATCGGGGTGAAGCAAGGATGCCCTCTCTCACCCACCCTCTTTGGTCTCTACATCGATGAGATAGTGGACTTCATACAACAGCAGGGGGGAGATGGCATTGAGGTACACCGGTCCACTGTCCATATTCTTTTATACGCTGATGATATTGTATTGGTTTCAGAGTCTGCAGAAGGTCTACAGCATCATCTACACGGCCTAGATGACTTTTGCAGACACTGATGGTTATCTGTGAACCTTGGTAAAACCAAGGTCTTGATCTTTCATACATCAGCACAGGTATGCAGACATAGTTTGTTCACAGCAGCAGGTGGACCGATCGAGGTGGTCGGATCATATGTTTACGTGGGGGTGACGTTTACAGAAGCATCAGGGGTCTTCTCTATGGCTCAGGCAGCCAGTGACCGCATCACACGTGGGTACGCAGCACTAGCTTTGATGGAGAGACACTGCCACCAGGCATATTTTCAGGAGCCCCGCACAAAGGGGTGGCTCTTTGACACTTTGGTTACGCCAGCGCTCATGTATGGGGCAGCCATATGGGGACCAGGATTAGCTACATCAGTATGGACAGCATTAGAGAGGCCACAGATCCTCATGATTGCCAGACTTATCCGCAGCAAGCCTTCAGTACCACATGATATCATTAGAAAGGAGCTCGCTGCACCACCGATGCTAGTTGAGGCACTATTCCAGACAGTATGCCTATTACACAGACTTCGGAGCATGGATACAGAGCGCATTGCTTATCGTGCTTTCGAGGCATCACGTGATATGGCATTAGCAGGCGACACCTCCTCATGGTATGCACAGACACGAGACTGGCTTGCCCACCATGGCTTTGACATAGACAGGCTACCACCACTACAGTACGACTCTCATGCAACCACCTACTCACTCTCTCATCAAGGGAGGAATAGGATCATTCGTCAGGAGATATGGCATACATACATACAGAGGACATGGGTGAGCCCTCGGGGTACATTGCCACCGAAAACGCAAGCATTTTCTACATATATCGGGCACGGGCTTCATCGAGATTCCGAGATACATGCAGACCTACCTTCCCCACCACATACGAGTCGTCATTGGGAAGCTCCGGGTTTCATCACATCAGCTCGAGATTGAGAGGGGTCGGTCCAGGGGAGTCCCCCGTGAGGAGAGGTGGTGCCCAATATGCCAGACAGAGGTAGAGAGTGATGAGCATTTTGTTATCAGATGTCCAACATACTTAGACCTACGTGCACAGTTCCAGATCGAGGAGTCATTCCAGCTGTGCATGACTATGGGAGACCAAAGACGCTTGGGATTTTCTCACAGCAGCATACGAGAGGCGAGAGAGGTCACTACAGCCCATACATCAGCCACGGGTGAGTACCCAGCAGACCATTACGCAGTTCTTTCAGCGAGTTGAGCTACATCAGAGAGGTCCATCTATAGGGCTCACGCTCCACGCTCCATCTATAGGGCAGCAGCACATAGAGCACGGCGCCGACCACGCATGGGCGGATATCGTCGACCATGACTATATCAGGAGGATATCTCACGCATCAGGATTGCCTACGACCACATGATGGAGCATAAGCGTACCACCACCCCCTAGGTTGTCTTCCTTCAGGAGGAACTCAAACCACCACCGATGTACCACATACTACACCCACCTCCACCCATCACCCGTAGCTAGGGCGTTTTACTCACATTTTGGATCCCTCCATGTATTAGGTGGCCACTATCTATTAGGTGGCCACTATCTGCAGAGTCAGAGCCACATCTCCCCGGCCTTTTCCAGCCCTATATAGCTTTGTGTAGCGATATACTTTTTATTTCATTTTATCTTCTACACAGGGTTACTACACTTGTACATGGTTTTTGTCTCATAGGCAAAGTTTGGCCTCCAGAAGACGTTAATATGACTTTCTTTCTTTCTTTCTTTCTTTCTCTCTCTCTCTCTCTCTCTCTCTCTCTCTCTCTCTCTTTTTCTTTCTTTCTCTCTCTCTCTCTCTCTCTCTCTCTCTCTCTCTCTCTCTCTCTCTCTCTCTCTCTCTCTCTCTCTCTCTCTCTCTCTCTCTCTCTCTCTCTCTCTCTCTCTCTCTCTCTCTCTCTCTCTCTCTCTCTCTCTCTCTCTCTCTCTCTCTCTCGGATAGTATGCCTATTACACAGGATCCGAAGCATGGACACAGAGCTCCATCACTTATCGAGCTTTCTAGGCGTCACGTGACATGGCATTAGCAGGAGACACCTCCTCATGGTACGCACAAACACGAAACTGGTTGGCCCATCATGGGTTTGACATAGACAGACTACCACCACTGCAATACGACTTACAAGCTCCCATCTATTCGCTCTCCCACCAGGAGACGAATTGGGTCATTCGACAGGAGATATGGCATACATACATACAGAGGACATGGATTAGCCCCAAGGATACATTGCCACTGAAAATGCTCCACTCTGCGAGCATTTTCTACAGATCTCAGACCAAGGCTTCATTGAGACTCCAGGATACATGCAGACATACCTACAACACCACCTCCGAGTCATCATTGGGCAGGTTCGAGTTTCGTCACATCGGCTCGAGATCGAGAGTGGTCAGACCAAGGGAGTCCCTAGAGAGGAGAGGTGGTGCCCCGTATGCCATCCAAAGATAGAGAGTGAGGAGCACATTGTTACCAGATGCCGAGCATATTGAGATCTACGAGCACAGTTCCACATAGAGGAGTCACTACAGTTGTGCATGACCACGGAAGACCAGCGGAGGTTGGGACGTTTCCTCACGACAGCATATGAGACACGAGAGAAGTCGATACAGCCCACACATCTGACACCAGTGAGTACCAAGCAGACCATTACTCGATTCTTTCAGCGAGATGGGCTACATCAGAGGGGCCACCTTCTAGAGGCATACGGCTCACGCTGCAGTAGGCAACAGCACAGAGAGTGCGACGTCAACCACATAGGGCTGGATTCGGACGACCACGACTATACAAGGAGGATATCTCATGCATCATGATAGCCCATGACCACATGATGGAGCACAGGTGCACCATCACCACCTTGGTAGCCTTCCTTCAGGAGGCACTCACACCGTCACCGATGTACCACATACACCATTATCTGCAGAGTCAGAGCCACATCTCCCAACACACCACTACATTATCCCCACTACCTCTCCATCACTCAATACACTATCATGTGGTTATTTCGAGCCTTTTTCAGCCTACACAATTTTGTGTGGCGAGTACTATTCCATTTTATTTCTACACAAGAGTTACTACACTTGTACATGGTTTTGTCTCATAGGACAAGTTTGGCCTTCAGAAGATGTTAATATCACTTTCTCTCCCTCCCTCCCTCCCTCCCCCCCCCCCTCTCTCTCTCTCTCTCTCTCTCTCTCTCTCTCTCTCTCTCTCTCTCTCTCTCTCTCTCTCTCTCTCTCTCTCTCTCTCTCTCTCTCTCTCTCTATATATATATATATATATATATATATATATATATATATATATATATATATATATATATATATATATATATATATATTTTTTTTTTTTTTTTTTTTTTTTCCTTTTTTTTTTTAAATTTAGTTGTTTGTTTATTTATTTATTTTATTCTTTTATATATGCATATAAAAGAATATATATATATATATATATATATATATATTTTTTTTTTTTTTTTTTTTTTTTTTAAATTTTTTTTGAGAATTCTCACTTTTTGGCATTAAAGAAGAATAATGTACAAGAGTGAAAGGGAGAGAAAAACTCTCCTCTTTCTTCACAGTCCACCTATACAAGAGTATATAACATCTACATCAAGCCTTAACTTGGTTTTACAGAAAATCCATATACCATCTACCAACCTATACATCAACATCATCAGCAATTACAACGAGTCTATGAGAGAAGTAAGTGCAGATCTGTCTCGAGAAGGCATTGCATCTATATCAAGCCTTAATCTGGCTTTACAAAAAAGTCCATGAGAAAATTGGAGCAGAGGCTTTATTGTGAAAGAGATTTTTGTTCCTGAGTGTCCAGATGCTTTCTTACCCAATCAAGGGCTTTATTATCCGAGTCAAATAACAAAAAGGTAGTGTTGAACTTAGTGGGCTTCTTATCCCAGATAGGAAATAAGAAAAGAGTATTCCACCATCTTTGGATATATGGGCAAGTCCAGAATGCATGGCGCATAGTCTCTGCATAGGAAGCACAGTGTGGACACCGAACTCCTTCCAACCCATGTTTGGAGAGAAAGGCCCCCAAAGTGAAATGACCTACTAGAATCCTCCACATAAAATCTTCATTTTGAAGGTGAAAGATGCTTCCCAAATAGCGTAGAACCTGGAGTACCACCAACATTGAGTTTTCATGATTTTCCAACGCTTATTGCATTGAAGAGTTACATCTTCAGACCTAATAAATGCAGTATAGTAAGTACTAGCTTTTCGGATCCACCATCTGGTGTGTTTCAGAAGGAGCCAATCACGCCAAGGATCCGAAACATGAATAGAAAGTGGAATCTGATAACTTTGCAAAAAATGAAGTATTTGAATCCACTTTGATTTGTAAGCTGGACCAATAGCATACTTTCTCCGAACGATTGGAAAAGGCAAGAACTCCCACTTGGAGTCATAACATTTTGCTATAGAATCAATGCCCTTATTATTAAAATATCGCCCTGCCGCGCCCAAACAGTACACAAACGATGGATTTGATAAGGACCAATACGGGGACAAGGATGCGAAAGAATTTCCCACATAACGTTGCCTTCCATTCCATTTCAATCGCGCGGCAGTCTCTTTAAAGCTCTGAAGCATAAAATGTAATGTACGCGAGGAAGTCTGCAATGAAGCATGAGAGAAGAATTTATTCCAAGCATCCAATTCCCATTTTCCCTTATAATACACCACTGCATTCTCCAAAAACTTCCAAAAAATATCCGTCTATAGAGGCTTATAAGAGGAAGTGATACACATGATAAAAGTTGTCCGCCTCGCCATTGTATGGGAATGAAGATGCAATATACCAAGGCCACCTTTACACTTAAGTTGACATACATAGTCCCATGTGGAAGTCACCACTCCATTACAAAATGAGATCAATGTGAGTAAATTAAAGGTTATGATGGAAGATGCATTAACAATGGATGATAATGTACGGGGAGATGTAAAAGTGGATATAGATCCTTCTTTAATTTGGGAGTCAACTCTCATGTTTCATGAAAGGGGTTTGCTCCTTTTTTTTACCACGCGAATACCGCTAGCAGTAGAGGTGGCACATGCTATTAATGCAAGTGTGGACAAACAAGTGGTAGACAAAGTCTTTTACTCTGGCCATGGCCTCTTTGAAGTAATCCTTAATGATAACAGTGTCAAATTACAGTTATTGGAATAGCAGACTATCTTTTTATGTGGCTTAATGGCCCACGTTTTCCCTTGGAAACCGGTAAAGGCTATGAAGGAAGAACTTCTCTACA
Source organism: Ceratopteris richardii (assembly GCA_020310875.1). Classification (NCBI taxonomy): domain Eukaryota; kingdom Viridiplantae; phylum Streptophyta; class Polypodiopsida; order Polypodiales; family Pteridaceae; genus Ceratopteris; species Ceratopteris richardii. Next base: position 15,080,194 of record CM035409.1, read on the forward strand.
AGTGTCCTGTTTGGGTGGAACTGATAGATCTCCCATCGTTTCTATGGAACAGCATTGGGCATGTGGCTAAAGTTCTAGGTAAATTATTGTATACTCCATCCATTTCTGCCCCCAATAAAAATAGGATCTGCATTCTGTGGAATACTTCGAGACCATTTCCAAAAACTCTTGGTATTAATGTCCCCAGTGTAGGAAGGATTGTTATATTTAGGGAATATGGCTGGATCTTGTTTCCATTACGGTAATCTAGGACATTACTCAAAAAATTGTCCTACTTTGAAATCGGAAGGAGTAAATTTAATTCCTTCCTATCCTGGTAGCAAAATCCTAGTTCTTGAAGAGCAAGTATTTGGAAGACAAAGGGCTATTCCTACTATTCCTCATACTCGAAATATGGCTGCTCCCAGGCCTCCAACAGTTCAAATTGTCAATAACAAGGACAAGGATATAGCGTCAGAGAAGCATGTACAACCGGCACCACCTATTACCCCGGCCAAACTCAATGTATATAAGAGGAGAGAAGAAGAAGGCACGAGTAATGATGTTTCTAGGGGAGGTGGTGAGGAAGTAGGTAAGAGAGTTGTTGACAAAGATGGTTTTACCTCGGTTAGTTACAAAAAAGCCTTACTTCGGGGTAAGCGAAGTAAATTCCAATCCGGTTATTCTGTTTCGCCTACTTATGAAGCTAATTTTGCACCTCATTCGGATGATTGTATGGCGGAATATTATGAAAATATGGATATTGTGCTTCAAGATTTAGCCCCGGCATTGGCTCACACAGATTCCTCTCATACTACTCTGTTAATCTCATGAACTTAGCATCATGGAATATTCAAGGTCTGGGGCAATATGGAAAATGGACGAGACTCTGGCGATGGATTATTAGACATCAGTTAGATTTGGTAGCCATTCAAGAGCATAAAAAACATGATCATGCAGGGATGCTTTTGGATACAAAGGATTTCCAATTGCGGTTGAGGAACAACATCTGCTTCCTCTGAAGCATTAGATACCGGAATAGTTCCATCAGCAGACGAGGGGAAAGCCATACTCAGAATTTTCACTGCTGCAACTGCTATAACCTTAAATACTCTGCTGTATATATAGCCTTCAAGCCTTGATGCCTTCGAAGCCTGTTGATGATGAAGCAGCAATAGGAAACCCTATATTTGCTCTACTGTAGCAGTAAAATTGTCGAAAAACCCTGCCTTGTCTACAAACTCAGTTCGTATATGCTCTTCTACCAGGTGACGAAAAGAGAAAAGCTCTGCCGCAACTGACGAAATACCTTAATCACCTGAGTGTGCAGATCGCACGAACCCTAAACCTCAAGAAATGTCGACTGAGGGCGCGAACAGCCAGTGACACGAACCCTAAGACCTGCGCAGCAGGCTGAAAGCAGCACTGAACCCTAAAAGAACCTGTATGCACAAGTATGTACAGGCGCAGAGATTCGAAGAAACCCAGCAGCTTGAAATATATATATATATATGTACACACTTTTATATGCTGATGATATTGTAATGATTTCAGAGTCTGCAGAAGATTCACAGCACCACCTACAGGAACTAAACCATTTCTACACACATAGAGGGCTATCTATGAGCCTTGCTAAAACCAAGGTTCTGATCTTCCATACATCAGCACAGGTGAGGAGACACAGTTCTTTCACAGCAGCAAGCAGACCCATCGAGGTAGTCGAATCATATGTCTACTTGGGAGTGACATTTACGGCAGTCTTGGGGGTTTTCTCCATGTTCAGGCAACCCGTGATCGCATCACACGAGGACACGCAGCACTAGCTTTGATGGCAGTGCCACCAGGCATATTTTCAAGAGCCCTGCACAAAGGGGTGGCTCTTCAACACTTTGGTTACCCCAACGTTCATGTATGGAGCAACCATATCGGAGCCAGGATTAGCAGCATCAGCATGGACAGCATTGGAGAGGCTGCAGATTCTCATGATTGCCAGACTCATCCACAGCAAACCTTTGGTACCACATGATATCATCAAGGAAGAGATCGCTGCACCACCGATGCTAGCAGAGGCACTCTTCCACACAATATGCCTGTTACACAGGATCTAGAGCATGGACACAGCACATCACTTATCGAGCTTTCCAGGCATCACGCGACATGGCACTAGCGGGAGACACCTCATGGTACGCACAGACACGGGACTGGATGGCCCACCATGGATTTGACATAGACAGACTACAACCAGTGCAGTACCACTTACAGGCCCCCACCTATTCACTCTCCCATTAGGAAGTTCAGAGGATGATGGTGTCAATGATTTGTTCTGTTATCTCTTTCTTAGACATAGAGGTGGTTGAAAGAATAAAAAACCAGGGCTTCATTGAGACTCCGCGCTACATGCAGACATACCTACTACACCACCTTCAAGTCATCATTGGGAAGCTTCGAGTTTCATCACATCAGCTTGAGATGGAGAGGGGTCGGACCAAGGGAGTCCCTCGAGAGGAGAGGTGGTGCCCAGTATGCCATACAGAGATAGAGAGTGAGAAGCACTTTGTTACCAGATGCCCAGCATACTCAGATCTACAAGGACAGTTCCAGATAGAGTCGTCGCTACATCTCTGCATGACCACTGGAGACCAGCGGAGGCTAGGACGAGTGCTCTTCAAAGTTGTGCAGTGGAAATTATATGAATGGCCTCTACATTGTCTTCAATGCATAATCCAAAGCATTTTTGTTGTCTTATGCTCTTCTATATGCTTTTGAATGATTGGACTAGAACATCCTGCACCATTCACGATTTGTTAGAAAAGTCTTTTATGGTCCCACCACCATCAGGTTTGATTGTCTTAATTGTTGCATTAGGTCAACATCTATGCAGCATTTCTTTCGGAAACCTGGACATATAGAAGGCTGGTGGCATAAAGCATGTTTGATTTTCGATCATTGGTTCGCAAAAACCTCTAATTTCAAATTTAGATTTGGATTGTATGACCAAAATGATGCTTATGCTCTTTAGATTATGGATCAGTTGTGGATTTTGATTCTTTCGATGATTGAGCAAGCTAGAAACCCAACAATAATTGACAGTGATATCATGTTTACAAATGCTTTACTCATTACATTTATTAAACCTTTTCCATTCCAATGGACCATCCTAAGGATATATCTTCTTCATATTATGTTGTAGGACTGCCTGTTTGGTCTGTAGTTGTTTTACAGTTTAATATAAATGACATTCTTTTTTTTTCTAATTATGCATGTACCTATGTGTACGAGTGTGTACAAGAGTGTGTGTGTGTGTGTGGGGGAGAGAGAGAGAGAGAGAGAGAGAGAGAGAGAGAGAAGAGAGAGAAGAGAGAGAGAGAGAGAAGAGAGAGAGAGAGAAGAGAGAGAGAGAGAGAAGAGAGAGAGAGAGAGAGAGGAGAGAGAGAGAGAGAGAGAGAGAGAGAGAGATGCATGTGTGCATTGTCCAGATTATCTCAACTTGTTCCATTCCATAGTTATCATTCCTGACTCTGATGTGATGCAGTAAACTGGTGACATACTAGATTGACTGCTTTGAACTAAACATATTTCAATAAAGAAAAGCTTCTGCAGTGATGTACACGATTACAAAAAAAATACTACTCATGAAGAAAACTTGCAGAGGGCTATGTGCAAACCTTCAAACCGCCTTCCAAAACACTCTGGGACCCATATTTTTCATTTAATTGTTTCATCACCTGCTCAATACAGAAAGCATGAAGACGCAACAGCACATGCATTAGGCATTCATAATGATGACCACCAACCAAGTGGATTCCCTACTAAAGAAAGATTTATCAGACTCCCACCTCATCTACAAAATAAGGAGCCTTGCATGAAGTTTGATGAGCACTGTTGCTTCCCATCCTGAGTTTAATTGGTTCGTTTAGAATGGCCTCAGCATCCAGGGTATCTAAAACTCCAACCTCAACCATCCTACACAAGGCTCTTCCCTGTGCTCTCTTTCCTCTTAGAAAATCCCAACCATAAAACGGGTCAATAACTGATGTTACAAGAAAAGATTCAGAAAATTTGTTGACTTGATATGAATGGACATTTTATTCACTCCAGAAACACTTGAAGTTGACACAACATGAGAAAATTGATAAAAGCACAAACCTGCTGACATCATGTAAAGGTGAAAAGATTTCCGGAGCAGGTATCATACCAGCCAGCATAGCACATTCTCCTATATTTAGAAGGGAGACATCTTTTCCAAAATAGAAGTCTGATGCAGCATCCACACCATAATTTCCATGACCCCAATAGATCTGCAAGCATACACGTTTACAGAAAGAACAAAAATCCAGTAAACTGAAAGAAAAATCACCAAACTTATATCATAGCATGCTTATGAAAACCAAAGTGATCAGCCAAGTGAGCATGAATCTTTGCCAAACTACATCCTTTCTACCCCAATATCTATCATTATAAGGAATGCTATTATACTATCATAGCCACAACAGAATGACCTTAAGATGCAGTAACCCAAAGACTTAATTAAAATAATAATAAGATGGTGCATCTCCAAGCTAGTGAGGTGCCTTAGGAACCCAAAAATAAATTTGGCATATTCATCATCCAGAAGATTCAATTGTATGGACTCCGTGTTCATAATGCTAAAACCAACCAAGCAATTTCCTTACGATTGAGTGCACATTTACATGATTCTATGTAGTGTTGATGATTTGAAGGTTGTGATCTTCAAATTTCCTATGACAGCTCTCTCTAAATATGCACCCCTCATTCCTAGAGTCATCAGCAACAAAATTTCCAAGAGAAATCATCTACAAAAAACATAAAATAAGCAATCAACTTGCTCTAGAAAATCGATGATATCCTACAATGGTCATCTATAAAACAAACAAGAAGAAACACACCCCACAGATTCAGTAGAAAGGCTACAAACATTAGGATGCACAATGTCAAGGAAACTCTCCTTGCGAAGGACATTGAAATAATAGAAAATTACTGGTTTTTTGTACCAATTTAATCCCTTCGCCAATCAACTTATGAATTGAAGATAGAGTGTCAAGTCCTCTTTTGTCAAATATGGCTAAGACTTTTATGCCAAAGTTTCAAATATAATGTGTTACATGAGCAATGAAACTGCATGGAAAAGCTGTTGCATGAAACTAATATAAAGCATAAATACATTCACAAGTAGACATTTATCCACACTTACTAAAGATAATAAGCACAAACACAAATACGTGAGAAAATACAACAACAACAAGAGGTAGCACAAAAGAATAAAACTAAGGTAAATCATGAAAAACATACACAAATAAGAAAGCCACATCAAAAATGGAATAACGTATATAAAACATATAAATATTAAATGTATAAGATGAAAGTAAATAAGTAATCCAAAAATTAATAAAAGATAATTTCTTTTACAGAATAGAGTTAAGAGAAAACAAATTCAAAAATGACAAACAAAAAGTCAGCACAAACATAGGGCCTTTCATCAAAGTATTATAAAGCACATTACGGCATATGCAAGATTCTTCTCTTTTTTTCAGATGTTCCTCCAAAAAAGAAAACGCCATGTGCTAACGGATAGATGTTGAGAAGACCCAAAAACAGCAAACCAACAAATGATTCTCCGATGTCAAGTGGCTTGGATCAGATACCTTAATGTCAAAACAAGTAGTAATCGGATCGAACACATGTAGACATGCCTTCACAAGGATATGGAGTCCAAAAGAAGCATGTGACATGCACCAAAGAGAAGGAAACGGGCACCAAATGCATGCAAACACACTCCTCTTAGATAGACATGGGGTTGGGACACCTCAAGCTCACCATGGAAACTCCAGATGAGGGAGAAGATGAATGACATATTTTCTAACAAAAAGAAGTTTTGGAAATTCCTAAAACCATCTGACAAGCTTAGGCATGGGCTCTCTAAGCACAAGGATCCTTGGCTTTTACAAAATAGGCATGGGCTCTCTAAGCACAAGGATCCTTGGCTTTTACAAAATAGGCATGGGCTCTCTAAGGCTTAAACACAAGGATCCTTGGCTTTTACAAAATAGGCATGGGCTCTCTAAGCACAAGGATCCTTGGCTTTTGCAAAATAGAGCATTCTTACAAATTTTGAAGTATAACAATGTTTCCAAGAGGGTAAATCTGACATAGGATACCCCTTTTGCCTTTTACTTCATCCATTGATGTCCTCTTATTGCTTGTCTCTTTCCCAACTGATCTTCCATGCATTGCTTTGACTCACCCCATGATACATTGTTAGTTCCTTCTTGTTGGACAAGTTAAGACACATGCCAAATCCACAAACAATAAAAGGGAGGACATCAAACTAACCACTCAGCCATAGAGCCAATACAGGCTCACCCCCAAGCCTTGGAGTCTCACTTCTGCAGGCACGAGACATGAAACCATTTCCAAAGGACACCATATCACAAGTCCCCCATCAGAACAGGTGACGAGGCTCTTTCATGAAACATCAGGAGAACAATCTGGGCAATGACGAGAATGAAAAATGAGAAGCCTTAAATCCAACTTATAGGACTCAAGTCAAATGATCAAGTTCACATTGAATTGGCCAGACCCACTAAACACTAGAAAGACACCTCCTATATACGTAATAGCTACAAACTCCCATCTAGATTCCCTAAAAGGATAGAGATGTAACAATTCCTCGCATATTTCTTAATTGCTTCCCTAAGCAATCTCCTCAACAGTAAAATCACAGAAACGACTCTCCAACGATCTAACGGACTCCCAAGTCGTCGTGGACTGCTTGCACTTTATCGGATGCTCAAGATAGGAAGCCCTTCATGAGGACTTCTCCCTCTGGTCGAGAATAGCCTCTGTCTCTAGTGGAATGCATCGAGCAATATCCTCCAAAGTAAGGATCTCCTTTGGAGGCATGACTCTGTCATCCTTCCCAAGTCTCTCTCTCAAGCGATTAACATGGAACACAGGGTGAACAATGATTCCTCGAGGCAGATCTAACTCGTAGGACACATGAGCTACCTTCTTTGTGATTTGAAATGGACCACAATATCGAGAAGATAACTTCATGCATGAACCAATTTGTATCATCCCAAAATTTCTCTAAACCCAAAGGTAAGTCGCCATTTTCGTGGGTTGGTCGACAATGACCAAATGGATTCATGACTCCTTTGGATCCTCGACAACTATATGACAAAGTCCATAGAAACAGAAGACTATTTACCATGGGGAATCTTTAATGCATGGAGTAGTCTTGACCATCTCAATCGCTATGCTTTGTTAAGCTTGCATCATAAAACACTCATGCATGTACCCCTCAACAAAGGTCCTCATGTGTGGCCAGAGCCAACGCACAATGTATACCAGGGTGTCCTCCACTCGATTCATCATGACACTCATACAAAATATTGACATGCAAGAGCCAACGCACAATGTATACCAGGATGTCCTCCACTCGATTCATCATGACACTCATACAAAATATGCCGGCTTATGTCATTATCATCAAGCACACATACCTTGCTTTGCCTCAAAGTAGTCCATTATTGATGGAAAACTTTTCCGCTTTCTTTCCCTCAGCAATCGGTTGTCGGGTGAAGCAACTACCACAACTATCCAGGCTACTTGATCCGAACTAAAGTTGTTGCCAAACCCCACCAAAGTGGTAGTTACAATGTAAGCACCCCCTGAGAGAACAATAAAATTCAATCTCTATGTCTATAAAGGAAAGAGCATTCAGCTCAGGGGTCCTACTCAAGCATGGGCACACACACCTAGCTCTACCTGAAAAATAATAAATTTTCAGTGGAAAAATTTTAGGCGGAAGCCAGTTATCGGGTGGAGCAACCACCATAGTTATCCAAGCTACCTAATCCAGACTCGGCTCGTTACCAAACCCCACCAAAGTGTTGGTCATCATGAAAGGACCCCTTGAGAGAGATAAAAATCAGTCCCTACATCTGCAGAAGAAAGAGCATTCATCTTAGGGATCCTACTCAAGTTTCGACCATCACATTGGTGCCTCTTCGGTACCTAGTATCAAAATCGAGCCCCTGCACGATCTGAGCCCACCTCACCTTTCCACCTTGAATGTCAATCTTACTGAAGAGATATTTCACGAAATGGTGATCTATCCATACAATGAAGTGGTTGCCATATGGGTAATGTCTCCAAACCTTTAGAGCATGGACAACTGCAAACAATTGTTTCTCTTGTACGGTGTGGAACATTTGAACATCAGAGACCTTGCGGCTCTCGAATGCCAGAGGTTGAACGTCCTGAGACTGGGCAGCACCTATGACCACATCACTAGCATACGTCTCCATGACAAGTGGTCTAGTTCGATCCACTATCTACAACATCGATGTAGTAGTGATTAACCTCTTTAGTGCCTAAAAACATTGATCAAACTCCCCAGTCCGCTGAATCGACAAACTCACACTACATTTATTGCTTCAATCAGATAAAGGGTTTCGCAATACAAGCATAGTCTTTGATGAACCTACGAAAGAAGCCACTGAATCCTAGGAAGGCCTTCACCTTGCGAATAGTATAGAGAATAGCCGAGTCCAACACAACCCTCACTTTATCATGGTCAATACAAATACCATCAACCGTGATTATATGACCACAAGAAAGCAGCTAAGTGCAAGAAAATTCGCACTTACTCAATTTCGCTCCGATTTCAAGATGCGTAAGATGAGATGCAAACGTTACCTATGAGCTTCCAATGTCCTTCTATACACAAGGATATCATCGACGAATACTACTATCCACTTCCCCATATATGGACAAAACAAATTATTCACCATCTATTGGAAGGTGCTCGATGCATTGGTCAAATCAACAAGAACTCCTAATTTCCATACCATGTCCAAAACGAGGTCTTCAATACATCATTAGGATGTATACATATCTCGTGGTAACAAAACCTAAGATTGATCTTAGTGAAATAAAATGCACCCCAGAGTTGATCTATGAGGGCATCCATCCTGGGTAGGGGATAAATGTTCTTGATGGTAACCTTATTGAGTCCTTTGTATATCCACACAAAAACGCATCCCCTCATCTTTCTTCTTAGGGTTGATGCGTCCCATACAGACTTATAAGATCAATAAATCCAATCTCAATTCAGACTTTATCCTCCTGTCAAGAGACAAGATTATTGCCTAGTACAAGCTCTATCATATGGTCAAGTGCGGGCCCGAGAGATGATGGAAGTCTGTCTCGTAAATTAGTTGGAAATACATCCATGAACTCATACAACAATGAATCCAAAGGTTTTTTGATCTCCATGTCATGCATAAGTAGAACATCCATGCATGCACACCCGTATAAGTGATAGAAAAAAGATATATCAAATACAAAATACTAAATGTGACAAAAATACAATGAGATCTCATAGTTAGAGGGAAAAAATCGTCTTAATTCACTATAGGCAAGGATATCTACATCACATACATATGTGACCTTGGGAGGGAATATGCCCCTCAATCACAGAAAATATATCTAGAACAAATGAAAGGGTATGCAAAACACAGATCGTTTATATGACTTGTAGAAAAACCAAGGCATGCCTAATCTGACATCCACATGCAAAAGGCTCATCATCCAAAAGTACATGACTTCATGATATTGCTAGATACGGAGGCCCATCCCTGGTATGACCTTGTTCAACCTCTTCCTCTCCCAGTCCTCTGCATAAGAGACCATATATGGTCGATCTACGAAGACACTCGTGAGTCTAAGTTCATGAGCCACCTCTTGAGCGACCCCTTCGTGCAAGGCTCCTCAAAGTGTGCCTCATGACAATGTATCTCCATAAATCTAATGTTGCATATTCTTAGGGCTCAACTTATCCTATCACGAGCTCCATGTGCCATAAAGAAAGGATCAGATGTAAGTCACCCAAAGATAAACAAAAGAACTACTGACTTCAATGGGCCCTCGAGCAACAGTAAATACACATTGTCTCCATAGATGTGCAGATGTGCCGAAAATAAGAACCTTGGTTTTACCAAGGTTCACTGAGAGCCATCTTTGTGAGCATAAATCTTCTCGTGCATGTAAATGGTTTCGTAAATGACTCTAAAATCAAGACAATGTCATCAATATATAGTAGGATATGTTCAAAGGATCCCTTAACTCCGCACCTGCGCCACCACGCTGCCCGATAAAATCTCCAATCTCATCAATGTGTATCACAGGCAAAGTAGGAGATAATGGACACCCTTGTTTCACACATATGGTGCTAACAAGGGGATATGAAAGCCCACATGGGCATCTCACCCTACCAGATACCCGCTCGTATAGAGCATAGATCCCCCACAGTAGGTCTCCTCTAACCCCACGATCAAGTAGCCGTATGAGAAGTCGCTCTCTAGGTACTCTGTTAAATGCTTTGCGGAAGTCCACAAAGCATCACTGTAATCTCCTCTTCCTCACTCATGCCTTGTTGATCAAACATCTCAAAGAGAAGATGTGGTAAATGGTGGAAAAGGCACGTTGGAAGCCAGCTTTCTCTGGAGCTCGAAGGTAATTCAGCTCGACCAAGGTGCTAAGCTCCTCCTCAAGTATAACTCCATAGAATTTTACCAAAATGGGACCAATCATGCGAGTCCGATAGAGAGAGAGAGAGAGAGAGAGAGAGACTTCCACCCTCTTTTGAGAAAGATTTCATACCATTGCCCTCTTAAGTCTTGCTCTTGAATGTTTTAGTCATTTAGTCCTAAGCCTATTCCTTTTATCCTTTGAGCTTTATCATCATGGGAAGAAATCACAATGTTACTCGCAGCCATGTGATAGAGCTTGCCAAGAATGCATGGCAATGTAAGTATTGCATGGGAGTTTTAAGGCTCATCTCCTTGGCTTGAAAGGTGGAGGCATTGGAAAATGCACTACTATTCTTCCAAGGATTGTTGAGGAGCTAAGCTATCAACTTCAATTGAGCGAAGGGGTGGATACAATGCCATTTGGTTCATCCTCATTGTCACATAGCAGTGAGGAAGAAAACGATCCCATTGATGATATCGATTGTACCCCTCGTGAATCCAAAAGGCCACACGATGAGAGCATTAGCTGGGCAAGCATCTCCATGGATTCTAGACCGTAGGTAGCATGAGGGCCGGAATACAAAAACAATCAACGAATGAAGCAACCAAGGAGATAACCAAGCTCTTCATGGAACGTTGTATGCCATTCAATGTGGCAAACATGCATGAAAGAGGACCATGAAGGTTGTAAGTAGGATAGGGTATCCTTGGGAGGGTCCATCAAGACAAGTCTTAGTACCTCTAAGCTTTCCAACCAGAAAACATTAGGGGAGACAAAGATGTTGTCCTTAATGAGCTCCTAGGAAAAGTATGATTTCTCTATTCTATGTGATCACTAATCAAACATGAGGAAGAGGATGTTTATAACATTCTTGTCTCTTCATGCAATAGCACAATTTTCTTATGTGCCACCTGCACATGCACCTAGCATAGTGGTTACTAGCCCATTTATATTTTCACATGTGCCAAAAGCCATTGAGGATGTAGGGAGTGAAAATATGGTGCAAGTTGTGACTAACAATGGGTTTGATTGTGTGTCCATGGAGCACATGATTGAGGATATGTATCCCATAATTAGACGGACACCTTGTGCGTCACATAGCTTAGATTTACTCATAGAAGAAATGGGAGATTCCATGGGTAAGAGCTATCTTAGATAAAGCCAAACTCATAGTGAAGTTCATCACTAGCCGCGCAAAAGTCCTAAACATTTTTCGCGCTCACTCCTCTTTAGTTTTTTAAAAACCTTCCCTAAGAAGTTTTTGTTACATTTGCATAATCCTTGATAGACTCTTGAGAGGGACGAAGGGTCTTCTATGCACATATGTTTCATAAGAATAGCAATTATTGGAAGTTAGAACACCGAATTCTCTTCACAAAGTTTTCATCACTCGTCATGGGAGACGATGACTTTTGGTTGAAGGAAGAGATATTGGTTGCAGCTATCCAACTTGTATACACGCTTTGCATTAGAGATATGGAGGATAATGCTCTCGGCCTTGTGTACGAGTACATTAACCATATAGAAGATTGCATCTAGCAAGTCGATGGACTTTCAAAGACAAAGTAAGTTTATTGTAATGTACTACTTGTTTAATTTTTATGTTACATATATGATGTATGATTATTCATGATTGATTACAACTTACATATGTTTATTAAAGTTCTTAATAGAAAGAAGGCTTTATGTGATATTGTCCAAAGTCGATGGAATTGGTTGCATAAAACAATCCATGCAGTTCCTCATATTCTTCAACCACTATGCAGAGGTGAGGAGCAATGCACAAACAAGATCCTTGAGGATTGTTGGATCGAGTACATCACATGATCGACAGGTAATGATGTAGCTCTCTTATCTCATATGGAGGATGAGAGGGTGACATTCTGTATCATGAAGAAATATTTTGGACAGACCATGATACGACTACAAGAGAATAACCTTGCTCTTATCACATGATGGGAGAAACATGGAGTTAGTACTCCATTGTTCATAAGAGTTTTTTTTTTTTAAAGTTCATAAGAGTGTCATAACTCATGACTCATGGTCAAAAACTTAAGTTTACTTAATTTTATTATTTGCGAATTAGAGTGAAAGCTTGCCTTGCACATACTTTCGCAAGATTATAGTTCACAACCTACATAGAAAAATTGGAGCATATGGGCTCTATTCCGGACAAAAAAAAAATAGATTGAACCCAACACAACTTGAGAAGTTAGTGTATTGCCATTGCAACCTCAAGTTACTAGAGACTAAAAGACACAACACTTTTGCAAATTTCAAATTACAAGTTAACCTAGATTCTATTGATATCAGCCTTGTCAAAGATATCCCTCAAATCCCTAAGGAGGAGAGAGGTCTTTGCCATGCTTGAAGTAGAATCTAAGAGACATGTACGTCAAGCTCCTAGTTTAACTCAAAGAAATAAACCTCACATTGGGATTTCTCCCCATGATGATAAAACTACTACATAGATGATTTATCATTGCCATTTACTATTTTTTTATTTTCTAACTCGAGAATGGGAACTCAAGAGAGCTATCCCACTCAAAAGGTAAAATGTATCTGCCCGCCTCATCTTCTAAAGAAGACTTATGTGTGACCTTCCGGCACAAAGTCGTTCGTCTATTGATCTCGAGAAGAGGACCGACGTGGTGAGATACCCAATGCCCTAGACAAAACACTAGAGTATGAGGGACTTTGAGAAGAACTCGGCACTCCCCAAATTGCCTACCCCACATGTTCCCGGAAAGAAAACACCATATCCCACAAAACAGCATCCGCTCATAGGAATCTGCACCCAGTTTAAAGTCCCTCATCTCCTCACTAAAGGGAGGTGAGATTGTACCCATAGACTTTAAGCACAAAAACTCGAGACATACATTTCCACAATTCCTCATCTCCCTTGACCAACGTGCCCACAAGAATCATACACCCCGACGCAAGGGATCGAAAGGGAGAAAGACATCCTTTCCCCCAAAGGGGATTTGTCAAGGGGCTCCAATTCCCAAACAGAGCTTTTTCACATATTTAGATACAGTCTCACCTAGGAAGGAAGCAACCAAGATGAACTTAGCTACCTCCCTCTACAGTGCAAACTAGGTTTCACCCAATGGATTAAACGAACTCCACGAGCCTCCTCCCAACGAGGATAAGGATCATGTCCGTAAAAACAAGGGCTTCACCTCTGTGCTTCCACCTTTTCCTAGTCTACCAACAAATGCAGTAGGTAACAAGACAACTCTCCTTGAGCGCAAAAAGGACACTTACTCTTCCCCTTCAATTTAATCAACAATGTACAACCCCCCTAACCTAGCAAGCATAAGCATGCTCTCCGCGGTGGGACTAGCCAAATGACTACAAGCACTTCTATGCAAGTACTTCTCGCGTGATCACCAAGTTTCCAATATTATAGGGACCCAATGAAATAGAAGAATTTACCTTTTCCCGTTCAGACCATACATGAAATCTGATCGTCCTGAGCCTAGCCTCTAGTACATACCATTCCTTCCAGAACTTGGTTCAAGAAATCCATGTCCACTTTTAGAACCTAGAACTCGTTGGTGTCATAAGGAGGTTCCCAACCCAAGTTGGGCTATCCAACCTCCAATACATACCATTCCTTCCAAGTTCCACAACTTAGTTCTAGAAATCCATGTCCACTTCTAGAACCTAGATCCCGTTGGTGTCCCAAGGAGGTCCCAAGCCAAGTCGGGCTATCCACATAATTTCCAAAAGGGCAATCCCTTATCCCACCGAAGTAAGCCACTAGGGGAGGAATATGGAACTCTCTATGCATCACGACTTCCGCTACAACTATAGAATGAGCACCCTTCCCACATATCATCCTCATCTCGATCACGACTAAAAATTCAAGGGCAAACAGACTTCTTTCATGGGGCCCTATCAATTCTACCCTCAAGGTGACCGTGAGGAATACTAAGATGTTAAGCATCGCCAACCGCATCCAAGCCGGGAAAGAAAAATTACAAAGCAAATGTTGGAAGGCAACAACTCTTCCTTCCCTTGTCTTCTCGACCCTTGATAATTGACTCAACCAAAATTAGCGTCGACCTCCACACCCAAGTATGTATACTTCTCCCCAACCAAAATAAGCTCATCTTAAGTTGAAGTGCATACACCTCCAATGCTGCAAGCTCGTCGTCTTTACCAAAAAATATTATCACAATACACTTATCTAGGCTCAAGCTATCCGATTTCCTTCTTATCCCCTCCTATCACCATGCCTAAAGTAAAGCAAGCTTGTTGGCAATATGTCACAAGCCAAGGCAAGATGGGCTTGGTGTGGGGGGGGGGGGGGGGGGGGGGGGGGGGGGGGGGGGGGGAGGGGGGGTAGTGAGAGATGGACTTGCAAGCTTTGTGGCTATAGTGGAGCCGGTGGAGCCAATAGGATCAAGGCACACCTTGCAAAATTTAGTGGCGTAGGGATTGCATGTTTCAAAGAGCCAATGCCTGACCCTATCAAAGAAGAGCTATTAGAATGGGTAACTCAAAAATCCCAAGGTAGAAGGAATACACCTTCACAATCTCAAGTTGGCCGACGCTATCAAGGAAGGGCTATTAGAATGGGTAGCTCAAAAATCCCAAGGTAGAAGGAATACACCTTCACAATCTCAAGGTAGATCATATGCAAGCGGTTCACATGGCTCATGTGATCCCCAAACTCAAGGATCTCAACTTTCAAGCTTATGAGGCTCCCATAGACATTGACATAGAGCATGAGCCACCAAGAAAGATTACAAGAGTAGAGCATGATTATCAAGAGCACCCACATGGCTCTCTTGGAGGAGCCTCTATATGTGCTAGCTTGCAAAAACAACGTAAACAAGAAGCCACACAACATGAAGGCTTTCATACAATGTGGGTTGTCTTTCAATGTTGCACGGATGTCGGCATGGAGAAATGCCATTGAAAAGGTATCATTATTAGGGTATCAGTGCCAAGGGCCTACCTATGAAGAGTTGAGGATAACGGAGCTCAAAAGGACAAAGGAATAATTAGAGAGCTTGAGCCCATGAAGGAGACATGGGCAAAGTGTGGATGCACAATCATGTGTGACGAATGGACAGACATGAGAAAGAGAAATGTGTACAACATCTTGGTGCATTGTTGCAAAGGGAGCATATTCGTTCGAGCCATAGATGCATCACTTGCTCATACTACGGTCATAAGTGAGTTTGAACTTTGCACTTTAATATTAAAAGTCTCTTCTAATTTCTAATTTCTGGAATTTCAATTTATCATTGATTGTGCAATCATGATGTGCATGTGCCATGTGCATGTGCATGTGCATGTGCATGTGCATGTGCCATGTGCATGTGCATGTGCATGTGCATGTGCATGTGCATGTGCATGTGCATGTGCATGTGCATGTGCATGTGCATGTGCATGTGCATGTGCATGTGCATGTGCATGTGCATGTGCATGTGCATGTGCATGTGCATGTGCATGTGCATGTGCATGGGCATGGGCATGGGCATGGGCATGGGCATGGGCATGGGCATGGGCATGGGCATGTGCATGTGCATGTGCACGTGCACGTGCACGTGCATGTGCATGTGCAATGTGCTACCTTTCAAGATAAATTATCAATTGATTAATGATTCATTTTGTTGTATCTAAACAAATCAGTTCATTTATGACCATATCCATCAAGCTATCATGGACATTGGTGCAGAAAAAGTAGCCCAAGGGATCACAGATAATGGAAGTAATTGTGTGGCTATGGTCAAGCTTTTGGAAGAAGAATTCCCCTCTATTGTGTGGACACCATGTGCTTCCCATTGCATTGATTTGTTGATAGACGATGTGGGGAAGATACCATGGAATTACACCATTTTTACCACTTGCTTAAAAGTGGTCTCTTTGTTCACAAAGAGACCAAAGTTGCTTGCTTTATTTAGGTCTTACAGTGATATTGACTTGGTGAAGCCTGTCAAGACGAGATTCGCATACATGTGCATAGTCATGGAGAGATTAGCAAGAGTGAGGCAAGCATTGATGCAGATAGTTGTATCACCTGATTGGACAGCTTGAGATGGACATACTAGTCCAAAGGCAGAGCTTGTATGACGGACATGTTTGGATGACAGTTTTTGGAGGGATATGGAGGGATTAGTGCGAGCTTTACAGCCATTATATTCACTCATATGCATAGCAAATAGAGAGGCTTGCATGCTTGGACTTGTATATGAGTTCATGGACACTGTCGGCGAGTCTATTCAGAGATGTCCTTATTTGACATTAGAGAGGTAAGTTGGAACTTGGAAGCAACACGTTGCCTTGGATATTGCATAAACATTGTTAACAACCTTGGTACATCAAGCCCTCAAGAGTCTCTCCCATGATCTTAAATATCATTAAAATAGACATTAAATAGAGTAGGAGATCCAGAGCATACTTGAAATACACTTTGAAGCACCGAGACAAGTTTGCTCAAGTGGTGTCCCTTCACATGAACCCCGACTTTTGAGGACTCATACAAAGTATGAAAGAATTTCAATGCTCAACTTGTTAGGCATGCAACATCAAATTTTAAGGAGCGGTGCTTGATACGGCACAATGTCATATGCTTTCTTGAAGTCAATATAAGCTACAAAAGTAGAAAATTCTTGCAGCCCTTCTAAGTATCATTTCTTGCATGCATACGACTTGTCGCACTCACTCATGGCATGAACGAAATCTAGCTTGGCCTCGATTGAAAAAAATTCGAGCTTCAAGAGCATCAATAAGCCTCTTGAGTCTTGACTAGCATAGAGACCAAAATTTTGAGAGCTACGAAAATCAAAGAAATTCCACAGTAATTGTCCACACAAGTGAGATCACCATTCTTAGGAATGGAGGCCACCATCGCAATTCCCTCTACTAGTGGGCCATGGGAGTATTATTCGAGAACAAGTGGACAAGGTCATGGACAACATGTTGAGCCATCTAGTGTTCGTGATACTGGTGGCCTTGGGACTTCTATAGAGCATGCACATGATTAGGAGTTATAAACCTCATCTTCTAGCGGAGATGGTCTTGGCCCAAAAGCGATAGTGATTGCAGCTCAGTTTGGATATATAGAGTCCGATAGTACACGTTCGTGGGCTAGTACATTTGATGAGGATCTCGTAGATGATGAGTCCATATATGATATTGGGTAGTGATCTTAGATTATAGTGTTGATAATTGTCAGTGATAATGATTACTCTATGCTTTTTTGTATGACACTCATTATATGGTTTTTGTATGCTAGCGACATTCATGTATATCTTTTACTTTTCATGTAATAAAATGCCATTGATCAGTGTCTCATTTATGGTGTAAATTGCAATATGAACCATGATCTATTATTTAAGTTTCTAGACTAATTATATATGTTACTTGAAAGTTGAAATTCTATGGCATGTCACATATCACGACTCATGACTGACAATGATCACGGCTCATTAATGTAAAGGGGAGTGTGTACAAGGTTTTAGAGTAGGCAATTTTGTGTTTTGATACTAGAATGTATATATGTGTTGAATGGGTATTGTGCATACCTTGAGTACAAAAAATAAAAATAAAAATCTCTTTTGATGAATAAAAACCTCAATTTTTATTTTTCTGTTTTTTAACCTCTTCGATTCAAACTATTAAAATCACGATCTAAATCTACAATTTAAATCTCATCTTTGTACTATGAATGGCACTATCATAATCAGGCCACTCATCTCTCCCTGAACGCAAAGAAAGTCATGTGAGCCAACCAGAGTACTCTCAACTCAATAGCATAGACATCTATTCACAGAAACATAAATATCTCTGAACTAAGAGCATATGTACTTGAGTCGAGGACATTCCCCATAGTGTTCATCATCCGGATATTACAAGAAGATTTCTTCTTCCTCTTGCGCATGCAAATTGGGTCCCCCCAATCATAGTCGATCTGGTGGCACTCATAACAGCGTCCCTTGCTCCTATCCTCAAGTCTAAGAGCCCTGAAAGTGTTTGTCCTCGCCTCTTTCTACAATGCCCCTCAAGTAAGCTTTTGCTAAAGGTGAAGCAGTGAAACACTTCACCTTCTCGAACCAATGAGGCGTTGATACCTCCTTCGCCTTGTTTGCTTAAGAAATCGTCCTTCGCCTTGTTTGCTTAAGAAATCGTTATGGTGCTATCATAGTTCCTTGCAAACCTATAGACATCCTTCAATCATCCAATCGGGTTCCACAATACTTCATTCAAGTATGTGGGCAGTAATCCAAAGAGGTACAATGGAAGGTAGAACTTGAAATCAAGCAAGGCGAGCCCAAAACAATACACAGAGCTTATTTAGTTCATGAGGATATGTGTTGATAATGATACAATCTTATCTCTTACATCAATTGAAGAAAAACCTTCTTGTATTGAAGAAGCCTTGCAAAACAAAAGTGGATTTATGCAATGCACCATAAACCATAAGTTAACCTCTATATATAAGAATCATACTTCGAATCTAGCTGAAGTTTCACGAGGCAAAAAGACTATTCATACTAAATGACTTTACTAGATTACATGATAAATTGTATTTACATGGTACAATTGATAGGTACATAGCAAGACTTGTAGCAAAAGAACTTGCACATATCAATGGGATATCAAGACTTCATTTCTGAATAGTGCCTTGCAAGAGAATGTCTATATTTTTCAGCCAGTTGGCATTGAAATTGACGAATCACGATAAAGAGTTAGTTCACAAACTAAATAAAGTTCTTTGGGGATTAAAGAGGCATCGAAAGCATGATATAAAAAATTCATGGATATTTAATACATGTTTACTTTGAGAACAACAATTCAGCTCGTGACGCTAATGTTTTAAATCAAAAATGTTCGTAAAAAAATATTTGATTTATCAAATCTCAAGTTGATTCATTTTTATCTTTGGATTGAGTATTTCATATGAAGGACAATTTATTGCTATGTCTTGTTGTATCCAAGGGGAAACGAACTTGTGACCTACTCACTAGGAGTCCGATGGGCTAAACACATGCCCAAAAATCCATGGTTGAGAATTACTTCCTAATCCTCCCTCTAAGTGTGACGCTAATGTTTTAAATCAAAAATGTTCGTAAAAAAATATTTGATTTATCAAATCTCAAGTTGATTCATTTTTATCTTTGGATTGAGTATTTCATATGAAGGACAATTTATTGCTATGTCTTGTTGTATCCAAGGGGAAACGAACTTGTGACCTACTCACTAGGAGTCCGATGGGCTAAACACATGCCCAAAAATCCATGGTTGAGAATTACTTCCTAATCCTCCCTCTAAGTGTGTAGTTCAACCATCTCCTTCCTATCAAGTATGGAATCTAACACTCTCTTCCCCTTCTAGAGATCATTGTCATCAATGATCAGCTCGTAAATTTCCTAGATGCCCTCGACTTGATGTTCTTGACCTCACACAATCTCTAGATCCTTTCTTGTTCGCAACCTTGGTGTCTTGAACCCTTTTTATCAACCTTGGTGCCTTAAACCTTTTTGTTCGCAACCTTGGTGTCTTGAACCCTTGTTCTCAGCCTCAATATCTTGAACCTATCTTGTTCTCACCAATGCTACATATCTTGAACCCTCAATCAAGTGCTACTTAACGAATGTTCATTCTGAGAGCTTTCCAATGTGCCTTACACGTCTCAATCCAACTCACAGATTAGGAGGTGCACTCCAATCTTTATTGGGCAAATTTTTCAAAACGATGTGCACCTTCTTTTGTACCTATTCAAATACTAGAGTGCCCAAGCTTTTTTTCTGGAGGCCAAAGGTGCCCACAACCTTTATGGAATCTATCCACCTTGCCCATGCCTACTTCCTAGGCTCTATTACCAATTGTTGTACCGCAGGGGAATTGAACTCGTGACCTACTGGCGAGGAGTCACATGGGCTAGCCACATGCCCAAAAGCCATGGTTGAGGATTACGTCCTAATCCTCCCTCTTAGGGTGTGCTTCCATCATCTCTTTCCTGTCAAAAAAGGAGCAAGCTTAGAGGATTATTTGGATATTCAAAAAGTGAACCAAGGCTTCAATTATGCAAAATCCACGACTCCTTATCCATTAGAAGAGAAAAGAAATAGCAAAGGAATCACAAGGGAGCTAGAAGATCAAGAAGAGCTAATGGAAAGCCAAGCATCAAGCAAAAGGTAGGTGAGGAGTCACCCATTCACATATACATGAAGAAAGGGCGCATTTGGTTCAAGCAAGAGGTTGAGAAGGAGACCAGTAATCATGTGAAAGCCCTAAGGTTTGATGGAAGGAGAGAATATTTCTCCTTCGAATTCAATTCTTATTTGTATGAAAATGGTATTAAAAGGCAATTTACATGCAGGTATACCCCCCCCCCCAAAAAAAGCAAAATGGGGTGGCAGAAAGAAAGAATAGGCACATGGTGGAGATAGCAAGGCATATGATTAATGAAGCACACATGCCTCTCTTTTATTGTGTTGAGGCAGTTAAGACATCAGTTTACTTGATGAACGGGCACCTACAAGTGGTATACATCAATTTACTCCAAATGAAGCCTACTATAGAAAGAGATCATTAGAGCTATTCCAAGAAAACAATTTATTATGTTATATCGAAAAATGTGTTTAAAAGCCTTTCTCAAGTAGCACTAAGGAAGGATTGTTCGAGAACAATGCTATTTAAGTTATCTAACACTTATTGCTAATTCAATTCAATTTAAGACCTTCTTAAACGAATTTTTTTCTTGATTTAAAAAAATAAAATCTCAATTTTCTAGCTAAAGAGATGTCATATTAATAAGAGAGTAGGCTCATTTGAAAGCTCTCTTCAAGTTGTATCTCTAGTGCAATTTTTATCAAAATCTATTACAGGACTCTGAAGATTCTTTTGATATTTGTATTTTTTATCAATTATTAACTAGATAATTACTGATTGGACAGCCATCACAATGTGTGGGTATGTTTTAAAATTGGTGACACACTCAACCTCCAGTCGTTCACTGTGCCCATTCTCTTTCACGTGATGCAATAAGGATAGGTCAATTTTTTCCCTTTACTTGGAAGGAGCAATCAAGGCCTGCTTCTTGTTTAGCCACGTACCAACAACACTAAAACCTGATTATATATGGTGCAAAGTGAAGGATAGATTGCAACACATTCAATGTAATTAACTTCTCAACTAAGAGCACAAAAAACAGAATTTGATTTGTTTACAGATGGAGCTCCAACCTTATTAAGATAGGTCTGTAAGATATCCCACTTGCTCATCCTGGACTCCAGAATCAGTGCCAAAATCATTTCAACCGCTTTCCTTTGCCATGTCCGTTCATTACTCAGAAATAAGTTTTTAACAAGCTGGAGCACAATGCAGAACGTTAAACAAGGTGCAACAAGATTCACGCACTTGACACTATGAGGACCTTACAAACCTAGCACTTTCGACCTTGCATATTAGATGTCACAAGTTCTCTTATTTGAGAGCAAAGTCAAACAAAAGTTCATTCCGAAGGAAAATATATGAAAATGATACGATGGAAAAAGTATAAGCAGTCTTCCAGACCTGCTGGGTGATAGTGCTACCACCTCCATTTGCTGACAGAGACAATACAGCTCGAGCAAGCCCTCGTGGATCGATTCCATTATGCTGGAAGAAACGTCGATCTTCACATGCAACCACAGCTTGCCATAAGCAAGCTGGAACTGTAGTAGCCGTCCCCAGTGCACCAGCTTTTTGGGACGGCGAACCGAGAGTAGTAATGACATAACCATGTCTGTCATATAATATGGTTTCCTTCCTTTTCCTGCTGCACCCAACATATGGCTCATTCCGATGCTCCTCAAAAAAGTTGTGCCATCGCCTCCAAAAATCAGGTGGCAAAGCAGATGCCAACACTTTGACTACAGCAAGAGGGCCACCAAATAACAATGCTATGCCCAAGAAGCGCAGTGGTAAGGCCCCCAATGGGAAATACGAGCGCTTGTAATCCTGCGGCTGCAAATCCTTATCTCCATTTGTGGATTCAGTGTTCCGATTCAAGGATAAGAAACAATTAGATGCTGCTTGCTGCCTTGGAATGCAAAGTTTCTGAAGGTGCAGGATGCTTGCAATGGTCAATGACTGTTGTAAGGTACATTCCAGACGATGAGCTTGGATTCGGGGCTTACTACCCTGTGAAGGGACAGAAAGAAGAAGCCTGCTGGCAGAAGGACACACCAAGGCTTCGTCAGCCATCACCGGTAGCCAAACTTCCGTCAGCCATCACTGGTATACGTGCATGAGGTATATGACGCAACAGAGGAATGCATCATGCATGGAAGAGTGTTTGCAACGAGTTTAGAGAGGCCTCAATTGAAATGCTGACCACGTTGGAAGAGGGTGTACCTCAAACCCAAACGTGATATGTGAATGGTATCGAGATAGACTTTAAATGATCACTTGAAGTTCTAAAGATTTGTGGAGGAAGTGTAAAACTTTTTAATTGTTTTTGTGATGGAATGAGTGAGAATCATTTGGCTTTCAATGTTCACAACACTGTACATACTTTTTAAGTTTAAAAAGTTAATAACAATTTTTCTCTTTTTAATTTGTTTTTTTAATTTTGTTTTATTCATTATTATTATTTTGTTTTTGTTCCACTTCAACCTCTTTTTCACAATGTTCCAGTTCGCTGGCCTAGTGGTTGGGCCTCTCGCCTCTTGAGGTGGGGGCGAGGGTTCGATCCCTGACAGCAACATGTAAGGGACATGTAATATGGAAAGATGTTGCATTGTGGCTGAGTGCCACCGTTTGTCTATCCCTGCGGTAGTGTTGACCTTCGTTTAACACAGTCTTATAAACCCCTGCTCTTGTGGGATAAGGGGGGTCCCATGGGTACTATGCACTTCCTTGTACAGTTGCAATTTCAAAGTTAAAATCCGGGGGAGTAAGCATCAGCCGAACCTCCATTTAAAAAAAAAAAACTCTTCTTCACAATGGGTGGCCGAACTTCATGTATGAAAAAACAAAAAAGGTTCTACTCTTATGTGCGAGTGCAATAGAGTGAAATTATCATAACTATGTTGTGTTCGGGGTGGAAAACACTACCACATTGACATGTTCAACCTGAAACAATGTGAACCAAGCTTAATTACTATAAATTATGGAACCAACCTTTGAGAAGTTCAACAACATATGTGTGCTCCATGTGTGTTGTGCTATGTAGTGCATTTTGTCTTCTCCATCGTGTACATGTGTGATCATATTGGGCCTAATGATAGAAGTGTCAATAGTGGTTGTCAGAGGGAGAGGTTCAAATAGCATATGAGATATGGAGTTAATCTCTAAATCTTCCATAAGTTCCCTACACCATAGCTCTCCATTTTCTTATGGGGTCCAAGTTCGTGTGGCTAGTCTAGCCTGTGGAGAACCTCTTTGTTAAGTGACATACAACAAAAACAAGACTCAAGCAAATGAACCCCTAAGAATGTTAAATCCAATCAAAGATACTCAAACAAGGTGCTTCTCAATGCTACTCCAATTGCAACCACATGAGAGAAAGACATGTTTGTCAAGGTGGAATATTACAAACTATGTTGAATCAAGAACCTCTTGTAGTTAGTAATGGGGTCCAATTATGTGATATCCATGTTAATAAAGATAATAACAAGAGGTTCCTAGTGCCATAAGAGCCTTGTAGGAGATCATCTGAGATGATCTTGTTGGATGAAGGCTGCAAAATAATAGAAAGCGTCATGAAAATCAGCCTCTGTGAGACTTCCAATAGATTATAATGATAAAAGTGAAGTGTATTTCAAGTATATCTTTAGAATTAAACATGCATGTCCAAGGTTTGAGCTAAGAATCATACAAATAAAGACCTAATACACGTTTAAGAATGGTTTTCAACATCTCATCTATAGTTTAGAGTCTCTATGAACATCCATATTCAAGATTCCCATTAGAGGAGAGGAGAAGAAGAACCAAGGTGAAAACACCATCCCTCCGAAAAATTTGAAAGAGGATCAATGGGAAAAAAATTGATAGAATATCCGGAAGGGAACAAAAGCTAGAAAAAATAACTAGATCTTATGATATTTGAGCTTGAAATTGAAAGGGTGGTCGTACATACAAGTGGGACACATGAGCTTATTACCTAAATGACCCACATGTGTCCCACAAAAGAAGAACATAAAAATACCCACAAAGTCCAACCAAATTAAGAATTTTAGAGACTAATGAGATGCAAAATTATGTGTTTATGAAGTACCCCATTCCCTTCATGTTATATGCATGGTGGCACCATATTTTATTCACTCTAATGATAGCATGGTCATCACGAAGGAGTTTTACACAAGTGATTTTGTGGCCAAAAAGTCCATTAGGACAACCAAGACACCCCAAATCAAACACCATGCATGAATTTAACGCCAAGCCAAAGCTTGAAGAACTCTATGTTGTGATGAGAGCTTGCTAAGATAGATAAGGACATGAGAAATCGATCATCATAGTGCATTTAAACATATGTGGGCTAAACATGTGCTTCGAATTTATAGAAATCGCACAAGAGATCTCAAAATTGTAGGTAACATGCAAAAACAAAAACCAACCAAGATAAAGAACCCCTTTTACCTAGAGTATCATTCCTAGACCCATAAACACAAAATCATAGCAATGTCTTGTCTTAAGAAACGCAGTTGTAAGAGTGGAAATGTCTTGCTCTCAAAGAGATAGAGAGAGAGAGAGAGAGAGGATTATTGTAGGTGTAAGGGACAGAATGGCTCCAAACCCAACAAGAAAATGTGATTGTGATCTCATAGTGTCACATTAACTATGGGTAGATTTAGTGAGATTTTTTATGTGAGTACGAGAGGGAGGCTAGGCAGCTGAGAGGTTTGAAGACTGAGGGTGGCTTCAGACTGAGGCTCCGGAACGAGGAGAGAAAAGAAGAGTCGAGGTTTGAAGACCGAGGGTGGCTTCAGACTGAGGCTCCGGAACGAGGAGAGAAAAGAAGAGTCTTCCACCTGGAACATGAACATTGTGATGAGTCCACCGCTTGATTATTCACACTTGGTGTGGAACACAATTCAAAACTCTACTCTGCAAATCTTACTGGACATTGTGAGCTGCTGATGGGGGTGGAGGGAGGGGGGTCGGAAGAGCAAGAAGGAAACTGTTCCGCGGTGTGGCTCGGAAGAATGTGTGGCCAAGTGTGAAGATGTACAGCATGGAACATGCCACATGGGTGTGGTTCATTTGATTGCGCATGCAACACAGGTGTGCTGCCGTGCAATGTGAAGCAGATCTGAATATCTGTGTGCGTTTTGGACTTTGCCCATGTGGGTGAGCTCCTCTCACGTGAGCTTCAATGGAAGCTTTGACCAATAATTATTTATGCGGCTTGAGCTTCAATGGAAGCTTTCGACATGTAGAGCGTACACGTGCATTGATCAGTCGTCATGCACTAAATTATGGAGAGCTCGAGGGATAGAGAACACAAGCTCTTCTCTCTCGTCTTCACCTCCGTAATTGCACGAGAGAGGAGATGGAGAGAGCATCCATCATCTCCTTCTTCCACACCAAAATACAATTAAGCCATTTCTAGTGCCTAGTGCCCACATAGGCTGAATACGCGGAAGAAGACTTGCATGTGGGATAACGACGAGCTACTATGGGACCCCAAACAGAAAAAGAAGGATTCCTACGTACATGTATTATGGCATTCAAAATTTTGCCCAATTATCAACTTTGGTATAGAGGGAAAAAGTGAATTCTACACAATTCTCTTGAGAGAAATGGTGCATACATGAAGAATTGTGTGTGGAATTTCATGAACTATCCTATATGAAGTTTCTAAAGAAGAAAAGACTTCACACTCCTAAAAACCCCTATCCATTACTTTTTTGTTTTTGATTAATTCCAGGAGCTAAACTTGCAAATTCCTTTTTTGAAGAGGGGAAAGTAACTTAATTGGGCAAGGAATTGTGAGGAAACCATGTAATTGTGTAGTATACCACATGTGCTCCCATATGGAGTCAACAAATTCTATGAATTGTAGAGTAGGAGGAGAGTTTGCACTTCTCAAATTACCCCCTCCAGCATTTTCATTTAGTCCTACTCAGAGATTATATGTGTACATGCAAATACGCTTTTGGCTTTATCTCTCTCACATGAGCTCCATTTTTTATGTATCATGGCTCCTCTAAGAAATTAAGAAGAGCACTTCTATTTATGCAAAAAATATTTACCTTCCAAGAAGAATAGAAATTTTTGCAGCACTCTGAAAATTCTACCAAGACCTCTACCTAACCTTTCGAGATGCATAACTTCACCATTTAGCATCCCAACGATATGATTTCACTTCCTAATAATTTATCTACTTGAGAAACATACCTTTGATCTATTTGCAGGGCTGATAACGATTTGTAAAGTCTGAAAATCAAGCATTTACAGGTGGCTAAAAGTTTTTGGCTTGATTTCAAGGTGGTCTTTGGAGCATTTTTATCATTTTCTTGCGTTCCCAAGTGTGTTGATGCCAACTCGATATTCCAAACTTTACTTCCAAGCTTGGCAAGGAAAAGATCAACCAGCATTTAAGGCTTTAGGATCATCACTTGTATCACTAATACAAGTGATACATGTTTAGCACGTGTTTGTAATCTTGCTTGAATTTGTAATCTTGTATGTTTAGCACGTGTTGGTGCCTTAGGGGCTCTTATACATGTATATTTGTACTTGTTATTACTCTTGTAACATTTATATGATACCTCATGGTGAGGGGAAACATTACATTTTCTTTTGAGAGAGAGAAAGACAAAAGGTGAAGCAAATGCAAGCGGATTTCAAGACTTCCAAAGGTATGAGATGATCGAAAGCTTGAGGAAAGCTACTTTTTGAGTCATGGAAGAAGATAGCAAGGACCAATGGATCATCTAAGGGAAGCATCCTTCACTTTTCACTTTCCTTTATTTTATTTTGATTTCATGATGCATAATTTAGTGTTATGAAGAAGAAAAATTGGAATGTTTTAATTCATTTTGCTTGAAGCATTCATAAAAGCTTGGTTCATCTTCATTTAAAGAAATAGAATACATGCATATTCGCTCCCATCGATCATTGCAATTTTATTCATGATATGCTATTTTTTAAGAAACTGAGGAAAGTAAAAAGAACAGCATACACATTCATTAGGTTTGGGATATCATTTGGTATCCAATGTATTAATTTGCTTGATGGGAGATGATCTTAATCATTCAAGATTATGGTATTTTCATTTAGAGTCTCATAGACTTTTATGGAGGCTAATGGCACATGTGGTAAGAGCTCAAAGAGTGGCTAAGCTCACTCTTTAATTAGTGAAGGCAAGTAACCTTCAAACTGATTCTCATAGTATTAAAGCCTATGGGGTGCTGATAGGAATAGCTACATCGAGTCATAATTTAAGAAATTATAAGGCAAGATAGTCAATTCACACATATGACTAGCTATTCTAGATAGCATACCAAAAGTTTGGACTCATTTTTGGGTCTCGCAAAGAGCTTAGACATCTGCTCACATGACTCATTTAGGTCGTTACATTGACCTTAGCTCAAATTAGAGCATCACATCCCAAGGAAATAAAACATATAAGATGTCATTTAGCAAGGGAATCCTGAATGCACATATGTTGATATTTATGAACTGGTTAAACTTGGGGGTTAGATTATCTTAGAATCATCTAAACCAATCTAGATTGTCACATGATATGGGATTCATGAGTATCCACCAAATATGATATATGATAGTTCCATCTTACTTATGGGAACGAGGTATATGATTTGTTTAGTGGATTGTGCTTCAATAGATTGGAGATAAGAGCCACTTGTATCGGGCATGGGGATTATCTCCCGTCGAGAACTCTTCTTCCCTATGGTCAAGAAGAAAAGGAATCATCATCCAATTCTTCATCACCTCTACTTTCATTCAGTGTATTTTTTCCTTCACATGGGAGTTTGTTTCTCTACTAATTAGGAAGGAGAATAAAGCCAAAGAAATCCATCAGATTCTCTGTTAAAGGAAAGGGAATGTGAAAAATATTACATTGCTAGAGCCCTTTTCTTTAGATGAGATAGAGATAGTTTATACTCTTTAGATTGATTGGATAGGAGCGGCGCTATCCTATTATAGGCAATGGGGTTAGATAGTTATGATGGCTAGATTGAGTCTCACTTTAAGAATCTAGAGAGAAGTTGCTAGTCCTAGTGATGGTTTTCAACTAGACAAGGATTTCTAACTGATGGCATTAGAGAGACTGGGGATTCTATGATGGCTTTTTTTTGTAGGATTTCTATGAGATAGGGACAAATCTGACTTCTTGGGGTATCAATATCTTTATTGATGTTTGTTCACGAGGACGATGATGGAGCACCAACGATGATGATCGGTACTTATGGATTATCTAAATCTCAAGAAGGAATGCTTTTGCATTCATATGGAAAACTAAAGGGGAGAGAGAGATACTAGAGTTTGGACTAGTCCCATTGATGCTCTTCCAATAGAACTAAGTCGAAGTTTATGGATGACAAACCAAGGACTTACTGGATAGTGAGATGTAGAGATTTTATTTTGCTACCTAGGATTCTATACATGTGAACAAGGATGACAAATTTGCATAGAAAAGAAGGAAGATTTTGGTAAAAAGTATCACTTATGAGCATACTCAAGGTCAGGACTACCTAGAGTAGCACAAGGCAAAATCTATCATTTTAGTACTAGATGGGTTTGGAGTCACTTTCCTATGGGATGTTGTTTTATATTTTAGAGTATTTCATGGCTTATTGTATGGTCAAGCTTATGTAACTTGGCATTTAGCACTTATCTTTCATAATTAATCCATAGAGGAAACATCACATGGACTTGTGTCACTTTAGTGATGTTGGAGATTATGGGGGTGATAGTTTGGAAGTTAGGTGTACATGGGAGGTTATAGAAACCACATAGTTGATTTCCCACCTTTGTGTTCTTCTCATATGAGTCTTCTTAAGGGGAGGGATATGGGGAAGTAACATACACAAATGACCATGTGCATAAAAACTATAACATATGACGGGAATACCGATGCTACCCATACTGACGAACATACCCAGCATCGGTATGACCATTGCAAATGTCTGCAAAAACCATGTTAGCAATACCAACGGTTACTTGGCCATCGCTATAGCAGTTGAAAGCTAGTCGCCGGTATAAGCACTGAAAAATTTAGCCATTAGTATCAACAGCGGTATAAGCAGTCGTATGCTTGTCGGTATAAGTGTTGATATATGCATCGATACATTCTTGGGATTATGAATGCTTATACCAATGCTTATATCGATGGCAACTTTTAATAACCCGAGAGCAAAAAGACGACACTCTTCTCCATTTTGAACTACATATTGTTATGGTCGAGTTTGCGTGCATACACTGTGCTTGTCCACCTACATTGTGATCGTATTGTGCACACACACACATATCTCATATCTCTTTCTCTACACATAGACACACACACATACACACAAACACTCACATACATATTACATACACACATGCATATTCATGCATATGCTTGCATACATACACACATACACATATACACATGTACATACACACACATGTACATACACACATGCATATGAATACATACATACACACACATGAATGCACACACATACACTCATATGCATATATACACACACAAAAGAGACACACATAGACACACACATAGACACACATACACATACACACATATGCATACACACATATACACATACACACACATATACATATTCACATGCACACATATACACACATACACACATATACATATGCATACATGCACATACACATACACACACATCACATATACATACACACATACACACATACAGACATACACACATACACACATACACACATACACACATATACATGTTTTAGGGTGAGGGTTTTAGGATTAGGGTTTTCCGCTTTTACATACATACACACATGCATACACACATATATACATATACACATATACACATACATATATATATACACATGCATACCCACATAGACACATATACATGTTTTAGGTCTAGGTCTTTAGGATTACACACATATATATACACCTCCATACATGCACATACACACACACACATCACACATACATACGAACATACACACATATACATGTTTTCCAGTTAGCGTTTTAGGATTAGGTTTTTTGGCTTTTACATATATACACACATGCATACACACATATACACACATAATACATATACACATACACACATGCACACATACACACATATACATGTTTTAGGTCTAAGTCTTTAGGATTAGGGTTTTAGGGTTTTTACATACATACACACTCGCATACACACATATACACATACACACAAATATACATACACAATGCACACATATACACATACACATATATATACGCATGCATACATGCTCATACACATACACATATATATACGCATGCATACATGCTCATACACATACACACACATCACATATACATACACACATATACATGTTTTAGGGTTAGGGTTTTAGGATTAGGGTTTTTGGTTTTTACATCTATACACACATATACGCATATACACACATAATACATATACACATACACATATATATACACATACACACACAAACACACATTTATATATATATATATATATATATATATATATATATATATATATATATATATATATATATATATGTATGTATGTATGTATGTATGTATGTATGTATGTATGTATGTATGTATGTATGTATGTATGTATGTATGTATGTATGTATGTATGTATGTATGTATGTATGTATGTATGTATGTATGTATGTATGTATGTATGTATGTATGTATGTATGTATGTATGTATGTATGTATGTATGTATGTATGTATGTATGTATGTATGTATGTATGTATGTATGTATGTATGTATGTATATATATATATATATATATATATATATATATATATATACACACACACACACACACATGCATACACATATACACACATAATACATATACACATACACATATATACACATGCATACACACATCTACATGTTTTAGGTCTAGGTCTTTAGGATTAGGGCTTTAGGGTTTTTACATACATACACATATGCATACACACATATACACATACATATATATACACATGCATACACATACACACACATCACATATACATACGCACATGCCACATATACATACACACATATACATGTTTTAGGGTTAGGGTTTTAAGATTAAGGTTTTTGGATTTTGCATACATACACACATGCATACACACATATACACATACACATATATATACACATGCATACACACATACACAAATATATACATGTTTTAGGTCTAAATCTTTAGGATTAGGGTTTTAGGGTTTTTACATACACACTCGCATACATACATATACACATACACACACATATACACACACACATATATATACACATGCATACATGTGTATATATAAATTACACATACACATATATATACACATATAATTAAATATATAAAAAATAGGATTTTAGGTTTAATATTAATATATAATCAAATATATGTAAAAATTAGAAAAAAATATAGAATATATAATCAAATATGCTATGTATAATTAAATATATAAAAAATTAGGGTTTTTGAATTAAATTAAAAATATATAGTTAAATATATAAAAATAGGATTTTAGGTTTAATATTAGTATATATAATCAAATATATGCAAAACTTAGGAAAAAATAGAATATATAATCAAATATACTATGTATAATAAAATATGTAAGAAATTATGGTTTTTGAATTAAAATAAATATATATAATTAATATATAAAAGATAGGATTTCAGGTCTAGTACTTATATGTATAATCAAATATGAATAAAAAATAGGATTTTAGGTTTAATATTAGTATATATAATAATATATATATAAGAACTAGAAAAAAAAAGTACAACACATAATCAAAATACTATGTATAATTTAATATATAAGAAATCAGGGTTGTTGAATTAAATTAAATATATATAATTAAATATATAAAAAATAGGATTTTATGTCTAGTATTAATATATATAAAAATTAGGAAAAAAATTAGAATATATAATCGAATGTACAATATCAAATTAAATATATTAAATGTCCTAATATCTCCACATGGTATCAAATGGCATCTTTGAATCTTGAGGAGAGGATGGCTATCGGTATGGTTGAGAAATACTTCTCAATAAGTATTCTCATAATTCAGCTTCATTAATTGGTTCATGTGGTTGATGAAGTTGCAATAGCAAGAACTATCCACAGTCGATGGATGTTCTTCTTGGGGCAGTTCATGAAGACATTAAAAGGGTTTGTTCATTAGAGAGCACATCCAAAGGGTAGCATGGCAGAGGGGTGGCTCGTACAAGAGTCTCTTGTATTCATAACATAGTTTTTATGCATGTTAAACCCAGAAATGTCTCGCTTATGGAGTGATGATGAAGATGTTCATCTTGTAGGCAATGAGCCTCAAGGTAAAGGGATGCAAAGAAAAATGGATGCAACTTTTAGAGAGAAGGCAATGAAGTTTTGCATCATTGACTCAAGAGCCTGTACAAAAGTGGTTGGAGAGGTATGAGAGCTTTCCAAGGAGGAAAACGCAAAGGAAAGAGCTGAGTTTCGAAAGAATCATTCCACTCACATTTTGCCTCTTTCAGAAAGTCTTTGACCCCTTCCACCCTTTCCAACGAGCAGATGGCTAGATACATTCGTTTCACAAGCAAAGGCAGCGGGTGAAGATATCTTTGAAGAATAGGAGGAACTCACAAAGGGGTGTGATTGGGATTATTACAAATATGGTGCACTATGATCTCATGGATGACACTTTTAGATCGCACACATTGACGAAAATAGGTCTACTTTTGATAGTGGGGTGATGGTGATCTTTCTCCGAAAAACTAGAGCTAGTGCAAGAGATGAAAATGCTCAAGAAGGCAAGCTCAAGTATAGTGGAGTGATCCAAGATATCTTGAAGCTATTCTTTAGGAGGTTTGACTACTTTCTATTTGATATGAAATGGTTCAAAGTATTCACCTCTGGAAGAAACACAACAGTGAGGCAGGATAAGTGTTGTTTGCTTCAAGTAGACTCCACGAAGCTATGGACATATGAGAGATATATATTTATACTTCCTGAACATTGTGAGCAAGTTTTCTTTATGCCAGATTCAAAAGAACCAAAGTGGCTATTTGTTTTACAAGTCTCCCCATGTAGCAGACAAATTGTGAGGACATAGGCATAGAAGAAATTCCATCTGTAGTGGACTCTTAGGTGCATTCGATAGTCGAGGAGGAAGAGATCATTATCAGAGAAGAAGAGGTTTTTGAGGAAGATGAGGTACATGATGAGGTAACAAACGATATATTGTATGAGGACAATGATCAAGCAGGGGTAGCCATACCAAGAGATGTAGAAGTCGCCAATGTAGAGATAGATATCCTATGCACGTCAGATGTGCGAGAGGATGCTAGAATAGAGGATTTATGAAGTAAACACTTGTACGCACTTATTTTTGTTTTACTTATTTTGCTATATTTTTTTGTAGACTACTATTTTTCTATATTACCATTATTATCGTATGCTAATTATTTGAGTTTTCTATTGTAGAGCATGATGGGAGATAGTCCTCTGATCACTCTGCATTCCATGACACAGGAGTAGTTTTTAGAGTTTATATATTAGGCACCTCCAGCTTGTATGGCCGCTGCATCATAGTGTTTGATCACTTGCGGTAACACTCATTAGGGGAAAAAATGAGCCCTCCTTGGGCCTTTTGGATTAAGGGATGATTAAGGATGCACCAATGAGAGGAGAGCAGTGGACATAGTCTAGTCTCTTAATCTACTAGACTAGGCATAGGCTTCCATGGTTTTTCTTTAGTCAAAGGGAATGAAACAGCCATATACTTGTGGTTTTCTAGTCGTGGGTGGTTTGAGGGATCTTGGGAATTAATTTGAGCCCTTGGATGCCCCCAAAGATCCAATGGTTTAGGTGCTTTCACAAAAGTCAAGGCGGCATTCAATTCCGGCCCTTAGAACAACAACAAATCGTGTGGTTTAGGAGCCTAGCCGTTATAAAAAGGTGCTCATTGACTTGGGCCCTTGGATCAAGGGGCTCATCTAATGGTCCAGATTGAAAGGAGATTCAAAATGCGCCTTTTCATCTCATACATTGGATGGGAAGATGATTGGATGGCCGAAAACAAATCTCGCATTTTCTCTCACGGAAATCCTTCTTCTCCCTTAGATTTGAGTTTCATCCAATGGTCCTCATAGCCCCCCAGTGAGAATCAATGCAAATGCGCCTTGCGCTTGGATTTTTGATAGATCCAATAGTCCAAATGTTTGCAGAGAGTGCCCAGAACATCGGTCCCCACTGTTATCATTCGACTTTTGTCTCCCACGCCTATAAATGCTAGCCATTGATTTTGAGAATCCAAAGGCCACAATTTATTGCATTTGAACAAATGTTTTTTTTAAAATAGAATACCACTAGTGGTTTGGAGTGTCCCCTTAATCTTGAAAAATTTAATTTTAATCCCTAAAAATTAGGAATCCTTACAAGGCCCATCTAGGGTTCACTTTTTCCCCTAATGTCCCCCCGACCTCACTCCCGTCGGTAGCACTCCCTTTGATGGGACTACTCCTATCAACGGTACTCCCATCAGAGGGCCTCTTGGCTATATGACTCCACCACCACCGCCTTCTCAAACATCCCCTAGTGGCTCCAACAGTCAATGTATGCATTTGATACCACAACATGATATAGGTGCTAGCCCATCTCATCCATCCCATCGATCGAGGTCACATTTTGCAAGAGCAGGTTCTAGAGGTGGATCTACGAATGGCTCTGGAGGAGCAGATTTTGTGGAGGGAGTGCGATGGATGTTGTGTCATCCATTTCTACTCCTAGAATGATTATTTCACATGTAGATATGCCACATAGTACACCACGTACACCTTGGGATGCTCATGAACATCATGACTCCAAGGTGTACTGTATACATGATGGAGCTCCAGTGATGGATGCACCTGGAAAGGCCATGCGTCAACACATACAATAGATGTACTCCATACAATTTGGACACTCTATCATGGTGAAATGGAGTGAATAGGACAAGGATTGCATAAATTACATCATAGAGGTGATCTATCGCGAGTATCGATCACCAGCTAGGCACCCTATTATTAACTGAGAGTGGATTTAGCACGTGGTGCATGAGGTGATGTATCATTGACGATCAGAGGTTCGTGATGCTTTCAAATAAGGCTTACTGAAGCTTGTATGGTTAGACCATGAGGAGTGGGAGATGATTCGTGATGAGCACCAAACTCATGATCGATATCGTCAATAGTGAGCTGTGGTAGCCACACGTCTAGATACGATTGGAGTGTCACATTTGGGTAGTAGTGGGTATGACACTATGCGTCATGATTTTGTAAGTATCATTTTGATGATTGAATTTTCTTGTGTTAAGCTCGTCATGTTTGTTGATCTCATGTTTTGCATATTTGTTGTAGGAGTTGGCAATGGGTCATCTTTCGACATGAGTAGAGGAGACTTATGGATATCATCATGGATTGGTTGCACTATTGGAGGGATGCAGTGCAGTCATTTCATGGGAGCATCTATAGTGAGGTGAGCTTCTGAACTTGGTTTAGTGTTTTTTAGTTGTTGTTTATAAATATCATGTCACTTTGTCTCATTTCATGAATGTGCTTTGTTGTAGGACTACATATGTAAATGTTTTGATCCCTTTGGGCATGTGTATGGAGTGGTGTTCCACAATTTTGTATTTGGATCATATATGGTTGTGGTGTGCCACAATTTTGTATTTGATTCATATATGACAGTGGTTTGCCACATTTTTGTATTTGGCTCATATATGGCAGTGCTTTGCCACATTTTGTATTTGGTTCATACATGGCGATGGTTTTCCACACTTTTGTACATGGTTCATTTATGGAATATATATCTCTTTTGTACATGGCTCATTTATGGAATATCTCTTTTGTACATGGTTCATGGTTAATTCTGCTCCTACATATCTCTTTTATGTTCAAGAATGTGTTTTGCTTTATCAAATCATGTTTTGGTTGCCAATCATCTAAACCCTAAATCGACAACCACTAGAATACATGTCACATGTACTCGATTTTTTTTGGGCAGAGTGTATTGTCATTTGTTACACAATAGCATTGTCATGTTGCTGCAGAAAGAGACAACACACTCTGCCCAAAAAACTTTTGCAGATATGGTCATTGGTATAGGCATCGGTATGCACATCGGTATGTCCAGGGACATACCGACACATATATTGATGATTTTGCCTAGGGACATATCGATGCTTATACCGGTGATTTTTATATCGATGTGCATACCATATGTTTGGAGGTAAATACCGGTGGCTATACATATGAAAATATATTGGTGCCCATACCGATGCGTATACTAGTGGTACTTGACAAGTATCAATGCATATACCGGCATCCATACTGATGCTTATATCGATGTTATTGTACCGATGTATATATCGTGGCTTATACTGACATTGGGGTTAAATTGCACCCGTGTATTTGCACCAGTAAAAGGTCTGGCATGCCTCTCATATGTTGCTGTGAGAGTACATGGGGTTCAGGGGATTCTGAGCACTTTCTTCCACCTTTATGGACATTTCATGTACATTTTTGAGGATGCAAATGCTCTCAAGGAAAGGGAAATAAGAAATCACCTATGGAGGTGAATCACCCCTTAGGATTTGATGAGTAGGATGCCACATGGCATCATGGGGTGTCCTCACTTATTAGGTAGATTAAGAGAGAGTATATCTTTTATGTGAGTACGAGAGGAGGCTAGAAAACTAGGAGTTTTGAAGATTGAGGATCTCTATGTGTTTTGGGCTCTATCTACATGCTCAAGCTCCTATAACATGAGCTTTAATGGAATATTTGACTGAAAGATATATATGACACAGATTGTGAGAGGCCTTTTCAGCAAAAAAATGATCACCTATGTTAATAAATGGTTACAGGAGCATGCCATGTGAATTTCACCTACCTCGAGGACTCAAACTTCCAATATAATCCTTCAATAAAAATTCCAAAGAGTCTTTAAAAATCATGGAGGATTCTTTTCTTAGGATGGAGTTGTAGACTCAGTATGGAAAATGGAAAATCTTCTCCATGGAAGCACATGGTGCATGCCAATGCATAAGATATTCAAGCAACAATTGTCTAACAAATCTTATGCACTACCATGACTGGTAAAATGTGCTTCTTATGTCCTAGCCATCCATTTATATAGCCTTAAGCTAGGGGCTAACTACTAAGCAAGGACTTGAGTCTACATGGGCAAGTAGCATGCATTGCCATAATCTTTTCTCATGAGTCCACTAGCGACAAGTCCTCCATGTTTCCACTCTAGTTAAGTCAAGCTAGCTCAAGTTGGATGCTTCTAGAGGATTCTATAAGGCTCTTGACAGATAACTCCCATGCTTCCAATTGGCGTTTAGAGTCTCGAGAAGATCTCCTTCTTCACATACTTTAGACTTAATCACTATGTTAAATTAGTCTGACTTCTTTGCTAGGTCAAGTTTCTTCACAATATTATTCCTTGGTAGAAGAACATTTTCATCCTCAAAATTATACTTTGTCATTTGAGCTATAAAGCTACTCCACAAGACTTATAATCTATTCTATAGACCATGGACATGAACTTTCATTGATTTGTCTCCTCTTTCAATTGAGGATTCTTATCCTTCAAAACAAATTGAAAGAAGGGAATCCTTAATGCATAGTAATAATACTTGACCATGCCGCTTGTACTTTTATCCCAACAAGACATTTGTGTACATGATGTACCTTTCTCAAATGTGTAGTGTGCCTCTCATGATGGAGTAGCGGAATGGGTGGACCCTTTTCATCACCTAGCATCTTCCAATTATTTTGGAAAATTGGATGATGCCAAAAGTCTTCTTAATCAATCAATGTGTTCATGGTCCAAAATACCATTTAACCTTAGCAAGAACTTATGATAATCTTGGTTTCAAATTCTTTAATTTTCATACAAATTTATCGAGAGTTGATCTAGCGTTAAAATCACACTTTACTTATTATAGTCCCTTAAGAAACTTGATTGAACACGACTCCTAAGCTACAATTCTTAGATTATACACAACTAGAAAATGGACTACATATGAATTTAGATATTGAAGACATGCTCCTATCGCATGTTTTAGAAGTTGGTTAAGCGTTTTATATTCGGCCATCCTCCCATGGATGTCTTCTACAAACGTTGCTTTATTTATTGTCCAAGTATCTTAGTAAATGCCCCAAAAATGACTAAGATAACCTTTTGCCTTTGAACAACATCATGCCCAAATGGGAACTTATAGAGCTGATACTATAGGTTGATGACCATGTCATCTTTGGATTCTCAACTAGTTTTCGAGAAGGGATAAAAATAAGCTATTTTGACTAAATAATCCCTTTTAAGCTTGGAGTTCTCTTTAGCCTTTTATGGAACTATAAAAGTCTAGTTCTAAAAGAACATATAGATGTTTTCCCTCTGACATGGGGAATCTTCCAATGGTCTTCATGAACTATGGGAACTCCCATGCAAAGGCCAACACACATTGAGGCAGCGTCTGCATTATAATGGAGATCATATGATGTAGAATTGTCCTCCTCAAAGATAGAATGTACCTTGGGAAAAAAGGCCCATCCACTACTACATGTTGGTCATAGTGATCTTCACTAACCAAGACCCTTCAAACTAGACCTAAGTCTATGTAACATATATCACCAATCATAGAATCCCTAAGCTATACTAGTGATATATCAGAAATATTGGACTGATCCCATTAGACCTTCACCAAAGGGAAACTAGCTAGACACCTTGTAATAAAGAGATAATCTTTTCTACTAGATGAGTTAATTATCTCCAATACTAAGTACTAACTACTAGATTTTGGTGTAGTATTTGTGTTATCGGCACATGTATTATTGCAAAGAGACTGTAAAATTGATGATTAATCTAACTTTATACTATTTCATCAAATTCAATGTATGATGCTAACTACAGTCTAACCTTAGCTTGCCAAAAGAACTATCTATCAAACACTAGCTTCAATCCCTTCCTTCCATGCCTAAGCTTCAACCAAGTTCCTTTACTATGTATCCAAACACTCCAACCTATCTCTTGCACTATTTACTTTTGTGTGAAGATGATCTTAGTCCTCAATTTTTGAATTCCTAACTCATGATATACTTAACTAAGGTAATAATCAATACGATTAGCTCGAATACTCTACCCTAGACACTTATTTTTTGTTGATCTTTCTCTCACCTCCTCTATACTTATCTTCAATATGAGATCCCAAACTACAAAATTGCTTCCTACACGCGATTTTTTTAATCTATGCAAGCTACCTACTAGTGCACTTTAGACCATCCCAATACTGAAGATAGCCAATTAGGAATTAAAACATTACAATAGGGTAGTTAGAACAACAAAAAATGTTACATAAATAAGGACATGAACAACCGGTACTGATTATTAAAGAGATTACAAGAATGGATCTCCCAACCTAAGTAAATTCAATCAAATCACAAAGAAAAATGCATCCAATGCATGAGCAACAACACTTTGACACAATCTCGTAAACACTCCACTACCTCTTGTGCTTTAGTTCATCCCTTTTTATGGCCTTCTTTTGAGCAGCGGATAGGTTGCATAACATCTTCAATTCTTCGTTATTACCAATAAATGTATGGGATGTGGTAGGCTGCCACTAGGAATTTGTAACACGAAAATGTAATTACCAAAATCCCTCTATAGGAACCCCTCCTTGTGCAACCCACGATTAGTAAAATTGTAGTACTTTTTGTAGAAAACCTCCTAGTCGAGCATATTAAAACTAGCTTAAGTACATATAGATACATGGACTGCACAAACAAAAAGTATGAAATTGGTACTGAAGAAGCAGCTCGGGCTCCATTGAAGTTCATATTGGCTATAAAAGTGCAAAAGGAGAATTGTGCATAATTCGATTCGATTGGGGATTGAGCGGAAGTTTAGAAGAGGATTTTTCATTTGAGTATATTAGAGTAGCACTAGTAGCCTGCATTTGTTTATACTTTGATAGCCGATGGGGGTGTAGAAGTTGTTTTTCATATACTTTTGTTGTTGTGCAATTCTTAAGTTTGGTACAACATGTGATGCTAGATAGTGCATAGTCTGGTAGTTTATATTGATTAAGGTTGAAGTTCAATTAGACACTTTCATTTTAAATGTTCTAGTTAGCAATGTCAATTACCAATTCTTCACATTTTTTATGCATATATGTGTTGGTATATTTCGGTAGCGATCTGAACATACTTAGGCCTGCCAAAACAATTTTTTCCCTCTTTAGGAGGTTTTTTCCCAGGTGTGTATACACGCCTATAACCCTAACAGGTTACTCGTTCTTGTACATTCACTTGGTAATTCATTCATTGTTGTGTTGTGCTCCAAGATTCTTCTTCTTCCTTGTGCTATTCGTTTGCTTTCATAGACCTCAAACTCCAACAATTGGTATCAGACTAGGTTGCTCCTTCATCCATGGTTGTCAACACCCTTCTAATCACAGTCTCAAAATTGCAGAAAAATTAGTGAGCATACTTAGGGCAATAAGGAGTTCAAGACTCCGCTTTATGGAGTTGAAATTTTGATATGAGCTCATTTCGGCCTCCAAAAGCACTATCGTAGCACCTATGCTGACAATTTTATACTTTTATGCCAAACATATACACAGGTTTTGGTTCGCCAGTACAAGCGACTCAAAATCTTCTACACATTTAATAGAGCCCGAGAGGGTAGTTTTGTTCAACTTTTTGAGATATAGTCACTTTTTTGCATCAGGGTATTTATTGAGTGGCCATGGCTGAAAGTAATGATGTATTCCGTACATTGGTTGTGGAGGATAAGCTCGATGATACTAATGATGTGCCATGCATTGGTAGCAAAAGGGCTATGGAATATTGTGCACGGTATTGAAAAACACCCTACTACACCTGTGAATATAGTTATTGAAGGTGATGCAAATGGTGTTGAAGATGATGATCTTTAGATTCTTGTTTGTGTTGTGTTTCCTATTGCACCTACTATAGGAAACTTTGTTGGGATGGCAAAGATGCTTAGATACATGCATTGCTAGCTTTGTCTATCAAATGTGCCATTATCCCACACATTTGCTCTTGCAAGGCAACAAAGGATCCTTGGCATACACTTACAACCCTATCCCATGCAAGAAATAAGGCTTGTGTTACTTACCTCCAAAAACAATTGAAGAGTGTGCATGTGAATGAAGGAGATTCCATGGATAATTTTTGACAAAGATCAAAGATTTGAAGGAGAAGTTGATATCTATTGATGAATTTTTACGAGATAGTTCACTTATGCAGACTGTTCTTAATGGTCTTCTAGATACATATTAAAGTTTTTCTTCTACTCTTCAATTGATGATGAAAGGCACTCAAGATGCCTTAACATTTGAGGAGCTAGTCTC
This sequence comes from Ceratopteris richardii, assembly GCA_020310875.1. Lineage (NCBI taxonomy): Eukaryota > Viridiplantae > Streptophyta > Polypodiopsida > Polypodiales > Pteridaceae > Ceratopteris > Ceratopteris richardii. Next base: position 15,122,284 of record CM035409.1, read on the forward strand.
TATTATGTTGCAAGAAGATTAGTCAAGGTAGAACAGGTCTATTATGTGTGTTTTAGATCAAGCTTGCTTAGCTAGTCAAAAGGGCAAAGGTAAATGGAGCTCATCTACTAGTAAGCAGAAATTTGCTAATGCTCCACAAGTAAAGAAGAAAGACAAAGATGAGAAGAAATATTGTGAAGGAAATGATCATGTCATAAAGAGTTGCTCAAAACTGGCTGCAAGAGAGGTAAAGAAGAAAGATGTTGGAATGGTTGTTGCAAAGGCCTCTACACCTAAAACAGAGTCTGTTAATCTTGTTCAAAATGACTATGTGTGGCTATGAACCATCTTCTTATGAGTAGTGTATGTTTGCAGTAGATTCAGATGCTTGGTACTTTGATAGTGGGGTAACCAAACATATAACCTTGCAGCATAGTTTCTTCAGTTCCCTTGAGTCTGCCCATATAGGGAATACTCTCACATGTGCTAACAACTCCACTTATCCTGTAATGGGAGTTGGTAAGATCATTATGACTACCACTGATGGTAGTTCTTTCAAATTGTCAAATGCTTTGTATATGCCAAGGATTAAAAAAAATATGTTGTTAGTTTTGGCTTGGTTGTCAAATTTGTTGATGACCGATGTACAATTCATGATCTCTCAAATGGCGATGTTATTATTGGTTCTGGAATTTTATGTCATGGGCTGTATACGCTCATAGATAATGCAAAATCTATGAATGATTTAGCATGTGTAGTTCTAGATTCTCAAGCTATCTCATATGCAAAGCTTTGGCATGCAGGCTTTGGTCATCTGAATGTTTCTAGTTTTCTATGCTTGCAAAAATGTGAAATGGTATCTTCTCTACCAAAACTTGAGGCACCTTGTAAACATGTCTGTAAAGGCTATATTTTTGGGCAAAATGTACCATTCCTCCTTTCCAAAACATGGTTCAATTTGAGCTTCTCATAAATTGAAGCTTGTTGATAGTGATGTTTGTGGTCCTATGCAGACACCTTCTTTTGGGAACTACATTTACTTCATGACTTTTATTGATGATTATTCCAGGCATGAATGTGTGTATCCATTGAAAGCAAAGTCTGAAGTTTTTATGTGCTTCAAACAATTTCTCATTATGGTTGAGAATGGGTCAGCATGTAAATTGGGCACCCTTCGTTCTAATCAAGGGGAGGAATACATGTCTTTTGATTTTAATGCATTTTTGACTGAATGTGGCATAAAACACTAGTGTACAATACCATATACACCTCAACATAATGGAGTTGCTTAAACAAAGAACATGTTTCTCATGGAGATGGCTAGGCATATGATCAAAAGTTAGGCTTTACCACATAGCTTCTAGCTTGTATTGTCTGTATTGTCCACATACTAAATGCATTTTGGTTTGCCGTGATGTTATTTTGTGGAAGATGGAATTCAACCATTACTTTCATTGTTGCCTCTTTTTATAGGTGGATAGTCAAATGCTGGTCCAAATGAGACAATTTCTTAGCCTTTACAAGTTCCACATGATGATGCAGATCATTCCATTTCTGATGCAGATTTAGATGATGCACTTGTTGATGAGAGGGTTGACATAGAAGAGGCTAAACTATGCCTAAATGGTTGGTGTAGACTTTGAGAGAGAAAATGAGATGCACTTGTGTCATATAATACACCATTAGGATCTCATAGTACTTCTTTTGTGTCAGATTGCTACACAATGACTTCCTCTAGTCTTTGTGATGAGAATGAGCCTCTTTCTTTTGATGAAGCACAAAATTATGAAAATTCAATGGCTTCTATGCAATCTGAATATGATGCTATCATGAAGAATGGTACTTGGTCTTTATGTGATTTGCCTTCAGGCAAAAAGGCCATTGGCACTAAATGGGTAATACAAGCTGAAATGTAAGCCTGATGGAACAGTTGAGGGGGTATAAGTCTAGGCTTGTTGTAAAAGGTTATGCTCAAGAGAGAGGCATTGATTTTGATGAGACCTTTACACCCACTTGTCGAATGACCACCATTCATAGCATCTGTGCACTTGCATCTCATCATGGTTGTAATGTATATTAGTTGGACATTAAAACTGCATTTGTGAATGGTGACTTACACGAAGAAGTATATGAATTTCAGCCTCATGGTTTTGTGCAAAAAGGGCATGAAAACAAAGTGTGCATGTTGAAAAGACATTATATGGTTTGAAGCAAGCACCATGCACTTGGTACGAAAAGATGCATGCCTTGGTTGCACATGGTTTTGAGAGCATTTCAACTGAGAGCACCTTATATGTTAAGCATGCAGATGATGTACTTCTGATCATTGCTGTGTATGTTGATGAGATGGTCCTAATGAGAAGCATATTACTGAATCTAAGGCTGATTTGCATGCCTCTTTTCAGATGTCAGATTTGGGGAATTTGCACCATTATTTGGGCATTTAGTATATGCAAGTTGATGGAGGAATAGTTCTGTATCAAAGAAAAGATATTGACACATTATTGCAATGTTTTGGCCTTGAACATTGCAAACCTATAGCCACTCCTATGGAAATAGGTTTATGGTTGTCTTCACGATGCTAGAGATGCATTTGATGTTGTTCTCTATCAGGATACTATTGGATGCTTGATTTAATTATGCATAACTTGGCTTGATATTCAATTTGCTATCTCACAAATAAGTAGGCTTATGCATTGCCCAGGTGTCAAGCATTGGCAGGTAGTTCACTACATCTTTCGCTACTTACCGGGCTACTTGGATTGTTTTAGCACCAGATTTACATGCTTTCTTTGACTCAGACTGGGCTGGTTGCTATGACACTTATGTGTCCACTAGTGGTTTTTGCTTCATGCTTGGTAGCTCATGCATATTTTGGTTGAGCTTCTAGTTGTGAGGTTGAGTATAGGGTAGCTTTCACAATGACTATTGAGTGTGTATGGCTCAAACAACCTTTTGATTGATTTGCGTGTTGGTTACTCTTTTACCACCACCATCTTCATCATCAGTTCAGTTTGTTTAGGGATGCATGTGTGAATGAAGTTATGGTAGAAGATTTGCAGCGGTATTCATAACCTTCTTTCAATTTGTTCACAAGTGTAGGCAAAGATAAGTTGCAACATTAATCACAAGAGTCCCTTCAATATACACCTAAATGTGTTCAAGAATGAAGGTTCTGGTAGAGAATTTTGCAACATTGATCATAAGATTCTCTTTGATCCATACGTGAATGTGTTCAAGAATGAAAGTTTTGATAGCAGCGATACATCGTTGTCTGTTTTGGATAACAATGATGGTCTCCATAGAGCTGAGATATTATGAGATACAATACATTTAGGAGTTTAGAGATATTGATTTTGCATGGCAATTAGTGGGATATAATTTTGTTGTCATTGGTCAATAGGAGTTCTGTAAGGCAATCACAATAATATGCAAGCCATATATTTGAATTTGGAAAAGCTATCTGCTTAGTCTACAGAACTCGATAAAGGAAGTTTTGTAGTCCTCTTTGAAGGTGAACAACCATTCTTGGTGAAAGTACACTTCATGAAGAAGTTTGGCATCTTGAACCTCCCTATGGTGAGAAGTCCAATGCGGTTAGACCTATTACGAACTCGGATAGTTTTGTCTGTTCCACTTCGGTAGCACCTACATATCTCTCAGGTGTTTTGGAACTGCCCTTAAGATATTCCAACCAACACATAAATGGTGACCATGATGTGATCAAGGCTTTGAAGAAGTTGTATTAAGTGGTAGATAGAAGCAGATAGGAAGGCATCGAGTAGAAACACATGGGACAATGGAATAGGGAGAGCCCAATGGAGGTTGCGGCTTGCCCATGATGTGTTTTGGCCTTACCTATTCCTTGCATATGGAAGAACAACCTTTGGTCCCAAAAGAAAGGAAGGAAGAAGCAACTTAGAAAGAGCCCCCAAAATCACCCCACGAAACTCTAGACAAACCCCATATTTCCTCTAACTTACCCTAGCAACCCCCATAGCAACCTGAGGCTTCCCCAACCCTATCTTAGTGTTTTCCCAAACTTTCCTTATGCCTATAAAGTCATGTGGTTTGGATCGCAAAATGCACCCAATACTTTCCAAAGATGTATGCATGAAATTTTCTCTTCATATCCCATCAAGTTTCTACAAATTTTTATGGATGATTTTTTTGTTCTGGGATTTATGCATTTATATTTTGCAACAGTTACAACTCTACTTTCAATGCTCTCAAGAGGTTCAACTTTGTTTAAATCCTTCTAAGTCTGTTTTTGTAGTGAGTTGTGGAAGACTCTTATGACATATAATTTCTAAGGTAGGAATTATTGTAGACATCGATAAAGTTAAAGCTATTCAAGAAGCTCCAAGTTTCACTACCCCTAAATAAGTACAAAGATTTCATGGCCAAATTAGATTGTATTTCAGGCACCTGCTACACTTGTGTTGGAGTTAGACGTCTGCGGAAGCACGCGAGCAACACAAGGAAGAAGAAGAAGCTTGGAGCACAAACACACAATACTGAATGTATTACTAGAGAATGTACAAAGATAAGTATCCCATTAGAGCAATAGGCGTATATACAAGCCGGGGGAAAAAAACCTCCTAAAGAGGGAAAAAAAGTGCGACGGCGGTCCTAGTGTGTTCACAGACATCACTACCTAAATATATCAACAAATCCCCCCTAGGAGTGATGCGGTGAACAAGGAGCTGGCACTCATGTATAAGGAAGTGCCAAGCTATGTGGAAATCACTCCACAAAAAGAAGTAAGCTCAAAACTTTGCGGAAAGCTTCAAACTTCTCCCTAGGCAGAGCCTTTGTGAAAAGGTCTGCAATGTTCTTCTGCGTGGGCACATATGCCAAGCTGATCTCCCCAGCAGAGAACCTCTCCATGACATAGTGATAATGCACCTCAATGTGCTTAGTGTGAGCATGGAACACAGGCTTCCTCGCAACTGCCAATGCGCTCTGACTGTCAGTGAAGATGGTGGTGGTAGAAGACTGGCCAACACCCAAATCAGCCATAAGGCGTCTGAGCCACACACACTCAACATTCGCTGTGAAAGCTGCCCTATACTTAGCCTCACAACTGGAAGTGGCCACAGTAGGCTGCTTCTTGCTCAACCAAGATATACATGAGCTACCAAGCATGAAGCAAAAACCACTGGTGGACACACGATTGTCATAGCAACCAGCCCAATCTGAGTTAAAAAAAGCATGCAAATCTGGCGATAGTGATCCCCCCTTGGGATAAAACAACCCAAGTAGCTGAGTACCACTCAAGTAGCGAAAGATGCGCTTAACCGCCTTCCAATGCGTGACTCTTGGGCAATGCATAAACCTGCTCATCTGTGAGACAGCAAACTGAATATCTGGCCCAGTAATGCATAAGTAAATCAAGCATCCAACAGCCTGCTAATAGAGAACAACATCAAATGCACCTCCAGCATCATGAAGACTCAATCGTAAACTTGTCTCCATAGGAGTGGCAATAGGCTTACAGTCTTCAGGCAAAAACGCTGCAATAATGTGTCAATATATTTCGTTTGACACAAAGCCATTCCACCATCAACTTGCATAAAATGAATGCCCAAATAGTGATGCAAATGCCCTCAGACATCTCAAATGAGGCATGCAAATCAGCCTTAAAATCAGCAATATGCTTCTCAATAGGACCAGTGAGCAGCATGTCGTCAACATAGACAACAATGATCAGAAGCACATCATTAGCATGCTTAACATATAAGGTGCTTTCAGTTGGACTGTTCTCAAAACCATGTGCAATCAGATAGGCATGTATCTTCTCATACCAAGCACGTGGTGCTTGCTTTAAATCATATAATGCCTTCTTTAACCTACACACCTGGTTTTCATGCCCTTTCTGCACAAAGCCACGGGGCTGAAAAACATACACTTCTTCATGCAAGTCACCATTCAGAAATGCTGTTTTAATGTCCAACTGATGTACATTCCAACCATGATGGGTTGCAAGTGCACAAATGCTCCGAACAGTAGTCATACGGCATGTAGGTGCAAAGGTCTCATCAAAATCAATGCCTCTTTCCTGCGCATAACCCTTTGCAACAAGCCTAGCCTTATACCTGTCAACTGTACCATCAGGTTTACGCTTCAGCTTGTATACCCACTTAGTGCCAATGGCCTTCTTGCCAGGAGGCAAGTCACATAAAGACCATGTACCATTCTTCATTATAGCATCATATTCAGATTGCATAACAGCCATCCAATTTTCTGAATTCTGTGCTTTATCAAAAGAAACAGGCTCATTCTCATCACAGAGATTAGACGCAGCCATAGCATAGCAATCTGATGCAAAGGAGGCACTATGAGAGCCTGAACGAGTAGGATATGATAAAGGTGCATCTAATTTGCTGTCGCGCAAAGTCTAGACCAGCCATTTTGGCATAGATTTTGCCTGCTCAATATCCGCTCTCTCATCAACAAGTGCATCATGTAAATCTGCATCAGAAATGGAATGATCTGCATCATCATATGAAACTTGCTAAGGCTGAGAAGTTGCCTCATTAGGACCAGCACTAGACTGTCCACCTGTAAAAAGAGGCATCAAAGTATCATACATGTCTTTGGAGCTAACAAATGTCTCCTTAGTACATGAAAGCAATGGCTGAATAGCATCTTCCACAAAGACAACATCACGGCTAACCAAAATGCGTTTAGTCTGTGGATGATACAGACGATAGCCTTTACCTTCAGAACTGTACCCAACAAAAATACATTTTACTGCCTTATCATCCAATTTTCTGCGATGTTGTTCAGGCACTAGTGCATATGCCAAACAACTAAAAACACGCAGATGAGCAACAGATGGCTTGTGGTCATGCCAAGCCTCATATGGAGTGATAGACTGCAGCACTTTAGTGGGACACCTGTTCAGTACATATGCTGCACACATGACAGCCTCAAGCCAAAAACTATGAGGTAAAGCCTGACTCTTGACCATACACCTCGCCATCTCCATGAGAGACCTGTTCTTCCGTTCATCAACTCCATTCTGTTGAGGTATATACGGCACTGTACACTGGTGTTTTATCCCACGTTCAGCCAAAAATGCATTAAAATCAGAAGACATATATTCCCCCCCTCGATCAGAACGGAGGGTGCCCATTTTTACATGTTGACAGATTTTCAGCCAAAACCAAAAACTGTTGAAGCACATGAACACTTCGGACTTTGCTTTGAGTGGATATATCCATGCATGCCTGGAAAAATCATCAACGAAAGTCACGAAGTAAAGGTAATTTCCAAAAGAGGGTGTCTGCGTAGGACCACAGGCATCACTATGTACAAGCTGCAATTTCTGTGTAGCCCGAACTGAACCATCTTTTGGAAAGGAGGAACGCTACATTTTGCCCAAAATGCAGCCTTCACAAACATGTTTTCTAGGTGCCTCAAGTTTGGGCAAAGAGGACACCATTTCAGATTTCTGCAGGCATAGCAAACTAACAAAATTCAGATGACCAAAGCGTGCATGCCAAAGCTTTGCATCTGACATAGCCTGAGAATCATTTACTGCACATGCCAAATCATTTTTAGATCTTTCATAGTGTATGAGCTTATACAGCCAACAACATAAAATGCCAGAAGCAATAATCACATCGCCATTTGATAGCTCATGAATTGTACAGCTGTCATCAACAAATTTCACAACCAAGCCAATCTTGGCTAATGCAGAGACTGATAACAGGTTCTTTTTGATCCCTGGCACAAATAAAGCATCTGACAACGTGAAAGAACTACCATCAGCAGTAGTCAAAATGATCTTACCAACTCCCATAACAGGATAAGAGGAGTTATTGGCACATGTAATAGTATTCCCTGTAGGGGCAGGCTCGAGTGAAGAGAAGAAATTGCGCTGCGAGGTAATATGTTTGGTTGCCCCACTGTCAAAATACTGGCAAACATCTGAGTCTACTGCAGACATGCACTGCTCATGAGAAGATGGGTCAAAACTGCAGACAGTAGTAAATGCCCATTCTTCTTCCTGCACAAGATTTGCAGACTCTATTTTTGGTGTAGAGGCCTCTGCAACAACCATTCCAGCCTCTTTCTTCTTTGCCTCTTTAGCAGCCAGTTTCAGACAGTTCTTTATGATATGATCATTCCCTTTACAGTACTTACAAAACAATTTCTGCTTTTCTGATATATACACCTATTGCCCTAATGGGATACTTATCTTTGGAATCGCACGAATTTTGATGAGCATACTCAGCGTGTTTCTGAGATCAAAACTGCTTCACTTTGTGGTGCCGAAATCACGATCTGAGCTTGTTTCGGCCTCTGAATGCACTATCACAGCGCTTGTGCAGGCTATTTCGTCTTTTTGTGCCAAAGGTTTATACCAGTTTCTGTTCGCCAGTATAAGCATCTTGAAGTCTGCTATAGGTCTAGTGGAATTCGTATGGGCAGTTCTGTTCAACTTTTTGAGATACATTCAATTTTCTGCATCAAGGTATTTTATTCACCGGCCATGGCTGAAAGCAGTGATGTATTCCGTATGTTGGCTGTTGAGGATAAGTTGGATGGTACCAACTACCCATTGTGGGCTTATATGATGAGACATGTATTGGTTGCAAAAGGATTGTAGAACATTGTGCAGGGTGTTGAAAGACGTCTTGTCACACCTCTGACTACAGGTACTGCAAATACAGGTGCTGGAGCTGATGAAGATGGTGTCGAAGATGATATTCCGCACATTCCTGTTCGTGCTTTTGTTTTTGCTGCACCTACTATAGAGCAGATTCGCTGGGATGGCAGAGATGCCTAGGCACATGCATTGATAGCTTTGTCTGTCAAACATGCCATTATTCCTCATATTCACTCTTGTAGAACAGCTAAGGATACTTGGGATACACTTACCACATTGTACCAAGCTAGGAATGAGGCTCGTGTTGCTTACCTCCGAAAACAGTTGGAGAGTGAGCACATGAATGAAGGTGATTCTATGGATAGTTTCCTAATGAAGATCAAAGACTTGAAGGAACAATTGATTTCTGCTGAGGAGGTTATACCAGATAGCTCACTTGTGCAGACTGTTCTGAATGGTCTTCCTGATTCATATCAGAGTTTTGCTTCTACTCTTCGGTTGATGATGAAAGGCAATCCAAATGCCTTATCATTTGAGGAGTTAGTCTTTGTTCTGTTGCAGGAAGATTAGTCCAGGCATAATAGGTCCATTATGCGAGTTGCAGATCAAGCTTTCCTGGCTAGTCAGAAGGGCAAAGGAAAATGGAGCTCTTCAACTAGTAAGCAGAAATATGCTAATTCTGCATACTCAAAGAAGGAAGACAAAGATAAGTATCCCATTAGGGCAATAGGCGTATATACAAGCCAGGGGAAACAAACCTCCTAAAGAGGGAAAAAAAGTGCCTCGGCGGTCCTAGTGTGTTCACACATATCACTACCTAAATATATCAACAACTTGGTGCATATTGCAATTCCGTTGAATAAGTTGACGCATGTTTCTCCAAGTAAATTCAATTGGAATGAGGAATCTGCAATTTCTTTTCATCAGCTCAAGGAACTCCTAAGTGAGGCTCTAGTTATGTAGGCTCTAAAGTGGGATCAATCTTTCCATGTCTTTGTGGATGTTCCTAAACTAGCAATAGGTAGTGTCATGTACAAAGGAAACCATCTCGAATCTCAGATTCCATGTGGCTTTCTATATCTCATGATTATCTCAAAATTTGGGAAAACTAATGCTTCCATTGTGATTGAAACATGCCAAAACCCTAAGATCAATTGTCTACTTGCTAGATTCTGATATCTAGAGGTCTTGTTTGGATTGCTAACATCATCAATGACATCATCAAATCATTACCACCTTTAAACTGCCTTTGATAACTGCCCCTTGAAAACCTATATAAGGAGGGATTGGCCACATACATCCTCAATCTTGCAAATATCATTCTCGGGGGCTCAAGGAGTCGTGATCTCCAAGTAAGTACTTTCCAAGTTCTTGTTCAAGTTCTAGTCTTGTGCCTTGTTCTAGTCTTGTCTAGTCTAGTATCTTGGACATCCCATTGTGTCCTATCGTAATCTCCTAGTACGAGATCTTGTTGAGTTATTTCTTGTATCTAGTTCATCTCCTTGAAGGGAGTTCTTGTATTCCAGATATCTTGTTTCATACCTATGATCTCGAGTTGTAGGATCTAATGTATCATCTCTAATCAAGTTATCCATACCTATCAATCCCAGCTTGTGGGACTTCTTGTATCAGCTACATATTCTTGTATTATTTCCCCTATGTGGCTTATCTTATAATCGAAAGTATAATTCCAAAATCTTGTCTAGTCTAGTCAAAGGGCACAATCTAGTGCTCCCTTGACATTTTGGCAAGACTAGCTTCTATCCAAGACCAGGAATCATGGAGAACACATTTGAATAGATTGTGACATCGCTTCAAAATCTCTAGTGACAAGTTGAGTACCTAACTCATCAATAGACACGAGTCGAGATGGGACATCGAGTACATGTAGACACACTCATCCAGGAACTACAAGCGCGAGTCGAGAACCTTCAAGCATATCAAGGAAGTACTCAAGTGAACCAACGTCCTAGTTCATCCTTCATGAAGAAACCTAAGATTTGCATGGCAAAAAATTCGATGATGATTGCGTAAAGTTCCATGGGTTCTTGCAACAAGTCAGATTGTACGATCGTATGTAGCCTGATAGATAACCTGATGATGCATTTGAGGTTGGTTTTATTGGAACCTTGCTCTATGGTCAAGTATTATCATGGTTCACCCCAGTCTTGGAGAAGGATATGGCAGTACTTCATGACTATGAGGGGTTTCTCCGAGAGATCATCGCCATGTTTGGAGATGTAGAGACGAGTCGAGTGGCAAAAACAAAACTTCGGAAGCTACATCAAGGTAACCACCCTGCCTCTAGTCTACGCATCAAAATTTAGGCAATTGATATGCGATTTCACTTGGCATGAAGATTATTTCATAAGCCAATTTAGATGGGGTCTAAGAGATGATGTGTAGGACCTTCTACTCATGATGCGAGAGGTCAAGACATTGAATGAATACATCACCCAAGACATTGAATGTGATAATTGCCTTTTTGAAAGGAAACCCTTCCAACCCACTCCTAGAGAAGAACCTATGCCTAAACCTATGCATTCACCAATGGAAACCCTTCCAACCCACTCCTAGAGAAGAACCTATGCCTGAACCTATGCAGATAGATGTAGCTAGGTTCCAACCTCTAACCCCACAAGAGAAACAAAGAGGGAGAGAACAAGTTATGCCTCTATTGTGGAAACCCTGGCCATATTGCAATTAATTGTCCAAAAAAGAGAAAAAACTCTAGAGTTGTAGTCGCACTTGTCGACCAGGGAAACGAGGAAATCTAGTTGTAAAGGAGACCGTACAATTGCACCATGATATAAGAAAGGGTCTCATAATTCTAGCAACACCCATAGAAACATGTCTTGCCCCTGTCAAGTTAATCATGCCTAAGAAGACCCTTTCCAATGTAGCCCTAGTAGATTTAGGAGCTTCCTCATGTTTCATCGATGAAGGATTGGTTAAGAAACACATGATTCCGGTACTACAGAAGAACAAACAAGTGGTAGCTTAGGTAGTAGATGGACAACCTCTAGCATCTAGGAATATTACCATAAAAACCACACCATTAAGAGTACACCTTGATGACCACGATTACAACATATGTTTCAACATAATATCAAGTCCAGCAAATCCCCTTATCACTCGAATGCCTTGGCTAAAGAAACATAATCCAAATATCAATTGGGAGAAGAATAGAATCACTTGTTGGGATATCCATAAGAACCCAACATATGTAGGAGCCAAAGCCTTCATGCATGCGGTAAGAAAGGAACCAACAGATATGATCTATGCCATACCAACTCAAGAATCCAAGAAAGATGATCCAGTGTAGCTACCCACTCAGTACCAAGGCTTTGAAGATGTTTTTGAAAAGAATAATGTAGATATCCTCCCAAAGCATAGACCTTATGATTGGCCATAGAACTTCAAGAGGGAGCACAACTGCCCTTTGGACCAATCTACAAATTATCCCCAAAGGATCTTACAAAATTATGCAAGAACATTGATGAGAATATATCTAAGAGGTTTATCAAGCACTCAAAGTCTCCAGCAAGAGCTCCTATTTTTTTTGTAAAGAAGATGGATGGGAGTCTCCGAATGTATGTAGACTATCATGGGTTGAATAAAGTCATTATAAAGAACAGATAACCTTTACCACTCATATCAGAGCTCTTCGAATGCCTTGGAAAAGCAAAGTTATTCATGAAGATTGACCTTCAAGGAGCTTACAATCTTGTCAGGATCAGAGAAGGAGGTGAATGGAAGACATCATTTCGAACAAGGTATGGGCATTTTGAATATATAGTTATGCCATTTGGTCTCACAAATGCTCCAGACATCTTCTAGCATATGATGAATGATATTTTTCAAGAGTATTTAGATGATTTTGTGGTAATATACCTCAACAATATCTTGATATTCTCCAAAAATCTAGAGGATCATGAATTGTTATGTTTACAAACTTTTAAACATTAAAGTACACAACGAAACATGATGAGACCTCCCAAGATCTTCAAAAGATCAAACAAATATTTCCAAACTTCAGAAATCAAACTTTCCTCCAAACTTTCAAGAAAACAGAAATGGGTGACTGTAGAAAAATAACCACCAAAAACTCTCTGAAAACAGAACTTTCAAAATGTATCATATATTCTGAAATTAGACTCTAGGTAGCATGATTTGCCAACAAAAAACATCAGAAATGGTGGAGTATAGCTACCAAATGAATAGTTTGAAGTCAAGGTATGCGGAGGCCCGCAACAGCAAATTATGACTAATTATTTGAATTGAAAACTAATGTACAACAACAAGAAAACTCAAAGATCTAAGCAAAATTTTGATATATATAGAAGTTATTAGAGCTAAGGAAACTCCTCCAAGTGAAATAACTCAAAAAAACCTCATACTTGTGTGGTGTTTTCTCATTTAATATTATATAGAAACTGATTTACTTATATATTACAAGTTGTAAGCTTTGCAACGCAACAAGAATCACTCAATTTGGCCACCTACTCTAAGAGAACCACTCTTTTTATTGAGAGGTTATCAACAAAAGCGCCTTCCTTGTCTAAAAATAGACACCTCTCCTTTCCTTCTTACTTTTATCTAATTTTATCTACTTTTATTATAAATTTGGAGATGTGAGCACCTCCATATGTTATTTATCATATATAATAAAATCCATAAGCCTAAAAGACAATACTTTAGAGCTTGTTCTTATGTAACATTGCCTCCCTCAAGTAAGCTTTGACTGCAAGTAGAACTTTGATTCGCTTGAGCTTCTGAGCATCCACTGCTTTTGTGAGTATATCTGCTAATTGATCTTTAGTTCCAACATTTTGAATATCAATATCTTCATTCACCACCTTCTCTCGGATATAGTGGTAGTGTACTTCAATGTGTTTGGTTCTTGCATGGTACATTGGATTAGATGCGAGGTGTAATGAACTTACATTATCTCCAAAGAGTAGTGGACGTGTTGTAGATAGATTCATATCTTCATAAAGCTTCAAATACCACATAATCTCACATGTTGCATTTGTAAGGCTTCTATATTCAGCTTCTGTGCTTGAAAGTGCTACTGTAGGCTATTTTTTAGAACTCCATGAAACCAAATTATTACCTACAAATATCAGATATCCACCTGTACTCCTTCTGTCATCCTTATTTCCAGCCCAATCTACATCATTGTATGCTTTCAAATCCATACCTTCATGATATTTATAGCCCAAACCTTCATTTAATGTACCCTTCAAATATCTTAAGACCCTTTGAGCTGCTTGCATATGTACATTGGTGGGTTTGTTCATGAATTGAGGCAATGTACTTACGCTAAATGTATCTACTTATTGAACCATCACTGTTTCTCTTTATCCTATACACCCATTTGTTACCGATTACCTTCATGTTAGGTTGCTTTGGAACTAAACTCCATGTATTGTTCTCATACAAACCTGTCATTTCTTCATCCATTGCTTTAACCCATTTCTTTACCTTTGATGCTTCTTTAAAAGTTGTTGGTTCCTTCTCCTCAAGAAGTTTTGCCATATAAACTTCATGAGAAAATCTTTGCGGTTGCCTTCTTTTTCTTACTAGATACCTTGATTGGCTTCTTGTCCTTCCATGCTTTTCTTGCCTTTGAGTTTGAGTTCTTCTTGACGTAGAACCTTCACTTTCTTTTTCCTGTGACTCAATTTCCTTTGAAATCAAATCGAGAATTTTCTTCAACTTTTGATTGGGAGAGTTATCTCTTCATGTGTAATTCGACTTTCTGGTGAGCTTAGAGAACTTGGCTCTTCTTGGTGACTTCTTATAGTTTCTCCTTCATCTACCTGCACTTCATGTTTATACCAAGATTTATCTTCATGAAAAATAACATCTCTCGAAACAATTACCTCTCCCGTATCTGGGTTCACACATCTATATCCTGGTTGCCCTTCTACCATACCAATGAAAATCATTTTTTGTGACCTTGGATCCAACTTTGACCTTAACTGTTGTGGAACATGAACAAAAGATATGCTTCCAAAAATTTTACAATCAGAAATATGTGGTTTTGATCCATAAAACAATTCATAAGGTGCTTTCTGTACATGAGTTTGAGTAGGTGGTAACCTGTTCATCACATAAACTGCCATATTGCATGCTTCAGCCCAAAAATTAAGTGGTAAGTCCATTTCATTTAACATGCGCCTACCCATCTCCAAGATAGATCTGTTTCTTCTTTCGGCTACACCATTTTGTTGAGGTGTGTATCTGTTTATAGTCTCCTTTTTAATTCCTTCTTCCTCCAAAAATGCAAGAAACTGATTAGAAAAGTACTCACCTCCTCCATCTGATCTCAAGCTTCTTATGCTTTGACCTGTTTGCTTTTCAACCAATGATTTAAACTTTTTGAACATATCAAACACTTTGGATTTGTATTTCATAAAATAAATGAATGTAAACTTTGAGAAGTCATCAATAAATGTTACAAAGTACTTGCTACCTGCCATGGACTCTTCTTGAGATGGAATCCATGCATCAATATGAATCAAGTCCAAAATACCTCTGCTTTGCAATCCTGCTTTTGAAAAAGGACTTCTTATCTGGTTTCCAAACTGACATGCCTAACAAACAAAATCCAAATCTTACTCAGGTAGTTGTGGTAAACCTTCAACCAATGATTTCTTTGCAATAACCTTTAACCTGCCAACACTGATGTGTCCTAATCTTGTTATGACTCATGTGGTTTGAGCAACCACTATCTACATACCAAGTTTTGTTGTTTACCTTCCTCTTATGTGTCTCTGTATGCATAGCCATAAGAATGTTTTCATTCTGTGTCTGAGCCTCCTCTTGCACTATGTTTTTGTTTTGATGCATGTGATCTTGGCCTCTTCCTCTTTGTCTTCCTCTAAAACCACTTCTTCTATTTGGGTTGGAGAAGCAATCCCTGGCATAATGACCAACTTTACCACAATAATGGAAAGTAAAGTTACCTTGCTGATTTGGTTGAGTCTGTTGACTTTGTTGTGTTGTTCTTCCTCCTCTAGTAGAATTAAAGCTTCCTCTTCCTCTTGCATTGTTGTTGAATCTTCCTCCTCCTCTCCAATTTCCTCTACCTCGTGCTCCCTGTGTACTGTGTTTTCTGCAGTCTCTGTGCGGAGTACTTTGTGCGGCCTCAGGAGCTCGGTTTTCTACTCCAAGCATATCATCGTGGAGCTCTCGAGAAGGACAGTGCACTATGGTGCATTGCCGTCGAAATACTTCACTGGTATCAGAGCAGTTTGAGGCAAAAGCTTTGTTCCTTTTGTGCGAGCAAAGCGACCATCCCCCCCAAGGCTTTCGACCAAGGTGGCGACCAAGGCATAGACCTTGGCATACCTTGTCATCCGAGTCACCGAATTCACCGTTGGCGCCGTTGGCTACGCGCGAGGGAGGACCTCAACGATCAAGGAATATAGAGGTTCCCGGTACTTCCCGTGAGGTCACCCATCCCAGTACTCTTCCCCCCAGAGCTCGCTTAACCGTGGCAATCTCTTGCCACTAAGCTACACTCTTGTGGTGTCTGAAGAAGGGGAAAGACTAAGGTTGACATTACCTTGAACAAGTTTTGGTCCCTCAAAGCTTCATTCTTTGCTTTCAAAGCCTATTTCTGAAGCATTTTTGGGGTGTCTTTTGGAGCCATTTTGGAGTACTTTCGCACATAGTTCTCTTCACACAGGTCCAAGAACATCAAGAAGAGTGTTCTTTGTACTTCTCAGACAATAAATATCAACCTTTGGGGCTGTATTTTCAGCCACACTCATAAAACTACAGGTTTCTCGAGAGGCTTTCAGTTTTGGTGGGAGAAGCCACTGCAAATTTATGCAGGTTTTTTAAGCCTAAAACATCAAAGTTGACAAACACTTGCAGGTCTTATTGACTAGTTTTTTGGGCTGTGTATTCAGCCTTTTTAGTATCATTATACTGCCTATATTGAGCACATACACACCATGCGCTTTTGTGGATACCGCTTATGTACGTCCATGTGGTCATTGATATAGCAGTTACGTTCTTTGCATAAAGCCTTTTACGTTTGATAAAGAGGGTCATGGTGAGGTTTTCTTAACTGAGAGACACCCAGTTGTCGGGGTCTCTTCGGTGATGCAAGTAGAAGACTTACCCAGCCTCGCCATAGGAGATGTATGATAGTTGTTAATAGGTGCTCAATATGCCTAGTTGGCTTCTATTGGGTAACTGATTATATGCAGTGGAGTGAGTGATTCACTATGTAGGTAGACATGTCAGTACTTGCAGTTTTATGATACTTTGACACTAGTCATATGCTAATTTTGTAGAGGATACTCTGGCAAAATTTTTCAAGATTTTTGGTTTTGTCAACTATACAGTGGTTGATTTACTCCTTGATACACTTATTTGTTGGTGTTTGGACTCTTCTAGCTCCATTATCATTCTATTCAGTTCTCTATCATCATGGCATCAAAGGTCTTAGGCACATCCGGTGGATCAGGGTCTAGTGCTAGTGTTTTGAGGAGGAGCTATAACTTGTAGGGCAAAGACCATTTTGAGATCCAAAAGTTTGATGGCACAAAATTTGCTCTATGGAAGAATCAGATTAAAGATGTGCTGATTCAAAGGAGGCAATGGAAGCCAGTAAATGGGATTTCAAAGAAGCCTACTGACATGGATGAAGATGATTGGGATGAGTTAGATGAAATGGTCAGGTCTACCATTCGCTTGCACCTAGCAGATAATGTTTACTTTATAGTATTAGACTGTGAAAGTGCAGAGGAACTTTGGAAGAAGTTATGCAATACATATGAAAAAGAGACGGCATCAAATAAAGTGTATCTGATGAGAAAATTATATGACCTTCGTATGAAGGACACAGATAGTGTTGCTTCTCATCTAAATGAGTGCGATGCTATATTCTCCCAGTTACAGGCTCATAAAATGGATATGGATAATGAAATGAAAGCAGTATTGCTGTTATGCACCTTGCCATCATCATGGGATACGTTTTGCATAGCTATTAGCAACAATGCACCTGGTGGTAAACTCGTCTATGATGACATATGTGGAGCACTCTTGAGTGAGGAGATTCGTAGAAAATCTATGGTTGGTACTCAGAGTGGAGATGCATATAATGTTCGTGATTCTTACCAAGGAAAGAATCAGCAATGTGGCAGGAGCAAGAACAAGGAAAAGAATGGTCAACGGAATAAGAGTAGAAGTAAATCAAGGAAGAGGGATATCGAATGCCATTATTGTCATAAGAAAGGACACATGAAGAAAGACTATTATGCATTAAAGAATGCTCAAGGTAAATGATAGAATGTTGATGGGCATGTTAAACAGTTACCTGCACCATCTACTTCGACTGTGAAGATTGAAGAAATTAATGCTATTTCTGATGATGCTGATGTGTTGAAACTTGATAGTACTACATCAGGGTACATTTTTCATTTTGCTGGAGGTTCTATCTCTTGGAGATCTCATCTTCAAGAATGTACAGCTGTTTCCACCACAGAAGCAGAGTATGTTGCAGCAAGTGAGGCATGTAAGGAAGCATTGTGGCTTTCTCGTCTTGCTTGTGATATGGGTTTACCTCAGCATGTACCTCGCTTGCTCAGTGATAGTCAGAGTGTCATTGCTTTGGCTAAGAATCCGGTCTATCATGCAAAGACCAAACACATTGAGGTGAGGTATCACTTCATTAGAGATTGCTTAGCCATTGAGAGCATTATTCTTGAGAAGGTTCACACTCGAGATAATGCTACAGATGCTTTGACTAAAGCTCTACCACAAGATAGCTTTCGACACTGTTGTCACTTGATGGGGGTTACTTGATTCTTGATCTTACGCAGTCACTTGTATACTGTGTAACATGCCCATCAGGTGGGAGGTATAGTTTGTATACTTACACTCAGGTATTCTTTATCATTCTTTATTTTTTTGCCATAGTTACTCTGGCCATATTGGCCTTTAGTGGGAGATTGTTACTGTTAGTGTCCATGTGAAAGGCCAAATGGCCACTGGACACTTCTTTGTATATGTTCTTTATTAAAACATATAGTGTCCTGGCCAATCACAGACTGTAAGTTTGACCGCATTTGTAAGACCTAAGAAGTCTGTCTTCGTGCTCCTTGTGTACTGTGTTTTTTGTGTATTCTGCAGCCTCTGTGCGGAGTACTACGTGTGGCCTCAAGAGCTCGGTTTTCTACTATGAGCATATCATCGTGGAGCTCTCGAGAAGGAGAGCGCACTATGGTGCATCGCCATCGAAATACTTCAAGACTTCCATCTTTCATCTTCTCTCAAGCCATTTAACATGCTATTAAACTTTATATCCTCACTAGGAGATGCATTAATAGAGGCTAATGCTTCAATAAGAGATTTTACCTCAAGAACATAATCATTAACTAATTGTCGTGGATTCTTTTTTACTCTTGTCAGCTCACCAATAAGTTGTGTTTTCCTCGCTCTGTTGGTAGTTGCAAATAACCTTTCTAGAGACTCCCAAGCCTCTCTACTAGTATTCAAACCTCTTATATGTCCAGGCATAGTATTCAAAACTGTTTGTGATATAAACAAAACTCTTTTGTCTCTTTCAATCCATTCTTGCTCTCTTGCTCGGTCTGCTTGTGTAGGAGCTTCTGGTAATACTGGCTTCACTTCTGTATCTGTTATCAATCCCCAAAGACCTTTAGACATGAGATAAGATTCCATTCTAAATTGCCACATGGGATAATTTCTCCCATCTGATAACTTCTCAAATGATGCACTCAAGTCTCCCATGTTGAAATGTTGTAAACAAAGAAGATAATTCAGTAAGATTGATAAAGGATTTGATTAAAAAAACAAATAGCTTTGATACCACAATGTTATGTTTACAAACTTGTAAACATCAAAGTACACAAAAAAAACATGATGAGACCTCCCAAGATCTTCAAAAGATCAAATAAATATTGCCAAGCTTCAAAAATCAAACTTTCCTCCAAACTTTCAAGAAAATAAAAATGGGTAACTATAGCAAAATAACCACCAGAAACTCTCTGAGCAGGATTTGTCAAAACTAATCATATATTCTGAAATTAGACTCTGAGTAGCATGTTTTAGAAACAAAAAACATCAAAAAAGGTGGAGTGTAGCTCCCAAACAAATAGTTTGAAGTCAAGGTATGTGGAGGCCTGCAAGAACAAGGTATGACTAACTGTCTAAATTGAAAACTAATGTACAACAACAATAAAATTCAAAGATGTAGGCAAAAAAAAAAAAAAAAAAAAAAAAAAAAAAAAAAAAATATATATATATATATATATATATATATATATATATATATATATATATATATATATATATATATAGAGAGAGAGAGAGAGAGAGAGAGAGAGAGAGATTGTATGAGAGCCAAGGAAACTCGTCCAAGTGAAATCACTCAAAAAGACCTCATAACGATTGAGATATGAAAGTTTGAAGAGAGGTATGTCTCTGATGAGACACCGGATAGACACAAGAAAAAAGATTTGCACAAACGCTACTTGCGTGGGGTTTTCTCAAATTTTTTTGTACAAAAAATGATCTACCTACATAGTACAAGTTTCACAATGCAACAAGCATCACTCAATTTGGCCATCTACACTAAGAGAACCACTCTTTTTATTGAGAGGCTATCAACAGAAGCGCCTTCCTTGTCTAAAAATAGACACCTCTCCTTTCCTTCTTACTTTTATCTACTTTTACTCTAAATTTGGAGATGTGAGTGCGTCCACATGTTATTTATCATAAATAATAAAATCTATAAGCCTTAAAAACAATACTTTAGAGCTTGTTCTTATGTAACATGAATGTCATGTAAAGATAGTTCTAGAGAAACTAAGAGAAAAAGGTTTATATGCAAAATTGGAGAAGTTCTTTTTCCATCATACAGAAGTGGAGTTCCTAGGGTACATTGTGTAAGAGAAAGGAATCTTTATGGACCCTAAGAAAATTGAGACAATCCTTGATTTGCAACACCTTCATGTGTTTGAGACATACAATGTTTTTTAGGCTTTGCCAATTTTTATAGGATATTCATAAGAAATTACTCCAAGATAGTGACACCTCTCACAAAGCTTACAGGAAATGCAAAATTCTCATGGACCACAAAGCAAAAAAAGCCTTCTAGACCTTGAAATCATCATTCACCACTGCTCTAATTCTAGTTCATCTTGATCCTACCAAGCCTTTCTTCCTAGAGACAAATGCATCAGACTTTGCCTTAGGGGCCATTCTATCCCAACATGGAGATGATGGACACCGACATCCAGTTGCATATCACTCTAGGGAATTCTCCCATCCAATGATTAATTACAAAATCCATGATAAAGAACTTCTTGCAACAGTGGATGCATTTGATACCTGGCATTACCATCTAGAAGGAGCAACCCATAAAGTTATAGTGTATACAAATGATAAGAATTTGGAGTATTTTGTGACCACCCATATCCTCAATAGAAGGCAATCTTGATGGAGTAACTTTTTATCTAAATTTGACTTTGTCATCACATTCCGCCTAGGATGTCAATAGTATCAGTCAGATGCCTTGTCGAGAAGATCTTACCTTGTATCAAAGAAAGGCGAAGAGGCCTTTGATCAGCAGAGAGTGTTTTACTCAAGCCTAAATAACTCCATTTAGTAGCTATCTCTTCAAGTCACCATGAGTATTCAACTTTGACTCATTTGATTCATGAGACATTAGCACATGACAAATTATTTTGTAATGCCAAGCACAAATTTCGAGAAGTAAAAGGATGGGTTATTATTCTATCAGAACCTATTGTATGTACCTCCAGGAAAGCCCAAGATCCAAGTACTTCGACAACATCATGAAAACCTTGCACCATGACATTTTGGAGTAAATAAAACAATAGAGCTTATATCAAGGGATTTTTGGTGGCCTCAAATGTGGAAGGCGATCAAAGAATATATTCGAACTTGTGATACTTCCAATAGATCTAAGGTATTGTGACGTAAACCTCATGGGCTCTTGCAAACTTTACCTATTCCAAAAAGGCCATGAGCTTCATTATCTATGGATTTCATCACAGATCTATCAAACTAGGATAAGTATGATGCCATTCTTGTTATAGTGGATAGATTTCAAAAGATGGCATAGTTCATTCCAATCACCAAGGCAATCACAAGTGCAAGCAATGCTATACTTTTTCTCATATACATCTTTAGGCTTCATGGATTTCCTAGTGCTACTGTCAGTGATCGAGGTCCACAATTCATATCCAACTTTTGGAATAGTCTTTGCAAGCTCCTTGGAGTTCGTCAAAACATCTCCACCGAATCATCCACAAATTGATGGATAAACAAAACGAGTGAACTAAGCCCAAATAGTATCTTCATTGCACCACCAACTATCATCAAAAGGATTGGTTTGATCTCTCACCCTTTGCAGAGTTTGCCTATAACAACAATGCTCATACATCTACCAAGCATAATCCTTTCTTTGCAAATAATGGACAACACCCAAGGATGGATATGCAAGTCTCAAACCATGTCAAGAACCCAACTGCCGCAGATAAGGCCCAATACCTCATGGATATCCATAAAGGACTCAAGGAGAAGAACCATAGAGCTCAAGAACAATATAAGTATTATGCAAAGTAGCATCCTGTTCAAAATATATCCTATCACATTGGGGATGAAGTGTGTAAAAGTCTATTTGACTTGAAGGAATATTTGTAAAATCCACTAAACTCATGGAGTTAGATGGATAGGAAAGATACAAGTTTATTAGAGAGAATATCTCCTAGATTAGTGGATCACTTTTTAGTGAGAGCCAAAGTTGAATTCAAATTCAAATTTTGAATGAAGCATCTATAAAAGATGAATGTAAAATCTTGGAGTTAGATCACTCCAATTCTGAGGCCGTTAGTTGATCATATTTTAAGAGAGTGAGGCTCACTTCATAGCCTACACTTCTCACCATCATTGAGAATTGATTATCATGCCAATGATCATGTACAACATTGTCATATAATACAATATATCATTGCTTACATCTGTTGATCTCTCTGTCATAGTCACTCAGAATATTCATTTTGTATTGCTCATATCTCAATCATTTCTCGACCATCTCCAATGTTCTATTTCTTGTTGGAATCATGCTGACAAATTTTGAAGACATTACATTCAGTGGATTGCGAGAACAGCTCGTCGAAGTGTTCACTGGTCATTCTTTGCAGAGGTCCTTAAAAAATCGAGGGTAATGCTATACTTGCTAAATTGATTGCTTTGTGTATAATCAATCATTTTAAGTGATTCCACTTGGAATCATTAGCTCTTTCAGCTAATTTAATATATCCAAAAGGAATTTTTCTAATTCCTAATGTATTGGAAGCACTGAGCTTAACAAGCAAGTATGTGAACCAAAATAGAAGGTTTCCATTGGATTGTGAAGTGGGAAGTGGTTTGTTTTGAATTAATCATTAGTTACATCATTTCCAAAGTATGTAGGCACTTGTTTAGTGTCATTGGAAGCTAAGAGGGCCTACAACTCAACTCTGTAGTGGAAGAGGTCTGGTACAAAGCAAGAATTTGCAGTACCTACTCATTTCTTGGAGTGTCCATCCATCTTTCCCAACAATGGTATCAGAGCAAAGCTAAGGTAAAATGGGAGATGGTTTTCCTTCTTTCATTGAGAAATTGGATAGGAACAACTATCAAGCATGGTCCTTTAGGATGAAGACATACTTGCAAAGAAGGAGTCTCTATGGATACATCTCAGGAGATGAGGAGATGCCCATTTTCAGAAGCAAAGGACAACCTACAAGAGAGAAGCATGAAAGACTCAATTCATGGTGTGCCAAGGATGCATTAGCAGGGTCATACTTACTGAACTCAATCTCTGATTTTCTTCTTCCACACATTAGGAACTGTAAGACATCCCAAGAGACTTAGGAAACATTGTCTTCATATTTTTTTTCCAACACAAGGGCTAGAAAGAACCAATTGTGGATTGAGTTTACCACTCAAAGGAAGCAACCCAAGCAAGGCATCTCAGAGTATGTGACCAAAGTCAAGGATGTGACTGACCAATTGGCAAACATAGGAGAGGAGATTGAAGAGGAGCAAATTGTGAGACAAGTGATCAATGGTATTAAGGCAGATGAAAAATGGGAGAGCTTCACAACCACCATGGACTTGTACATGGACATGCAGATTCCAGATCTTACCACACTCATGCAGCAACTCTTTACCCATGAAGCCAAGATCAACAAGAATGGAGATTCATTAAGAGGTAATAGCTCTTCTGCCCTATACACAGATAAAGGAAAATATAAAGATAAAGGGGAAAGCAAGAAGATTGAGGATGAAGGTACAA
This sequence comes from Ceratopteris richardii, assembly GCA_020310875.1. Classification (NCBI taxonomy): domain Eukaryota; kingdom Viridiplantae; phylum Streptophyta; class Polypodiopsida; order Polypodiales; family Pteridaceae; genus Ceratopteris; species Ceratopteris richardii. The sequence goes on from CM035409.1 coordinate 15,146,238, forward strand.
CCTCTTAAGCCAACTATGCAGGGAGAGGTAGAAACTCAAGAGGTAGGGGCAGAGGAGGTAAGCAAGGTAGGGGGAGACCTTTCAACTCTTCCCCATGTAATATTTGTGGTTTGTCAAATCATACTACAGATGAGTGTTACAGGAACTTCAAGAATCAGAGAGGTAGAGGTTTCCAAAGAGGTGGATATACACAATCAAGAGGAAGATTCAACCATCATCAAGGCTACAATAACAACTACAACAACAATTACAATAACAACTACCAAGGAGTCTACAAGTCAAGGAAAGACTACAACAACTATATAGAGCAAAAAGAGGATTCTCTTTTGATTATGAATATGACTTCAAAGCAAGGTATGAATGATGACCATCTCTTCTACATTGACTCAAGATGTTCAAACCATGTTTCAGGCAATGTAGCTCTTCTGTCTGACCTTGAGGAACCTAAAGGAAAACATCAGGTACAAACAGGTGATGACACCAAGCACTCAGTGATCAAGGTAGGAAATGTTAAAACCTCTGATGGGAATAGAAACCTGTTGAGCAGGGTTCTATATGTACCTACAATTACCAAAAATTTGATGAGTGTTGGACATATTGTGGAAAAGGGTTTGCAGGTTAGGTTCAACAAATATGGAGCATTTGTGGAGGATCTCCAATATGGATTCAAGAGAATTGCCAAAGGAGAAAAGATAGGTAGATTATTCACTTTTGAACTTGAAGATACAAAGAATATTGCACTTTATAGCTATAAAGATCAAACACTGTCAGAGCTTGAAATTCGGCATGAGAGATTAGGGCTGGTGAAGCTATAACTTGATACATGTAGGCATAGTGGCTTGCAATGAATTAATCATAAGTCAAACTTTGAGCAAGGTATTTCATCCTATTGGATGACCTTATGTCACCATTTAGTGGTAAGAATCTCTTCCTCCTTGGTTTGAATGCTTTAACTCTTGTAGTTTCTAATTTCTCCACATCTTCATAACTTGTAGAGTCCATATCTACCCAATGATGGTCTTCGTTATTTGCCTTTTCTTTTCCTTTGTTACTTTCTTCATGTGAATGAGCTTAATTCTTTTTTCTTCCTTGCCAAACTAATGTAGTAGTCTCCTTTTATGGTGTGTTTGAAGTGGTTGGGCCACTCATTTCCATGCTTTGACATCATTAACATGCTTAACCTATAAGGTGCTTTTAGTTGGATTGTTCTAAAAACCATGTGCAATCAGGTAGGCATATATCTTTTCATACCAAACACGTGGTGCTTACTTTAAACCATATAATGCCTTCTTTAACCCGCATACCTGGTTTCATGCCCTTTCTGCACAAAGCCACGGGGCTGAAAAACATACACTTCTTCATGCAAGTTACCATTCAGAAATGCAGTTTTAATGTCCAACTGATGTACATTCCAACCATGATGAGCTGCAAGTGCACCGATGCTATGAACAATAGTCATTGAACATGCAAGTGCAAAGGTCTCATCAAAATCAATGCCTCTTTCTTGCACATAACCCTTTGCAACAAGCCTAGCCTTATACCTATCAACTATTCCATCATGTTTACACTTCCGCTTGTATACCCTTTTAGTGTTAATGGCTTCTTGCTAGGAGGCAAGTCACATAAAGACCATGTACCATTTTTCAGGATAGCATCATATTAAGATTGCACTGTAGCCATCCAATGTTCAAAATTTTGTACTTCATCAAACAAAACATGCTCAATCTCATCATAGAGACTAGAGGTAACCATAACATAACAATCTGATGCAAAAGAGGCACTATGAGATCCTGAACGAGTACGGTATGACAAAGGTGCATCTAATTTGCTGTCACACAAAGTCTGCACTAGCCATTTTGTCATAGCTTTTGCCTCCTCAATATCAGCTCTCTCATCAAAAAGTGCATCATGCAAATCTGCATAAAAAATGGAATGATCTGCATCATCACGTGAAACTTGTAAAGGCTGAGAAATTGCCTCATTAGGACCATCACTAGATTGTCCACCATGTACAAAGATAAGTAGCCCATTAGGGCAATAGGCGTATATACAAGCCGGGGAGAAAAAACCTCTTAAAGAGGGAAAAAAGTACCCTGACCGTCCTAGTGTGTTCACACACATCACTACCTAAATATATCGACAAATCCCCCTGGGAGTGATGCGGTGAACAAGGAGCTGCCACTCATGTATAAGGAAGTGCCAAGCTATGTGGAAATCACTCCACAAAAGGAAGTAAGCCCAAAGCTTTGCGAAAGCTTCAAACTTCTTCCTAGGCAGAGCCTTCGTGAAAAGGTCTGCAATGTTCTCCTGCGTGGGCACATATGCCAAGCTAATCTCCCCAGCAGAGAATCTCTCCCTGACAGTGTGATAATGCACCTCAATGTGCTTAGTGTGAGCATGGAACATAGCATTCCTCGCAACTACCAATGCGCTTTGATTGTCAGTGAAGATGGTGGCAAAAGACTGATCAACACCCAAATCAGCCATAAGGCGTCTGAGCCACACACACTCAACATTCGCTGTGAAAGCTGCCCTATACTCAGCCTCACAACTGGAAGTGGCCACAGTAGGCTGCTTCTTGCTCACCCAAGATATACATGAGCTACCAAGCATGAAGCAAAAGCCACTAGTGGACACACAAGTGTCATAGCAACCAGCCCAATCAGAGTAAAAAAAAGCATGCAAATCTTGCAGTAGTGATCCCCCCTTGGGATAAAATAACCCAAGTAGCCGAGTATTATCAAGTAGCGAAAGATCCGCTTAATCACGTGCCAATGCTTGACTCCTCGGCAATGCATAAACTTGCTCATCTGTGAGACAACAAACTGAATATCTGGCCGAGTAATGCATAAATAATCAAGCATCCAACAACCTGCTGATAGAGAACAACATCAAATGCATCTGCAGCATCATGAAGACTCAATCGTAAACTTTTCTCCATAGGAGTGGCAATAGGCTTATAGTCTTCAAGACCAAAACGCTGTAATAAAGTGTCAATATATTTCGTTTGACACAAAGCCATTCCACCATCAACTTGCATAAATTGAATGCCCAAATAGTGATGCAAATGCCCCAAATCAGACATCTCAAATGAGGCATGCAAATCAGCCTTAAAATCAGCACTATGCTTCTCAATAGGACCAGAGAGCAGCATGTCCTCAACATAGACAACAATGATCAGAAGCACATAATTAGCACGCTTAAACATATAAGGTGCTTTTAGTTGGATTGTTCTCAAAACCATGTGCAATCAGATAGGCATGTATCTTCTCATACCAAGCACGTGGTGCTTGCTTTAAACCATATAATGCCTTCCTTAACTTGCACACTTGGTTTTCATGCCCTTTCTGCACAAAGCCACGAAGCTGAAAAACATATACTTCTTCATGCAAGTCAGCATTCAGAAATGCTGTTTTAATGTCCAACTGATATACATTCCAACCATGATGAGATGCAAGTGCACAGATGCTATGAACAGTAGTCATTCGGCAAGTAGGTGCAAAGGTCTCATCAAAATCAATGCCTCTTTCTTGGTGCATAACCCTTTGCAACAAGTCTAGCCTTATACCTGTCAACTGTACCATCAGGCTTGCGCTTCAGCTTGTATACCGACTTAGTCCCAATGGCCTTCTTGCTAGGAGGCTAGTCACATAAAGGCCAAGTACAATTCTTCATTATAGCATCATATTCAGAATGCATAGCAGCAATCCAATTTTCTGAATTTTGTGCTTCATCAAACGAAACATGCTCATTCTCATCACAGAGATTAGATGCAGCCATAGCATAGCAATCTGATGCAAAAGAGGCACTATGAGAGCCTGAACGAGTACAATATGACAAAGGTGCATCTAATTTGCTTTCACGCAAAGTCTACACTAACCATTTTGGCATAGTTTTTGCCTGCTCAATATCAGCTCTCTCATCAACTAGTGCATCATGTAAATCTGCATGAAAAATGGAATGATCTGCATCATCACATGAAACCTGCAAAGGTTGAATAGCATCTTTTACAAAAAGATCACGAGTAACTAGAATGCGTTTAATCTGTGAACGATACACATGATAGCCTTTACTTTTAGAACTGTAACTAACAAAAATACATTTTATTGCTTTATCATCTAATTTTCTGCGACGTTGTTCACGCACTAATGCATATGCCAAACAACCAAAAACACGCAGATGAGCAACAGATGACTTTCGATCATGCCAAGCCTCATATGGAGTGATAGATTGCAACACTTTAGTGGGACACTTGTTCAGTACATATACTGCACACATGACAACCTCAAGCCAAAAACTATGTGGTAAAGCTTGACTCTTGACCATTCACCTCGCCATCTTCATGAGTGACCTGTTCTTTCGTTCAGCAACTCCATTCTGTTGAGGTTTATACGGCACTGTATTATCCCATGTTCAACCAGAAATGCATTAAAATCAGAAGACATATATTCCCCCCTCGATCGGAACAGAGGGTGCCCATTTTACATGCTGACAAATTTTTAGCCAAAACCAAAAACTGTTTGAAGCACATTAACACTTCTGCCTTTGCCTTCAATGGATATGCCCATGCATGCCTGGAAAAATAATCAATGAAAGTCACGAAGTAAAGATAATTTCCACAAGAAAGTATCTAGATAGGACCACAGACATCACTATGTACAAGCTGCAATTTCTGAGTAGCCCGAACTGAACCATCTTTTGGAAATGAGGAACGCTGCATTTTGCCCAAAAGACAGCCTTCACAAACATGTTTTCCAGGTGCCTCAACTTTGGCCAAAGAGGACACCGTTTCAAATTTCTCCAAGCATAGCAAAGTAGCAAAATTCAGATGCCCAAAGCGTGCATGCCAAAGCTTTGCATCTGACATAGCCTGAGAATCATGTACTGCACATGCCGAATCATACATAGATCTTTCATAGTCTATGAGTTTATACAACCCACGACATAAAATGCCAGAAGCAATAATCACATCGTCATTTGATAGATCATGAACTGTACACCTGTCATCAACGAATTTCACAACCAAGCCAATCTTGGCTAATGCAGAAAATGATGACATGTTCTTCTTGATCCTTGGCACAAATAAAACATCTGACAAAGTGAAAGAACTACCATCAGTAATAGTCAAAATGATTTTACCAACTCCCATAACAGGATAAGAGGAGTTGTTGGTGCATCTAACAGTATTCTCTGTAGGGGCAGGCTCGAGTGAAGAGAAGAAACTACGTTGCGAGGTAATATGTTTGGTCGCCCCACTGTCAAACTACTAAACATCTGAGTCTACTACAGACATGCACTGCTCATGAGAAGATGGATCAAAACTGCATACAATAGTAAACGCCCATTCTTCTTCCTGCACAAGATTAACAGAGGGTGTTTTTGGTGCAGAGGCCTCTGCAACAATAGTTATAGGCTCTTTTTCTTTGCCTCTTTAGCAGCCAGTTTTGGACAGTTTTGGACAGTTCTTTATGATATGATCATTCCCTTTACAATACTTGCAAAACAATTTCTGATTTTTTGATTTCTTCTCATCTTTATCTTCCTTCTTCGAATGTGCATCATTTGCAGATTTCTGCTTACTAGTTGAAGAGCTCCATTTTCCTTAGCTGATATGACTAGCCAGAAAAGCTTGATCTGCAACATGCATAATGGACCTGTTCTGCCTGGAGAGATCTTCCTGCAACAGAACAGAGACTAACTCCTCAAATGACAAGGCATTTGGATTGCCTTTCATCATTAAACGAAAAGTAGAAGCCAAACTCTGATATGAATCAGGAAGACCATTCAGAACGGTTTACACAAGTGACTATCTGGTATAACCTCATTAGCAGAAATGAACTGTTCCTTCAAGTCTTTGATCTTTGTTAGAAAACTGCCCATAGAATCATCTTCATTCATGTGCTCACTCTCCAATTGTGTTCGGAGGTAAGCAACACGAGCCTCATTTCTAGCTTGGTACAATGTGCTAAGTGTATCCCAAGCATCCTTAGCTGTTCTGCAAGAGCGAATGTGAGGAATAATGACACGTTTGGCAGACAAAGCTATCAATGCATGTGCCTGGGCATCTCTGCCATCCCAACAAAATTACTCTGCAGGAAGTGCGGCAGAATTCACAACACGAATAAGAATATGCAGAATATCATCATCTTCGACAGCTTCTGCATCCGCTTCTGTACCTGCAATTGTGACAGTTGCAAGTGTGATAGGACGTTTTTCAACACCCTGCACAATGTTCCATAATCCTTTTGCAACCAATACATGTCGTATCATATAAGTCCATAACATGTAGTTGATACCATCCAACTTATCCTCAACAGCCAACATACGGAATACGTCACGGCTTTTAGCCATGGCCGGTGACTAAAATAGCTTGATGCAAAAAATTGACTGTATCTCAAAAAGTTGAATGGAACTGGCTAGACGAATTCTGCTAGACCTGTAGCAGACTTCGAGACGCTCATACTGGTGAACAGAAACTGATATATATCTTTGGCACAAAAAGATGAAATAGCCTGCACAAGCGCTGCGATAATGCATTTGGAGGCCGAAACGAGCTCAGATTCTAAGACTGCAACCGGAGGAGTGTCGAGGGTGCTCTAGATGAAGCGACGACATGCTCTCATACCAATTGTTGGAGACAGACATCTGCGGAAGCACACGAACAGGACAAGGAAGGAGAAGCTTGGAGCACAACACACAATACTAAATGTATTACTAGAGAATGTACAAAGATAAGTAGCCCATTAGGGCAATAGGCGTATATACAAGCCGGGGGAAAAAACCTCCTAAAGAGGGAAAAAAGTGCCCCGACGATCGTAGTGTGTTCACACACATCACTACCTAAATATATCAACAGTGCGGGGGTTGGGGCGTTGCTGGGAGAGGGGTGGATGGGAAGGGACAAAGTTGGTGGATAAAATGATATATCTTTCTCTAAAAGTTGGTATAATTATACTTGAGCATATATTGTAACTCATTATACAATGATATCTATAATCCTATGCAAACTTCATCATTGGCAAAAAAAAAATTACGCTTCACGAGTTCTATTTATTAATTTCACAAAAACCCATGTGGTCGCTCATCTCGTTAAAAAAAAGAAAAGAACTTGGTGCTTCGTCAATACATCTAAAATACGACTGTCAGAAACGAAGGAGAAGATTTGTCACTTGAAGTATCAGGCAGCCGCCCATCCTTACACAGATATATCTACACCAGAACGTTCTCAGGTCGTCTGTACTCGTATAGCGTATATAAAAGAGATTTTGGGGCTACCATGACATATGATCCGAAGATGAATTCGGAAGAACGATAGGACTGACTGAGAGGACGTTATTGCTGGGTAAACCTGTGAACAAGAGAGGGAAGGCGGTAATGTGAGTCCCAATAAAGCTGGGGAAACACCAGCAGGTTGTACCTTAGCATAGTGAGGGTTGTACCTTCCAAATTTGAATTAAATCATTGACATGATCTTGCCATTCTTTCACCATTAATATTCAGACTAAAAGCCCCATTAATATAAGGGAACAAATTACACGAGGGCGTACAAAGATGACTTTCTAGATCTATGTATGATATTTACTGTTACCATTCTCTGTGGGTCATAATGAGCTGTACATCACATAGATTCGCAAAGGGGAAGAGACGATTCTGTCATCAGCAAACCTAGCAAC
>CM035409.1:15158910-15168910 GCA_020310875.1 Ceratopteris richardii
AATGAGAGCCGACTTCCCCATATTAATGTTTAGCGAAGTTGCCTCCGAAAAAGGAGTCAATGAAGCAAGTATATGCTGAATATTTTCCTCACAAGCCTTTGCAAAGAGAAAAGTATCATCTGCAAATCCAACTGCAATGTGCTGAATTCCATGTACAGAAATACCATGGATAAACCCTGATTCCATCTTAGCTTGTAAGAGATAAAACCTCGGTGTGGAGGCCATCGCAAAAGAGAGGACTAAGAGGACAACCCTAGCGTACTGACCGCTGGACCGGAAAGCGTGCAGAAAGCCTTCCATTAATTTCTACTTCGGAAGCAGTGTCCTAAGGTAGCAAATAAATAAGACGACAGAATTTAAGCCCGAATCCGAGTTTCTTGAGCGTCGAAGCAATGAAATCCCAACGCACGCGATCAAAAGCCTTTTCAAAATAAATTTGCATGCCAACCACCTCCTAGCCAGATCCCAAAGCATGCTCCATCAAAATTTGCGTGAAAAGGATGTTATCATAAATCGATCTCTTGTGAATAAATCCAATCTGTGTAGGGTGTACTAGTTTATGAATAAGTGGTTTAAGCCTAAGAGCGAAAATTTTAGCAAATATTTTGTAGATAATATTCATCATTGAAATCGGTCTCCAGTCACCAATCCTTTTAGGGATCTCCACCTTGGGATTAAGTTTAATTTTCCCTTGCTTGAACGTATAAGGCATCCTTTGATCCCTCCACATTTCATTACATACATCAAGAAGCAGTGATTTAAGAGAGGGCCAGAAGGAAAGAACAAACTCTTTGGTGAGACCATCCAGATCGGGAGCGTTCCCATTCTTAAGAGAGCCAAGAGCCAGAAAAATTTCTTCCTCTGTTATGGAGGGCTCACACGCAGCAGCCATCCGTGAGTCCACGCGCTGAGGAGTATGAGCAAGGGCATCATGGAGTGCCGCGAACCAGGAGTCATCGGTGGAATACGAGGAAGCGAATACGTTTTTGTGCTGGTTCGAACAAGCATCAGCTATGGAGTTCCCCTCACACAACTCTTTGTCCTCAATCTCTAGTAACGAGATGGTATTTGCAGCACGCTTGCTTAACATGCAAGAAGTCAAAGAAGCATTTCGAGGAAGCATGTAAATCATTCACATCCATGCATATAGCTCGAACTTTGGCGAAATGTATAGCATTATTTTCAGCAATATGCAAGCATCTGTAAGCATCACACAAGCGCGAGTACTCCCTTTCAGAACGAAGGAGACCCATATCCACCTTTTCAGTTAATGAAAGAATAACATGCTCAACTTCAACTTTGCTTTCAAAACATTAGAAAAGTATTTCCCACAATCCCGAATTAGATCTTGCATACCTAGCACAAAGGCTTCCCATTTCAAAGAAGCAGAAAGCTTTAAAGCAAGCACTTCGAGAATAAGATCGTCGACTTTTGCTTTAAACACCGATGTTTGAATCCACGCATGGTTAAGTCTGAGTGGAATCTTGAGGAGTTTGTCAGGAATACAGGCTCTCCAATTTGAATCAAAGAGGAGTAACAAAAGAGGACTATGATCTGAAAGTAACATTGTGGCATCGATCCACATTTTGGAAACAAGGGAGAGAGCAGAAATATGAGAGTAATAACACCTGTCCAACCTACTCATAGCCTTCCTATGCGACCTAGAATGAAAAGTATAACGAAGAGTATGACCTCCGATATATCCCCATAAATCTTTACAATTCAAAGAGTCTAAAATTTCATTCCACAACCACTTTTCCTGTGATGAGATCAAGGAGGAAGCATTGTACAGTCTGTATCTATCTCAACCATGTTGAAGTCACCACACATTATGATACGGGCATTATTCCACAGTTGTAGCTGCTCACAAGAATGAACAGCATGTAGAATACTTTCCCATGTTTTAGCTCTCTCCATCGGAGAATTTGGAGCATACACATTTTATGTATCTCCTAGGAGGATCCTTTGCCACAGTCTCCCCCTCTCTTCTCTTATACACGATAAGCTTTACTGGGTAATCGGGGCTGCAGAATGCACATGTTTTTCCACCGCAATTTCTTTTCCTTTATTGCCGATACCTTGAGGGGTGTGTTGGGGATAAAGGCCCCAAGGACTCTCCTTTTGTATATTTTGACCCTTCCATGTGAAAGCTCTCTTCGAGAGCTTTCCAGACATATTTTTGTTGTATTTTTTGGACCCCAAATTGGGGAGTTATAGGCATTTACATTATTTTTATGACTTTTGGTCATTGGCCATGTGTGAACATGCCCAAATGACCTAAAAGTCACTTATCAATAAGACTTGGTCCCAAATCTCTCATAACTTGATTGGGACTTCTTCAACCTCAGCTTCTCCATCTTCTTCTCCAAATTTCTGCGTAGGTTTCTCTCTCTACTTTCTCTCTCCTCACGCAGCAGCCCACTCCCTTAGTGTTTGGAGCAACCGAGCACACCACGACGTAGCTCTCCGCGGCCTCTCTCAACTGGTATCAGAGCTTTGAGCTGTTCCATCGCGACAAAGTTGCTCAAACTGTTTTTCTACTTCAGCCTATGTTGAGCTTAAGGTGTTTTCTTGCATTTGGGAGAATTTCATCGCGAAAAACCTTCTTTTTTCGCGATAAAAGGGCTGTTTTTGGAGGATTACTTCAGCCCGGAGCAAAGCTGAAGCAAATTTTGTGCTTTTTAGAGAGTTTCATCGCGAAGAATCTCTTCTATTCTTCTTTTTGTATCCCCACGGGTCTTTTTCAGCATCCACATTGCTGATTTTTTCATCTACAGGTCTTTTGTGGCAGAAATTCTCTCATTTTTCAAGTGGGAGGACATGCACAAAGATTGAGGAAGTGCATACTTGCTGGAAACTTATTACAGTAGGTCATTTCTCTGATTTTACAGGTCATATTGCTGCAAAAATTGGGGCTTTTGTGAAAACAAGCACCCATTGCCTTGGTTTTACATCTATGTATGCCTTTTGTGGTTGAAAAACAACAAATTTGTTGTTTTTGATGCAATTACAGCTTGCTGGAATTTTCTGAAATTTTCTGCAGAAAATTTCAAAAATTGTTTTTTGCAAGTTTTGAACAGTTTTTGGGCTTAATTTCTCAGCTATAGTCTCCTAAGGTAATTGCGCACAGGACAGCAGGTGAATTTTACCTTTTTTGGTGAAATTTTAAAGCTCTTAGTGTGCAAACATGGCCTCTACCTCCTCTGATGTCAAAAGCTTGTTTGAGATCAAGAGATTTGAAGGTAATGGTTTCGATTTGTGGAAAGAGAGAATGTTGGGCATCCTCTTTCTTAAAGATTGTGAAGGGGCTCTTGAGGAAGTCAAGCCTGAAGATATGACAGATGCAGCATGGATGAACCTAAACAAGAAGGCCATCACTTACATCAAGATGGCTGTATCAGATGAAATCTTAGTGGATTTGAAAGGCCTTACAACTGCTTTTGAGGTATGGGAGAAGGTGAAAGCCACTTATGAAAATACCACGCCTGTAAATCAAGTGCATCTTATGCGTAAGCTAGTGTGTATGCAGCTTGATGAGTCAAAAAGTGCGGCTGAGCACTTATCTTTGTTTACAGGTACTCTTTCACAATTGCAGGACTCTGGATTACCTCCGTTTGATGATAAGCTTAAGGCCATCTTCTTGTTGATGACCTTACCTGATTCGTGGGAAACATTGGTTGTTTCACTTTCGAATAGCCCCAGTCTTACCTTTGATGGTGTAAGGGGTTCTATTTTGAATGAGGAAATCAGGAGGAAAGCTAGTGGAGAGGGCAGTGGTTCAGCCAATGTGGCTAGAGGAAGAACAGAAAAGAAAAGTGGAAATGTACAGAGGAACAGGAGCAAAAGCAAAGGCAAGGCTGAAGTGACTTGTTATCAATGTGGTAGGAAAGGTCACAAGAAGCCTGATTGCAGATTCTATAAAGCTGAACTAGAAAGAAAGAAGAACACAGGTGACAGGAAGAAAAAGGACACCAAGAATGAAGCACATGATACCTCAAAGGACAAAGACAAAGAGAAGGCCAATGTGGCCTCTAGTGTCATCATTGAGGAGCTATCAGATGCAGAAGATATACTTTGTGCTACTATGGAAGCAGAGCATGCTACCAGAATTTTACTGCCAGGACAAGCAGGAATGAGGTTCACTCCACTTTTTAAAGTGGGACAGTTTTTCGAGTAATGCCCTAAGTTGCCACAATGAAAGCAAGACCTAGCCATGTTTCCCCATTTAAGATAAGTTTCCCCATTTAAGATAAATAACAATCCTATACCAAGAGTCTTTGGAAATGGTATGGAGGTATTCCACATAACACAAATTCTGTTCTTATTGGGCGCAGAGATAGGAGGAGAATATAGTAATTTCCCCAAAACCTTAGCCACCTGTCCAATACTACTCCATAAAAAGGAGGGAAAGTCTATCAATTCCACCCAAACAGGGCACTTATACAGAAGTTCTTCTTTCATTTCTTTTACTGGCTTCGAAGGAAAGATACGCGCCATTAAACCGCAGAGAAATATTGTTTATTGCTCCAAAAATTGAAGTTTGATACCATTATCATTGAGAATCACCTCAAAGAGACCATGTCTTGAGTTAAAAACCTCGTCGACAACCTCCCTCATTACACTAGCATTAATTGCATGCACCACATCCACTGCTAAAGGAATGTGAGTTGTAAAAAAGAGGAGAAGACCCCTTTCATGGAACAAACGACTCGAGTCCCAACAGAGGGAGGGGTCGATATCCACTTTGACATATCCTTGAACATTTTCATCAAGAGTCAAAGCCTCTTCCATTATTTCTTTCAGCTTCTTCACATCCAATTCGATTTGCAGAGGAGACTTAGGAACAACTTCCACCTCTTGCGAATCATTAGGCACAGGCACAGTATCTCCATGTGAAAAAGGAGAAGCCATCTTGAGCACACCCGTTAGCAGACAACCACACAAGACTCTGATGAATTGAAACTTCCACAGCGAAGATTTCGAAGCTGAGGAAACCCTAAATGCCCCAGAATGTCGTCACCCTATCAAGACCTTCCACAAGGTAGAAAAATGGAATGCTCTGTGGATCACTTCTGCCCACTTACACACTTAGAAACCTAAGGCCAATCCTAACTGTCGAACACACAGTGGAGCTCCAGATCGAACGCTACCTCTGTTCGACTGTTGTACATGTGCGAACGCAAGCCTAAACCCTAATTGCCAAGCTCGAAAACAGAGCTATGTACAGAGCCCGACGAAGAACGTAGAGGAGGCACGACCACCATATATATATATATATATATATATATATATATATATATATATATATATATATATATATATATGTATGTATGTATGTATGTATGTATGTATGTATGTATGTATGTATGTATGTATGTATGTATGTATGTATGTATGTATGTATGTATGTATGTATGTATGTATGTATGTATGTATGTATGTATGTATGTATGTATGTATGTATGTATGTATGTATGTATGTATGTATGTATGTATGTATGTATGTATGTATGTATGTATGTATGAATGCATGCATGCATGCATGCATGCATGCATGTATGTATGTATGTATGTATGTATGTATGTATGGATAGTGCTACAACATGGCGTACCCTACGAGAGCCATGCCTGACCACACCTATTGGAGACCTACTCACCTGGCATGATTATGCTCAGAGATTATATGAGGTACCTGGTCAGCCTCCCATTCCTCGCCACTTGAGCCTCGCCCCGACTGCGACATGGACGTTCGACGGACCACACGGGATTGCAGAGCGAGCATCTCATATATGTAGCCTCCACTATAGCCCCATTGATTGCACACCTCTTCAACGGGGCTATAGGGGAGGGCTTCCCTGAGGAGTGGACTAGGCACACCATTGCACCTATCCACAAATCTGGTGACACCCTGGACCCAGGGAACTACAGGACCATCATGATTGGCCACACCATGGCCAAACTATACGGTGCCATACTTGAGGAAGAGCTCAGCTAATATGCAGAGACTGAGGGGCCAGGCAGGTTTTCGACGAGCTTTCTCTACTATTGATCACATCTTCATTTTGCGTTGCCTCATTGACGGGGCAAGGGTGCGGAAGAAGAGACTATATTGCTGCTTTGTGGACTTCTGCAAAGCTTTTGATACAGTGCCACGAGAGAGGCTCTTCCAACGCCTCCAGAGCTTGGGAGTACCATCAGGGATGATTTGGGCCATCTATGCACTCTATGAGTAGGTGGCTGGGAGGGTACAGTGTCCACGAGGTATGTCTGAGGCCATTGCTAGCACCATCGGTGTTAAGCAAGGTTGCCCACTCTCTCCCACTCTATTTGGTCTCTACATCGACGAGATTGAGGACTACATTCTCCGAGCTTCAGGAGAGGGTGTAGACCTCGCAGGTACACATGTTCACATTTTCTTATATGCCGATGACATTGTCTTGCTTTCAGAGTCACCCGAGGGATTACAGCGCCACCAGGATACCTTGGATGAGTTTTGTACACAAAGGGGCTTGACAGTAAACCTTGGCAAGACCAAGGTCATGATCTTCCACACCTCCCCCATGGTGAGGAATGGATCAGGATTCAGAGCTTGCGGTGGACAGATTGAGGTGGTCACTTCCTATGTCTACCTCAGAGTCACATTCACGAGCTTGTCGGGCCCCTTCAGCATGAGACAGGCAGCCACCGATAGACTCACACGAGGATATGCAGCTTTAGCCATGTTAGAACGGAGATGTCACCAGACACACTTCCAGGAGCCCCACACGAAGGGGTGGCTATTTGACACACTAGTCAGACACGGTCAGAGCCGCAGACATTCCCAGAGAGGAGAGGATATGCAGGGTATGCAGAGTAGAGAGGGAGGCTGAGGAGCACTTTGTATGCAGATGTAGCGCATATGATGGCATCAGAGGCAGATACGAGACTCTGTTTACAGGGCAGCCCACCCTCCGAGAGATCATGGACTCTAGAGACCAGCGACAGTTCTGGCGATTCTTACTAGAGATACAGAATCACAAAGATTCTCTACTCCAGCCTACTATAGCAGCCCATACAGGAGGGAGACAAAGTCAGCTCACTGACTTCTTTATTCCACGACGTGCTGCAGCCCTCTCCCCCTCAGCCCACACACCGAGAGGGCTGACTCTTGAACATGCTCAGACTTCTCGAGCTAGGAGACGACCCCGTGCTATAGGATATCGGGCCCCGAGACTACACCGACACCAGATTGCGGAGATCCAGGCCCGTGCCCATCGCGCCATGGAGGAGAGACAATCCCATATGATGGCTGATCTTGCTGCAGCCATCAGGGTGGCCCTGACTCCACCTCCACCTATGTATTACATCTTACACCTGCCAACTAGCACAGGATGGAGCTAGTTAGTCGTTTCAGATGCATTCTCATGCTTGTTGTACTACCCTTTGCATATAGACTATCATAGATATCGCACTCCATACACCCCCCCACTTTCATGGGTATCTCCACATGCATACTACGGAGACCTATATCAGCTTTACCAGTTTTTTTCAGTACTTTTATCTTTTATGATTGACAGAAGATACACCCATGTACATTGATTTGTCTCATAGGCCGAGTTCGGCCTCCTAATAGACGTAAAAACACTTTCTTTCTTCTTTCTTTCTTCTCTCTCTCTCTCTCTCTCTCTCTCTCTCTCTCTCTCTCTCTCTCTCTCTCTCTCTCTCTCTCTCTCTCTCTCTCTCTCTCTCTCTCTCTCTCTCTCTCTCTCTCTCTCTCTCTCTCTGGATGCATCGCTGGCCAGGTTCGGGCAAACTTACTTGCTTCCCTCACGGGGGAGGTGAGAGCACGGTTGACTACATTTTGGGTACCACATCTGGAGCTTCACTCATCACCTCACTTACTATTGGACCACGCCCACTTGGTGCTGACCATACATTTATCACATTCACACTCTCATCTCCTATTCCATTAGACCCTCCCTCACCCACTGAGACACACATCACGATACACTTCACACATGAGCTCTCACACGTTTATGCACACCATTTACACACCCGCCTACTCTCCCTCGATCCACTCTCACCCTTGGACACACTTACATCACAGTTCACCACCATCCTACACGACTCAGCTCTCTGCAGTTTCCCACACCGCACACATATAAACCCTCCACGCAGAGGTTCCATGCCTCAGAACCGCTGGTATGATGAAGATTGTCGCGAGCTACGGAAGCACCTACGCATTTTAGAGCATAGAGGGGATATTACACACACACAGGCACAGCGTCGCATGCAGAGCCTTACTCGCCGCAAACGGTGTGATTGGGAAGAGAGACAGTACTGGGATATTTATCATTTACTCATGAGTCGAGACAGTGCAGTGGCATGGAGACATTTGAGAGAGAGGAGACAGAAGACACCCATCCGAGACCCGAGCACTTGGCATAGCTATGCACAGAGCCTATACGAGATCCAAGACCAGCCCCCCATTCCTAGACCACATAGCTCACGTCCTACTACATCTGACTTCTTCACACCCACTATGGTGGGACGCTCCATTGCCCGTCTACAGCATGGCAGGGCCCATGACCTTTTCGGTTTACAGGCTGAGCACCTCATCTACGGAGGCACGACCCTTGCACCGCTCATTGCCCACCTCTTCAACCGTGCACTGGTTGAAGGGTTCCCAGACTCATGGACTGAGCACACCATAGTGCCCATTCATAAGTCAGGAGATACTATGGATCCAGCTACATACCGGACGATCATGATTGGCCGTATATTGGCCAAGTTATATGGGGCGGTACTGGAGACAGAGTTGAGTACTCTCGCTGAGAGGAAGGGTATCAGGGCTCCAGGACAGGCAGGCTTCAGGCGAGATTACTCTACCATTGACCACATCTTCACTCTGAGATGCCTGATCGACCAGGCAAGGGTGAGGAAGAGGAGATTATATTGCTGCTTTGTGGACTTCCGCAAAGCATTTGACACCGTTCCCAGGGGACGACTCTTCAGACGACTACTTGATATCGGAGCCCCAGAGGAGATGATATGGGGGATCTATGCCTTATACGAGAGAGTATCTGGCAGAGTCAGATGTCCGGGGGGCTTATCTCATCCACTTGCTAGCACTATCGGGGTGAAGCAAGGATGCCCTCTTTCACCCACCCTCTTTGGTCTCTACATTGATGAGATAGTAGACTACATACAGCAGCAGGGGGGTGATGGCATTGAGGTACGCGGGTCCACTGTCCATATTCTTTTATATGCTGATGATATTGTACTGGTTTCAGAGTCTGCAGAAGGTCTACAGCATCATCTACATGGCCTAGATGACTTTTGCACACACAGAGGGTTATCTGTGAACCTTGGTAAAACCAAGGTCATGATCTTTCATACATCAGCACAGGTACGCAGACATAGTTTGTTCACGGCAGCGGGTGGACCCATTGAGGTGGTCGGATCATATGTTTACTTGGGAGTGACATTTACAGCAGCATCAGGGGTCTTCTCTATGTCTCAGGCAGCCCGTGACCGCATCACACGTGGATATGCAGCACTTGCCTTGATGGAGAGACAGTGCCACCAGGCATATTTTCAGGAGCCCCGCACAAAAGGGTGGCTCTTCGACACTTTGGTTACACCAGCGCTCATGTATGGGGCAGCCATATGGGGACCAGGATTAGCCACATCAGTATGGACAGCATTAGAGAGGCCACAGATCCTCATGATTTCCAGACTTATCCGGAGCAAGCCTTCAATACCACATGATATCATTAGAGCAGAGCTTGCTGCACCACCGATGCTAGTTGAGGCACTATTCCAGACAGTATGCCTATTACACAGACTCCAGAGCATGGATACAGAGCGCATTGCTTATCGGGCTTTACAGGCATCACGGGACATGGCATTAGCAGGCGACACCTCCTCATGGTATGCGCAGACACGAGACTGGCTGGCCCACCACGGCTTTGACATAGACAGGCTACCACCACTACAGTACGACTCACATGCACCCACC
>CM035409.1:15181410-15183910 GCA_020310875.1 Ceratopteris richardii
TATATATATATATATATATATTGTTGATATATTTTGGTTGTGATGTGTGTGAACACACTAGGACCGCCGGGGTACTTTTTTCCCTCTTTAGGAGGTTTTTTTCCCCCGGCTTGTATATACGCCTATTGCCCTAATGGGCTACTTATCTTTGTACATTCTCTAGTAATACATTCAGTATTGTGTGTTTGTGCTCCAAGCTTCTTCTTCTTCCGTGTGCTGTTCGTGTGCTTTCGCAGACGTCTAACTCCAACAATTGGTATCAGAGATCAAAACAGCTTCGCTTTGTGGTGCCGAAATCGCGATCTGAGCTCGTTTCGGCCTCCGAACGCACTATCGCAGCGCTTGTGCAGGCTATTTCGTCTTTTTGTGCCAAAAGTATATACCAGTTTCTGTTCGCCAGTTTAAGCGTCTCGAAGTCTGCTACAGGTCTAGCAGAATTCGTCTGGGCAGTTCCGTTCAACTTTTTGAGATAGAGTCAATTTTCTGCATCAAGGTATTTTCGTCACCGGCCATGGCTGAAAGCAGTGATGTATTCCGTATGTTGGCTGTTGAGGATAAGTTGGATGGTACCAACTACCCATTATGGGCTTATATGATGGGACATGTTTTGGTTGCAAAAGGATCGTGGAACATTGTGCAGGGTGTTGAAAGACGTCCTGTTACACCTGTAACGACAGGTACTAGAAATACAGGTGCTGGAGCTGATGAAGATGGTGTCGAAGATGATATTCCGCAGATTCCTATTCGTGCTGCTCTTTCTGTTGCACCTACTGCAGAGCAGATTCGTTGGGATGGCAGAGATGCCCAGGCACATGCATTGATAGCTTTGTCTGTCAAACGTGCCATTATTTCTCATATTCGCTCTTGCAGAACATCTAGGGATGCTTGGGATACACTTACCACATTGTACCAAGCTACGAATGAGGCTAGTTTTGCTTACCTCCGAAAACAGTTGGAGAGTGAGCACATGAATGAAGGTGATTCTATGGACAGTTTCCTGACGAAGATCAAAGATTTGAAGGAACAGTTGATTTCTGTTGATGAGGTTATACCAGATAGTTCACTTGTGTAGACCGTTCTGAATGGTCTTCCTGATTCATATCAGAGTTTTGCTTCTACTCTTCCATTGATGATGAAAGGCAATCCGAATGCCTTATCATTTGAGGAGTTAGTCTCTGTTCTGTTGGAGGAAGATCAGGCCAGGCAGAACAGGTCCATTATGCGTGTTGCAGATCAAGCTTTCCTGGCTAGTCAGAAGGGCAAAGGAAAATGGAGCTCTTCTACTAGTAAGCAGAAATCTGCAAATGGAGCACATTCGAAGAACCAGGATAAAGATGAGAAGAAATCAGAAAAGCAAAAATTGTTTTGCAAGTACTGTAAAGGGAATGATCATATCATAAAGAACTGTCCAAAACTGACTGCAAAAGAGGCAAAGAAAAAGGAGGCTGGAATGGTTGTTGCAGAAGCCTCTACACCAAAAACAGAGTCTGCTAATCTTGTGCAGGAAGAAGAATGGGCTTTTACTACTCTTTGTAGTTTTGACCCATCTTCTCATCAGCAGTGCATGTCTGCAGTGGACTCATATGTTTGGTACTTTGACAGTGGGGCAACCAAACATATTACCTCGCAGCGCAGTTTCTTCTCTTCACTCGAGCCTGCCCCTACAGGGAATACTGTCACATGCGCCAACAACTCCTCTTATCCTGTTATGGGAGTTGGTAAGATCATTCTGACTACTGCTGATGGTAGTTCTTTCACCTTGTCAGATGCTTTATTTGTGCCAGGGATCAAGAAGAATCTGTTATCAGTTTTTGCATTAGCCAAGATTGGCTTCATTGTGAAATTTGTTGATGACAGGTGTACAGTTCATGATCTATCAAATGGCGATGTGATTATAGCTTCTGGCATTTTATGTCGTGGGCTGTATAAGCTCATAGACTATGAAAGATCTGTGAATGATTCGGCATGTGGAGTTCATGATTCTCACGCTATGTCAGATGCAAACCTTTGGCATGCACGCTTTGGTCATCTGAATTTTGCTAGTTTGCTACGCCTGCAAAAATCTGATATGGTGTCTTCTTTGCCCAAGCTTGAGGCACCTGGAAAACATGTATGTGAAGGCTGAATTTTGGGCAAAATGCAGCGTTCCTCCTTTCCAAAAGATGGTTCAGTTCGGGCTACGCAGAAATTGAAGCTTGTACATAGTGATGTCTGTGGTCCTATGCAGACACCCTCTTTTGGGAATTACCTTTACTTCGTGACTTTCATTGATGATTTTTCCAGGCATGCATGGGTATATCCACCCAAAGCAAAGTCCGAAGTGTTCATGTGCTTTAAACAGTTTTTGGTTTTGGCTGAAAATCTGTCAGCATGTAAAATGGGCACCCTTCGTTCTGATCGAGGGGGGGAATATATGTCTTCTGATTTTAATGCATTTTTGGCTGAACGTGGATAAAACACCAGTGTACAGTGCCGTATACACATCAACAAAATGGAGTTG
>CM035409.1:15191410-15208910 GCA_020310875.1 Ceratopteris richardii
TGAATTCATTGATAAAGTAGGTCTAAGAACGTAAATAAGTACAAGCAACTAATTGAATAAACAAAGAAATAAATATAATTAAGTAAATAGATGAGATACATACACACACACACATGTGTGTGTCTGTGTACAGAAAGATAGATAGAGCGAAAGAGGGAGAGAGAGAAACGGAAAAGGGGCGGGAAAGAGAGAGAGAGAGAGAGAGAGATTCTCTCTCTCTCTCTCTCTCTCTCTCTCTCTCTCTCTCTCTCTCTCTCTCTCTCTCTCTCTCTCTCTCTCTCTCTCTCTCTCTCTCTCTCTCTCTCTCTCTCTCTCTCTCTCTCTCTCTCTCTCTCTCTCTCTCTCTCTCTCTCTCTCTCTCTCTCTCTCTCTCTCTCTCTCTCTCTCTCTCTCTCTCACACATCGGTTGCAGTTCTGTGCGAAACCCTAATCAAACTGCTCTCCCGAAACCCTAATCGGGTCTGCCCTCTCCCGCTCCCAGCCTTTCACCCCTCCAGCCTCCCATGTGATCCCTCCCGCCCACCTGATGCCTGCCGCTTGCCCCGCATGCTCCCTTCTGCTCCTCCCGCCTCACGTCTACTCCCGCCCCACCACCTGATGCATCCCTCTACAGCCTCCCACCTGCATGCTCCCTTCCACATTGCCTGCTGCCTCCCCTTCCACCTACTTGCGAGTCGCTCCCCAAGCCTACAACCTAACTACCCGAAGGCTAGGCCCAACTGAAACCCTAATCGTTGCCTGCAGTCCAAACCGAAACCCTAACCGCACGGCCAACCTACTTTGCTCAGCGCTCCACCCTAGAAACCCTAATCCCGTGCAAAAACCCTAATCCCTTACAGGAGCTCTAAGTACCCATCTGAACCCTAGAAACCCTAATCCCGAGCAAAAACCCTAATCCCCTACAGAAGCTCTAAGTACCCATCTGAACCCTGTACCTTCCATCCAATTCTACATCATTTTTGTCGGTTCCCTTCACCACATTTTAGGGTTACCACATTTTAGCAACATGGGGCGGATTGAAAGAAAGGAAGTGGAGGACATGATTACTAAAGAAATGAGAGAGGCAAAGAAGGAGGCGGACGGAGTACTTAATCAAGAAATGAGAAAGGCCACAGACAAAATAAGAGCCGTAGAAGAGCATGTCCAAATTCTCGAAGAAGAGCGAGATGAATGGAAAGCTGAGACGCATAAGCTTCGAGAAGAAATCATTCAGCTGAAGATTTCCAAAGAAGAAGGAGAAATCACAAAGCTATATGACTTAAAAGAGGAAATCAAGAATGATTGGAAGATGGATATGCAAGAACACATCAGATCAGAGATGGAAGCAACACAAAATAGTTGGGTGGAAGTAGTAAGTAAAAATATTAAAAAGGAGGTCAAAGAAGAAGTGAGGAAGGAAGTCAAGGAAGATGTGAAGAAGGAACCGCTCACACGGATTCAGGATACACTTGAAGAGAAGAGACTTTGACACCTTCGAAGACTCCACATTCGAATCACGGGCCTACCCGAGGGAGCATCACCAGAGGGAGACTCCACCGACATTTGCCGTCGACTTGGATACGAGAGCATGCCTTTCACACGCGCATGGAGGGATGGGAGGGATACATCTCGTTCGTGAGCACTCATCCTTTAGATGAGCTCCGAAGAGACACGGACTGCCTTTTTTAGACGTCGATCAGTACTATGTGGACTACCCGGCGGCACCCTTTACATGGACAAGGACCTCAGGAGGATGCAAGTAGCACACCCACGTGCTTGCATGCCACAGATACTCCACGCGCGTCGAGAGGGAAGGAAGGCCTTTTACCGTGATGGTAAGGTCTTCATAGATGGACGCCCTATCAAATAGGGCCACACGGCCTATGAGACATCACCACACAAGAACGCACCACTTAGAGGAGAGTGTGGAACTGCAACGGGGCACTTTGGACATGACCAGACAGACTCGAGGAGATTCTTGAGTCACATGACTTTGCTTGCATCACAGAGACCCAAGAGAGCCCAGAGAGAGGACTACCTCGCATTGCAGGTTTTCATTGGGAATCTGCATTCACTAGCACGAAGAGACAGACTACGCACCAGGGTTAGGGGGTGTTGCCATCATATTTAGACAGGAGATACAGAGCCGGATCCATATCCTAGGAAGAGACAAGGAGGCACGATACATGTGGGTCTGCATGGAGATAGCACTAGGGAGCTTGATCTACATTGCCATATGTCCCACCAAGCAGATCCCAATACGTAGGACAGGACCTTGGGGAACGATCTGGTACAGAGATTCGTGTTGTACCGATCTTGTACAGAGATTCACCATACACATCACTTTCGGATGAGATACTACACTGCAGCACCCTAGGTGAAGTCTTCCTTATGGAGGATTTCAATGGCCGCACCCAGTCACATCAGTGCAAGGCATATGACATGGATCATCCACATCTCATGAGGGGCAGAGACCCGGATGAGACGAGCACCATTAGAGTATGAGCAAATATGGGTCAGCTTACCACCGGGTATGGCAAACATCTGTTTGAGCTAGGAAGCCGGCAACATCTGTTTATATATAACGGGATGAACCGTTGGCCATGTTCAAGCGGACTTGCTTGCTTCCCTCCCGGCACAGAGGGGGGGAGAGCACGATTGACTACATTCTGGGTACCTCATATACGGATGCACGACTCTAGCACCACTCATTGCCCACCTCTTCAATCGTGCACTGGTTGAAGGGTTCCCTGAATCATGGACCGAGCACATCATAGTGCCCATTCATAATTCAGGGGACGTTATGGATCTAGCTACATATCGGACGATCATGATTGGCCCCACATTGGCCAAATTATATGGGACAGTGCTACAGACAGAGTTGAGCACTCTCGCAGAGAGGAAGGGTATCAAGGCCAATGACATGTAGGTTTTAGACGAGATTAGCCTACCATTGACCACATCTTCATTCTGAGATGGCTGATCGACCAGGCAAGAGTGAGGAAGAGGAGATAAAGAGGAGATAATACTCCTGCTTTGTGGACTTCCGCATAGCCTTCGACACACTTCCCAGGGAACGGCTCTTCAAATGCCTACTCAACATTGGAGTTCCAGATGAGATGATATGGGGGATCTACGCCTACGCCTTATATGAGAGAGTATCTGGTAGAGTCAGATGTTGAGGTGGCTTATCCGACTCACTTGCTAGCACTATCGGGGTGAAGCAAGGGTGCCCTCTTTCACCCACCCTCTTTGTTCTATACATTGATGAGATAGGGGACTTCATACGGCAGCAAGGAGGGG
Organism: Ceratopteris richardii; assembly: GCA_020310875.1. Lineage (NCBI taxonomy): Eukaryota > Viridiplantae > Streptophyta > Polypodiopsida > Polypodiales > Pteridaceae > Ceratopteris > Ceratopteris richardii. The sequence continues at coordinate 15,194,693 of CM035409.1, forward strand.
AGGACATTAAGCTACAAGGGACTACTGTTCATATTCTTTTATATGCTGACGATATTGTGCTAGTTTCAAAATCTACAGGTGGTCTTCAGAGCCACCTATGCGGTCTAGACGACTTCTACATACATAGAGGGAAAAGTGGTAAGGTTCGTAAGGTACGCAAGGTTCGGTTCGAACTAGGTTTTGAAGATAAGGTTCATACGGTTCGTCGATGGGAATTATATACAAACATATAAACATAGTATATTAATTTATTTATAATACATTTACGTTTGGAGACATGAAAACATTAGAGGACCTAGACATGAATATAATACATGTACATTTAAGTTTTATGCATAATTTTGAGAATAACAACCTAAACCTTAACAGCCAAGAACCTTAAGAACCTTATGCGAACCGAATGGAAAGAACCGAAAGAACCTTACGTGGGATTCGGTTCGCAAACCGAATCTACCCTGATAGAGGGCTATATGTGAACCTTGGTAAAACCAAGGCTATGATTTTTCATACATTAGCACACGTGAGGAGACATAGTTCTTTCACACTAGCATGCGGACCGATTGAGGTAGTCGGATCATATGTCTATCTCAGAGTGGCATTCACAACAGCCTCTCTAGTTTTCTCTATGTCTTAGGCAGTCCGCGATCGCATCACACGTGGATACGCAGCACTAGCCTTGCCACCAAGCACATATTCAGAAGCCCCGCACAAAGGGATGGCTCTTCAACACTCTGGTTACGCCAGCGCTCATGTATGGAGCAGCCTTCACTACCACATGATATCATCAAAGCAAGCTTGCCGCACCATCGATGCTAGTAGAGGCACTGTTCCAGACAGAATGCCTATTACACAGGATACAGAGCATGGACCCAGAGCGCATCACTATCGAGCTTTCCAAGCATCATGCGACATGGCACTAGCATGTGACACTCATGGTAAGCACAGACACGAGATTGGCTGGCCCATCATGGATTTGACATAGACAGACTACCACCACTGCAGTACGACTTACAGGCCCCCACCTATTTGCTCTCCCACCAGGAGAGGAACAGGGTCATTCGCAAGGAGATATAGCATACATATATACAGAGGACATGGCTTAGCCCCAGGGATACATTGCCACCGAAAATGCTCCACTACCATGAGCATTTTCTATAGATCTCAGATCAGGGCTTTATTGAGACTCCGCGATACATGCAGACATACTTACCAAACCACCTCTGAGTCGTCATTGGGCAGCTTCGAGTTTCATAACATCAACTCGACATCGAGAGGGGTCTGACCAGGGGAGTACCTAGAGAGGAGAGGTGGTGAACTGTATGCCATACAGAGATAGAGAGCGAGGAGCACTTTGTTACCAGATGCCGAGCATACTCAGATTTACGAGCACAGTTCCATATAGAGGAGTCACTACAGTTGTGCATGACCATTGGAGACCAGTGGAGTTTGGGGCGATTTCTCACAGCAACATATGAGAGACGAGCATAGTTGCTACAGCCCACGCATGAGACACAAATGAGTACTCAGCGGACAATTACTCAGTTCTTTCAGCGAGATGGGCTACATCATACGAGCCCACCTTCCAAAGGCATAGGGCTAATGCTCCAACAGGCAGTGGCACAGAGAGTGCGACGTCGACCACATAGAGTTGGCTACGGACGACCACGACTATACCAAAAGTATATCTCACGCATCAGGTTAGCCCATGACCACATGATGGAGCACATGCGCACCACCACTACCTTGGTAGCCTTCCTTTATGAGGCACTCAGACTGCCGCTGATGTACCACATACTCCACCCACCTCCACCCGTTACCTGTAGCTAGGATAAACATATTCACTCCCGTCAACCCCCCCCCCCCCCCCCCAATAATTAGATGGCCATTATCTGCAAAGTCAAAGCCACATCTCCCCAAGCACCACTAAATTACCCCCACTACCTCTCTGTCACCCGCTACACTATTCTACATAGTTTTGTGTAGCGAGTGCTTTTCCATTTTATTTTACTTCTACACAGGGGTTACTACAATTGTACATGTATTTGTCTCATAGGCCAAATTTGGCCTTCAGAAGACCTCCCTCCCTCCCTCCCTCCCTCCCTCCCTCCCTCCCTCCCCCTCTCTCTCTCTCTCTCTCTCTCTCTCTCTCTCTCTCTCTCTCTCTCTCTCTCTCTCTCTCTCTCTCTCTCTCTCTCTCTCTCTCTCTCTCTCTCTCTCTCTCTCTCTCTCTCTCTCTCTCTCTCTCTCTCTCTCTCTCTGGGCCACGTTCCCCCCACGCACCACTACCTTATCTCCACGACTCCATTGCTAGGTACACCATCATCTTACTGTTTCAGCCTACATAGTTCTTTTTTGTAGTGAGTATTTTTCTTTCATTTGCTACAAAGAGATGACCAAAGTTGTACATGGTTTTGTCTCATAGGCCAAGTTTGACCTTTTGGTAGACGTGAATAAGACTTTCTATCTTTCTTTCTTTCCGCCCCTTCCCTTCCCTCCCTCCCTCCCTCCCTCCCTCTTCTTGGGAAGAGAGCAAGATCTTCTTGGCTGGTAAAATAATGTTGTCAAAGAAATGCATGATGAGCATCAATGATCTAGAAAATCATAATACAAATCGCAATCAAAGCTTCAAGATGCTCATGCTATGTGGATGTTGTGTGTATTCAATTTGCATCAACCCCTATCATGTCTCAAATGTTCATTACACACCAATGTTCAATCAACCTTTACCGATCAGCATGCCATCTCTCAACCCATCGAATATGAAATGCAAAGATAACGGTGAATTAAATGCACCTAAAGATCGCACATAAAGAAGCAAGCATAGTACAATTGAGAGATTTGAAACTTGAGATTTAAATCAACATTGAATTGTTTAAATTGCTCCCCATAAAAAGAAATTTCGAACTTTTTATCCCCTCTTAGATAATTTTCTTTTTATTTCACACAAGTTACATATATAACCCATATTCACAAGAACATGGGATTTTGCATGATGGATCATGCGTTATGGGATAATGCATAATGGATCATGCATTAATGGATAATGGATAATGGATTATGTATAATGACAAAGTGAGAAATAGATCATGGATGATAGATGAACTTTGAAGGATTATGGATAATGGACACATAGTATGTTCTTTGCACTATGCACTTGCCATAAGTGCATGATGTCTATGATGTATTCATAGAAGACTCAAGAGTTTAACCCTTCCCTCCTTAAAATTCAAAGTTTTTATCCACTCTTACATATTTTCCTTTTTATTTCACATAGATTACATATATATCATGTATTCACAAGAACATGGGATTTTGCATAATGGATAATGCCAAGTGGATATGTGTTAGAACCTCCAAGATCCCCTGGTTGGATAAGACAAGACACAAGCCATATTCACAAACAATAGAAGGGCGACATCACACTCATCTCCCAGAGCCAATACGGGCTCACACCTGAGCCTCGGAGCCTGCAGCCAAGTGGGCAGCCACCTCCAAGGGACTGGCGTCCCATACCACCAACCCCCCACCACAACGAGTGATAAGGCTCTACCATAGGGCCATGAGTCCAAGTGCCTCATGCGAGCAAACTCTCCCATGGGTCCTATTTATTATTTGGCCGGATGCTTTTAACTACAAGCGCCCATCCAGATGTCCTTCAACTGTGGGGATGTAACACTTCCCCCCTTATTTCTAATTGTTGTCCTGAGCAATTTCTTGGCTAAATCCAAGAGTCCAATCCATCGACAATCTAATTGACTCCCAAGTCACAACGGACTCAAGTCGGTGCCTCCACTAATGAGATACTCAAGATAAGAAGTCCCTCGAGACTTCCTCTCCCTCTAGTCCCCAACTAAGCGGGGTTCTAGTAGAACGTGTCAGATAATATCTTGCAAGCTTAGATCTCCTCTGAAAGTATCACATAAAATCATCTTGTCTAAAATCATCTTGTCCAAGTTGAGAGGCAAGGCAACTGTCATAGAACCAAGATACCTACCCAAGCTTCCAAACGGGAAACTATCGTGGGACCAAGATACTTGTCCAAGTTACCAATCTCTCAACTATCACGGAACCAGGATGTCAGTGATTCCTCAAAATAGATCCAACTTGTAAAATACACCATCGATCAGTGATCAAATGCAGATCACCATCGAGAAGATAACATCATGCACATGTGAGTTTGAATTGTCTCAGGATCCATGGTTACCCTAAGGTACACCCTCCTCTCCCACCAAGACCATGAGGTGCACACATCGTGTTAATAGTATGGAGAACAATGAAGTGCAAGGAAGACAACATAATGCAAGGTTGTCTTCATCGTGTTCTCCTTCTCCTTCTGTAACAATTCCTTCCTCCGGAAGGAGTCTCTGCTACATACGAAGGATCCATTAAACATTGTTTCTATAGCACAGCAACAATTATATCTTTCAAAAAAAAGGGAAAGAAGGAAAAATTTCCTTATCATAAAAATCTGTAAGACCATAGAAGCATCACAAGGAATACAAATATTATTTGTACCACAAAGAGCAAACTAACAACCAATTAAGACTAGAATTTGAGCTCTTTTGGCATACAAAACATTTTATTTCAATTCAATTAGTGTAACTTTACGTTCTTAAGTGAAAAATACAACAAGAAAACCAGGAAAAAAAAGATATAAATTGAAGGAGATTTTGAAGTACCTTTAAGTTTCTCACTTGATGGGGACAACCAGTAGGTATAAACACAGCCTCTCCAATAAACTGATGGAATGTCCATGGCTGAACACCTACATTGGATGATTCATGGATCAACAAGTAAAGATTTGCTCCAAAAACTAAGGTACAATATTCCTTTTATCTACGTGTACAATCTTATGGTTTTGCAAAACGCATCATGTTTGTAAGATGCATGCACACTATACTGTACACAATACATATCTGGCTAAATTGTGCTGCATGTATCAGGAAGACTGTACATACCATACTCTTCCTTCAGTTTTCTTTTGTGTTCTTCATCCAGATATATGGTTTGATCATGGATGGGATCAATTACCTGAATATCAAGCCAATGTATAAAAAGAAGGATAGAACTGTGTAAATATCCTCTAATAAAAAAAGCGAGCTTACTTCAGAAAGATAATTTTCATGGACGTGTTTGAACTCCCTCCAATGACAATTCAAATAAGCTCTCAACTTTGGCACATCCTGGCGACGGAAAATATCCCAAAGTGCAGCACCGCTTTGGGAAGCCTTTGATGCCACAAAATTGAACTCTGATGCTTCTTTGCCATCTTCATCATCGACAAGACTTTCATTCATAATAATAGCACCCTCTTCATGACTTGGAATGTCATTATTATGCTCACTATCTACTATTATGTTTTCCGTGCATTTAACCTCTTCACTCTGCACATGGTCATCACAACCTTTTGAAACATAAACTTCTGGTAGCAGCATTTCATCTGGCTGGGTAGTATGTTCTCCAATACCATCATTTGCTTTTACAGATGAACAATTCTTGTCTTTTTTCATAGTGCTAAAACATTCTTCTTTTCTGCTTGGTGTACAATTCACAGCAGTGCTGCAATTAGGCTTTTCTAATGGAGTTCGTAATGAATCAGACTGACCAAATCCATCAAGACAACATGTTTGTTCAGGTTCATCATAATCAATTATCCTCTCAAGAGCATACATCTCCCTTTGAACATCAATGGGATCAGGTTCATTGCGGATAATGTTTGGATGGCTATGATTCTGGAACTCCTCAGAAGACTTTGACACAGAAATAGAAGGCAAGGTTGAGTAATCTCCATCCTTTCTTGTCATGTTTGTGCCAGAATTACCATGATCTGCAGCTTCAATGTTACATCTTCCACCTTCAGCAGCCTCTGTTATATCGCTCACAAGATTGTCATGATTATCAGAGCATGGTCTGTTTCTTTCACACAACAGATTGTATAGTCGTTTGGAAGATGCCATTGTTCCATCATGTGGGTGGATAGCATTAGTTTCACATAGGCCAGGTTCATCATCAGTAGCACATTTCTGTGATAAGTTCAAAGGCCTCACTTCTGACAAAATATTATCCATTGTGATCGGTATTGGACCATCGCATGTGGTTTTCTCACTGTTTTCTGCCATATCAGACACAGGACCACCAGAGTTGTCAACTGCCATACTTGTCACATTATTTGAACTCCTCACAGCCTTAGAAACTTGAGCCTGTAAACCACTACCCAATGAAGAACTTTCTTGTATGACTTCAGGCACTCTGGTAGCACATGCTTTGACATCTGAAACATTTTCAACCTTAACATCGGATGGCGTCTGCGATGCATGTCCTTTTTTTAAGACATACACAAAAACCACGCAAAAAGTAAACATTTAAATAGAAGCAGAAAAGAGCAAAGTAGACATACAGTTCACTAAAATGAAGTTTCAATACAGCAAATGAATTGTATCCATGTCTAGAAGTGCATCGTGAGTACCATTTTGTTGTCCATACTCCATCCCCAATAGTTCCTGTTCAGGCATTGATTTGCTCACACAAACAGATTTCCAATGGAACCTCGCTTTCACTTTCTTCTTAAGCTTAAATTTTTGAATCTTCTCAAGCTGAAAATCTTTCAATTTCACCTCAGATGCATGTGTAAGAACATTGACCTTCACAAAAGAATTTTGAAATGATGAAAGAAACAAGATTCATGGAAGTGTATTGAAAATTGAAGCACAAGCATATACCGCATCCGACAAGTCACAATGAAGCTTTGTGACAGAATCACCACGCCCCAATTCCTCATGGTAACCATAAGCAATGTATGTTTTAGGTCCCAAGTCTGGTTTGGCACTGTACTTTGGAAGCTTGGTGGCAAGATTGAGCATGCCTCGGGTAGGATGAGTATAATCATGGAAAGGAAGAGCACTAATAAATTCTGCCCCATGTCGAGGGAGCCTCTCATGAAAGAAGTTTGCAGGCGGCCAGTCTTTCAGCTTCAGTGTTTCAGGCCAACCACCTCTATGCATCCGGCCTTCTGTATACCCCTTGAAAAACTGATGAATGTTGATCTCCACCTTTGAAAACCAGAACATACATTTGGCAAAGTGATGAAATACAGGATGGCACGGTGCACTAATGTATTAAAAATATATTGCCACGTTGTTTCAATGTGCATCCACTAACAAAAATAGTCATGGCATCCATCTTTCTATGAACATGGGAGAGCACAGAACATTGAAAATGTAAGAAATAGAGAGATAATATGCAGAACATTGACTCCAAAATTGCAGAAAATCAGATATATAACTCACAAGAACTCTCTCCAACCCAAGATTTTTTCTCTTTTGAAAAACTAATCTCTTTATTACTGAATATCAATATACATGAGAGTAATTTTTGGGAGCTCACACCTGGCTAAATGAATAAGAACTAGAGAGTACGATTAGTAAAGTAAAGAATATGGTCTCTAATGTTACTGTTTTGGGCTGTAGCCCCATTAATAATAGACTTCTTTCAGAAGCTTAAGAGGAAACGCTTCAGAAAGCGTCTTTTTGTGTCCAAATATTAAAGCATCTCTACACCACTAAATGCACCAAAACCAAAGCATCCAAAACCTGAATTGATCCACAAACTACATCACCCCATAGAACTTGATGGTGTATTTATTGTTTCTAGAAACCCAACAGAACAAGATCAGTGAAGTCTCTATCCATGAGCCTTTGACATATTAACGATTCCAAAAGGCATGTCTCATATCTTCACAAGCATATGTCCAATGAGGGCAAGGAACTTAATGTGTTACAAGCTATGCTTCTCCGATAAGAAACCAGCTTCCATGCAGCCCAAAACAGTTAAGAAATTTTTTTTCTGCAACAGAATGTGTTTCATCCTAATGGCATTGGCTAAGTTGACCACAATATGTTGGTTTTATTCAGCACCCACCAATTACTGCTCCCTTCTATCATCCAGTCTTTATATGTTGAAGTCATACAAGCAATGCTTAAGTGTTCAGAGCATTTGCCATTTACCAAGCTGATCCCATAAGGATCTATAGGACTATCTAAGGGCAAAATTTCTTATTGATGCTGATGGAAATGAAAGCTAGGTACCTGATGCATTTAAAAAGTGATGTAAATGGGTCCATGCCATAGGCCATACAGATTTAATGCATTTGAGGTTTTGGTGTCCTTATGACCAAGCTTTACACAAGATCAGTTACTGAAGTCGTTGGATATCCCTTAAGTCAGCCCTGATCTCTGATAGTTGTATGTTGAAACTTGAGATGGGCTTGGAGATACATCCGGAGAATGCATTACTTATATAGAGTAATCGTAGCTCTCAACATAATGAGCCTGCAGGCATACTCTCCTTTGTTCCATAGAGTCCTCGACAACTCTTTGTCTCGAACAGGACTACTATGAAGACCCACAGTTTGAGATTTGGTGATAGTCCAAGAGAGCATATGTAGCTCATTAGTCATGAGATCCCAAGTACCTCATGACTAGCTACCATATGTGGGATTCGATAGTTAGTCCAAGAGGTTTTGTAGCCCGTTACTCATGAGATCCCGAGTACCCTCACGACTAGCTACCATGAGAGGAAGACAGATGGAAAGTATTCCGCCACTACTGAGTTACTTTCAAGATAGGGCAAGGTTGATGCATGCTATGATGGGATGTTATGCCAGCGAACTTATTCATCCTTGTGTGTATCACACCTTGATGCTAGATTATGCTAATCTCTCCACCCATGTTGGAGCTCCTCAATCCTCATCATCATTGCTAGATTATGCTAATCTTTCCTCCAAATCATCAGGCAAAGCCCTCTCCACCTCCTTCAAGTTCATGTCTTCCAAGTTCCAAGTCCTCTTCCACCTCGTTGATAAACAATCTCCAAAGCCCTTCGACTTGTAGATGGCTAATCAAGATCATTGCAATATGCAAATAATGGATTGGTAATACACTAGAAATAACGCAAGCAACAACAAGTTATAAACTTACGATTGGTAGTAACCAAATGTGTTGTTATCTCTTGTTCGTCTATATGTTTGTCTAATAAATTATTAAGACCTTTTGAATAATGTGGTAATGATATCCTTCGCTTCCTTTGGGATTTGAGGGATATCTTTAATTTCCCCAATATCAAGGGAGTCAACATCAACCTATACATATAGTGTAAAATTAATTACAATCAATGTGAGATGGTGAGAAAACTAGAATCTCATTATGCAAACAATGAACATTGAAGCTTCAAAATGCATCAGTTAACTTAAATTACAAGTAAAGGTGCAATTTGACTTCCTCTGCTCTCTAGCAACTTGAGATTGCAATGTGTATACTCCAACTTCCTATGTTGTAAAGGACTCATTATGCTCCTTTTTGAAATGAAATTGGATCCATGCATGCCAATTCCTTTCCATAGGCTCAATGCTACAACCTTGTGACAAAATCTAGAGTGCAAACTTCCTCTACAAACTTCAATGAGTCATGATAAATTGACGAAGTTATATGAACTTTGAAACATATCAAAAAACAAAAGGATTCTATTGAAGATGAAACTTCAAAGTACTCATCAATAGAGGAGTATCCACTCTGTATTTCTCTCACCAAGCCACAGAAGTTGTTCTCTCATAAGATTGCAACCGGTTGACCAAAGTAACACTCCATGCATCGAAATTGTAGCCCCTCAATCTTCAGCTTCGACCGGAGTCCTAGATCTTCTTGCATCAAACACATAATATACTCAATCAAGCTAGGCTCTTGGGCATCACTTACATTTTGCTAGTAGGATCAATAAATGGATTATGTATACAACAACATGGATTGTCTTGTGAAACCAATCCCATCTCCTCTACATAATACATCGCATCGTGTAACTCAACTCTCTTGTGATATCAAAGTTAAAAATACAAAGAATAATATATTATCTCATAATTTTATTTTAAAATACAGAAATAGTATAATAATTAGAAGTTGATACTTCCTCTATCTTTCCAATAACATTCTTGATGCATCTTTGTATATGACCAATGTACTTGTCTACAAGTCCAAGCGTGCACCCTTCCATATCCAAAATATGAAGCATGGAATAACGAGGTTGGCCGGTTGCAATAAATATGACTACCTTTGATCGAAAGGTGATGTCCCCCATAATCAATGAAGAGAAGCTCATATACAAGGGGTCTTCAATTCTAGCATAGGGAAGCTCATACCATTCTATGGCAATTGTTCAAAGAAGCCGTTTCCTCGCTCTATGCATTCTATCCAATACAAGAAACACGTAGCACATGTGAGTCAAGCTCTAAATGTGCACAAAAGATGTTTTGGACTTTGGGTGAAAGATCACAAATTTAACTACGAATTTGGCCTTTTCAAGGATAGATTTCATCCAATCCATGCTCTCAATGTCTTCCATTAGAAGATTTGAATTCTCATTGGTGCATGGAGCCCATGTAATTTATTATTTTGGACACTCTTCTAAGATGTATCCCGTGACTGTGCAATCACACACATTTTTTGTGACCATTCGCATAACATTTTTTGCTCCCAAATTAAGCTTTTTCAACATGGCAGTAAATGAGTTCACATGTGACAAAGACCCACGATACATATGTTGGTAATACACTCGTGAATGTTTCCCCTTTACAGGAGGAGAAAACAATGTTACACACATTCCTCTATGTATATTAAACCACCCATCAAAAAATATGGAGCATCCATATTTCTCCTAGGAGCTACACAAGGATAGCATCTTCGTTTCTACTACATTCTTTTCTTTGTGTAACTCTCGATCCCTGTAGCGGTCCTAAAAAATCCCTCCCATGGAGCACCTATTTGGCTCAGGTCTCTCGTAGCCCTCTTCCACATAGAAGTGTTTGCAATGTTGAATGGGCAAAACATATAGTTTTCCTAATTCTTTAGTAGCTTCTTCAATTGCTTGTTTTTGCACAACTTTCATGCTACTCTTTGCATACATGTTGGTCTCCTAGAACCTTAAGCACTTCAATGTTAGATGCACTAGAGCTCACACTTCTAATACAAGCTCTTTTTGAAAACCCCGTCCGAAGTCAACGAGACTATTCAATGTGCATCTTGAACTATTCATGATTACTCAAGGAACCCTAATTGCTTACACCTTGACTCATATTGCAATCAAGTCTTCACAGACACTTTGAGGCATAGAGTGGCGTCTTGCATTCCAAAGTATTGAATCCAATTAACTTCACATAAGGATGAAAATATATTGCAAGTTTTATGCTAAGAAATACATAAAAATATGCCCTAGAAAGCGCTTAGAGAGCTACAATGTGAAAGGGTCTACATGTACATTAAGAGAGTTTTTGGACATTTACCCCTAGCAACCTTCCACTTAAAAGTCCAAGGAGGCTCTTTCGAGCTAAGTCATTCCCACCATATGTATAGCTCATGTTGTGACTTAGGTAGACACTTAGTGAGGGAATCTTTTGGACTATGATATATTGACCTTGATCAATGTGATCACGCCATGCTCAAGTACTTCTCTATTAAAGCGATATTGCACATCAATGTGCCAAGTGCAAGCATGAAACATGGCATTCTTACCCACGCATATAGTACTCTCGTTATCACACCCAAGAAAAGGTGTTTTATCTTACATGCCAAACTGCCTATATAGGCTAGCAAACAATATGGCTTCGTAGAAGTCTTTGTGGCCTTTGTTGTAGATAGTACCACTATCCTTTGGAATCTAGAGCACCATAAAATAGCATCACCTACTAATGTATAGATATAGTCTCTAGAAGATTTACGTGTATCAACATCACCTTCCAAGTCTAAGTTATTGCCCAAAAGATAAGCAAATAGCAAATGAAAAGAAGATTGTTCCATATGTGAAGATGTTCCAACCATATTGCTTCTTTGAAGGCAAAGTGGCTAAAATATATTCAGCTTCATTGTGCATAATGCAACAATTCAGCCTTAGTAGTGTAGTCATACTAGAAGCAAGTTTGAATATGTAGCTAGTTGTGGATTTTTTATATACACATCAATGGGCATATCATACTCGCAAAATTCATGCAATCTCAACAAACTCTTTCCATAGTAGCATTTTGCTTTTTGTGCTCTTCAATAATCTCATGCAATTAATTGGTTCCCAATGTGCTATGTCAAGGCTATGTCAAGACTAGCAATGTATATGGCGCATGCCACTTCCCCTACATGAGAAATGCCTTTGTCGAGGAAAACCATGGCATGCACTAAAGAGCCACAAAAGCTATCCAAAGTGCCACTTCTCTAGCTAAGAATGCCAATGTTTCATGCATGCGTCAAGCATATTAATATCAAAAATCACTTCATCAAAAACGTGAATGAGGACTGAATGATCTCATCACATAACATCAACACCTCATAGAAACGATCTAGACTCTAACTAAATGTCTTTCAAGGGCACAACATTATAAGCATTTCATTCAGCTTCCTTTGTCCCTTAAGTGACAGGTGGTTGGAACTTGGATGTGAATGTAAAATCCTGATTGAATGTCTTGAACTCTCCACCCAACCTCCAATAGCCCTTGCCCATGTGCACCTCTAGAACCATCTAAGGTATGCACACCCCTCATGAGTGTTGGTTTTTAAGGCCCACAATCAATATAGATATTAGAGACATAAAGAAAATGGAGACATGAGAGAGAATAGACAAGACTATAGAGAGATGAAGCTATTATCCAACTGAAGAAAATGAAGCGGACATCTTCACCAAAGCTCTCGAGAGGGAGCAACTTCATCGACACACTCCCAAGCTTGTTGGTATTGGACCGAGGACGAGGTCGTGAAGACAAGCTATTATCCAACTGAAGAAAATGAAGTGGACATCTTCACCAAAGCTCTCGAGAGGGAGCAACTTCATCGACACACTCCCAAGCTTGGTATTGGACCAAGGAAGTAGTTCGTCCTAGGTGGGACTTGAGGGGGGAGGGATGTTAGATATACTCAATACTCCGCCCTCAAGTGACCACAAATTACCCATGGCGCTCTAAGTTGTAAAGCCCCCATTATGAGGAAAAACCATTATGAGAGTCTGCACGTTTATGGAACCCTAATTTCCAAGTTACATGAGGTCTATGTGCAACAGTTGATAGTAATAGATGATCTTTGTGAACCTAGCCATGAGGTTAAGTAGCGCATAAACTTCTAGGCCATTTGGTTACTATTCAAAGCGAAAATAAAGACCCTGTGGCACCATGCGATTTCCCCATAGAGCCTTAATGGGAGGAGTGTAAAGGGGGATTTGCCCCCTTCTATAGGATCTGAGGGGCCCTCGACCTGCAAGGCAAAGACTGTAGAATTTCTCATCGTGGAGATATTATATTTTACTCATATATTGTCTCTCCCAACTATGTTTCTCAATACTGCCAATGTGAAGCTTCACGTAGCATAGTGCATTAGTAACCCTTCATCTAAAGTCTATCTAGATCACCATCTAGACTACATATTGGGAGCTCACGGGTCATCATCTTTGTAGGTGCATTCCTCTTGGGAGATCAAGAATTTGAGTTCTCTATATTTTGAGTTTCCATCTCTCTCAGTCTAGGTTTTTCTCATCTTTGTCTAGGACAAAGCATATGGAGGTTCATTATCACTACATACGTTAACAAGTAGCAAAGATGCACATTGAAATTACTCATGTTCCTACAAGTGAGAATGTGGTAGATATTTTTACAAAGACATTATCAAGAGAAAGTCAAAACAAGTTATACAAACCATTGAATCTCACCCTAACATGACATCGAGAGGAGCCTTGTTGGAAACAAATTACAATGTCATAGTAAGATCCAAACCCTAATTCCAACAAAACCTAATTTTGGCCAGAAGTCAAAAATTGGTCAAACCATTTCCCAAAGATGGTCAAATGGTTAAAAATGGCACTTGTGATAAGCACATATTCTTGAAGTACTGAAAGAGAGTATTCTAACCATAATACAACACCTGCTCATCATGTCATTATAAAGTCCTAATTCAAGATTTTAATAGTGCTTTATAGCTTAACACATGCAAGCATCCAATTAAAAGTTGAATAAAGCATGCAAATTAAGCGCTAAAAGCTAGGCACCAGATTCTATAGTGTGAGCACTGTGAATCAATGCCCACTACCTGTGATAACGCAAATAAAAATGCCAATGCAGACAAAGACAGTTCGTTAAGTGATTTTTTACCCTAAAGAGCTGATTGTCAGATTTTATGCAATCGCCCAAAGTTCTGCATAAGCA
>CM035409.1:15218910-15221410 GCA_020310875.1 Ceratopteris richardii
GGTGCACGTTATGTGCAAAGGAAGATGTTAGATATGGACTTTTGGATGGAGATTCAGAATATTATCCCCATTCTCAAGTTCATACATGTTGCACTTTGAGTTGTCGATATGGAGGGATCCACTATTGGCCTTGTTTATCATTTATACCACCAAATGCGACATGCCATATCATCATCATCGTCGTTATCGATCTCCAGGTATCTTATTTGTTTAGTTTTATATTTATGATTCCATTGTCTAGTTTTATATTTAATAATACAGATTGATTATAATTTCTTTTACGTTTGAAATTTGAATTTTATTTTAGGAAAAATGATGTATTGCGGCTTGTTGATTCACGATGGGAGTATCTATCACGCCCCATTCATGGATTCGCAGCTCTTTTACATCCATATTTTAAAAGCCCTAACTTGTGGAGTAATGTGACACTTCGTCATATGAAGGACTTATATATGGAGAGGATTTTGTCTCCCGATGATAAGATTGCATTCGATGCCGATTTCTCTTCCTTTATGGGAAATATAGGCATTGCATATGCTCGTACCACCTCCTTACGACCAGAGGTGACATCTCGGCTTTTGGAATGGTGGAATCACTATGGATATGGCCATCCACATATGTCACGACATGCTTTGCGAGTCTTGTTTCACGTATATATAATCGTATCTAATTTTTTAAAGCTATTATAATGGTGAATATTCAACTTTTGTTTACATGTGTCATATGATAATTGAACATTGATGTAGGATTCATCTTCATCACCTTGTGAGCGTAATTGGAGCACATTTTCTCTAGTGCACACCAAGCAACGCAATTGCTTGAGTGTTGCAGAGCTAGAGAGAGTGGTCTTTTGTAAGGCCAACTTACGTTTATTACACAACTTGAGGGATATTAAAGGTCCTAGACAGGTATGTTTTCAGTTGACGAAACATGCAATAATATTTTTTTAAAGTATACATATGTATTTTGAATTTTCTAATAATCAAATTTCATATATGTTCTAGGTGTTGCCTTCAGTATTTGAGACAGCTCTCACGGCGGGTACCGACATTCAGGTAGAGTCATCTATTCACGATGAACAAGATGATATCTATCGTATGTTACATTTGGAGTTGGAGACCATTGATCGACGAGTTACGAGAGCTCGCTCACAGACGCTATCTAGATCGAGTCGGCGACAGGCGCGGAGTGATGCTCCATCTACTAGCACTGTTGCACCTAGAGGCGGGAGGCGCAAGTTGCACACACGCAGGAGAGGAGATCCAGTACCACCACAGGAGGATATACATGATGATTTACAGGATGATCCACTTGCAGATATAGAGATTGATGTACCACTTCCAGATTACGACGATGAAGGAAACCCTATCATTATGGATGTGGTTCCTTCATCAGAGTCTTCTTCATCAAATTCGTTTACCATGGATGATGCATAGTAGTTACTAGTTACTAGTTGTTAGTGGACTTTGCTTATCGGTGATCACATTCATTGCTGTTGTTTAGTTGTATTCCATGGACCATGATCTATTATGGATTTGCGAGTCACTAGTTATGAGATGATTATGTTGGACAGGATCTTCATACATGATCATTGATTATGATTGTGTATTTGTCTTTGACATTGTATGTTTTATAATCCATGGGGTGGTGCTGACTCCTGATTTCGCTCTATTTTTTGTTATTGTCTGTCAAGTTTTGGATTCTCAATTCATATGGAACTTTGCTCTCACTCAGCACTGTGACACGTAGATTATGTATGTAGTATGTAATATGTTACATGTATGATGTTTTAAAAGTTATTATGTAATGTGTATTATATATATATATATATATATATATATATATATATATATATATATATATATATATATATATATATATATATATATATATATATATATATATATATATATATATATATATATATATATATATAACGCACCTTATGCACCTTACCTCGGCGGTAAGGTTCGGTACTCGAACCTTAAACGCACCGAATGCATCGAACCGAACGCACCTAACTGCCTTGATATATATACAAACACACATACATACATACATACACACGTACGTACACACGTACGTACACACGTACGTACACACGTACGTACACACGTACGTACACACGTACGTACACACGTATGTACATACATACATACATATACATATATGTATATATACATAGTTGTTCCATACGTGAACCATACGTCCATACCATACGGGTATGGAAGTATGGAACAAGTACGGTTCCCGACCCTCGAACGTTTCATACGTGACCAAAATTTAGAATAGAAAAATTGTTGGGAAATAATCTTAGGAGGCATTGGGACATGCTATATGCATTTTGAAGTACACTCTTCAAAGAGGTAAAGGATTTAGAGGGAAAGAGAGATCATTTATTAGCACAAAGCAATAATACAAGTTGCACCAAGAGATTAAGATTATCAATAGCCCTAAAGTTCCAAAAACCTGAATTTCTTATAAAAGAAACAAAAATCAC